>CM052145.1:20647-242800 GCA_028454255.1 Halictus ligatus | reverse complement strand
TGTTGGTTCGCGCTCTCGATATTCGCTCGGCTCTGCTCGTTCTGTTGCGCTTGGTCGGTCGAGTGCGTGCACTTTTAAGCGTGCAACGGGGGCCCCCGGTGCAGTGTGCTGCAGTCCGCGAACCACTTAAGGCCGCGTCAGTTTTGATCGGCGGATCATTTGGACGGTAACCGTTCGATTTATCAGCGTGAGGATCGTTAGCAAGCCGGGGGGAGCCCAGGCATCCGCGACTCCGCTAATTAGCTGACGCGCATTAATGGCCCGAGACTCCATTAAACTGTGAAATATTTAAATAACTCGTCGACGGGCGTGCCCGGTCGCGAATTACTTGTCATAAGTCAGCCCCGGAGTGCTGTTCGACGATCCTCGGCATCTCCTCTCCCTCTCTCTCGCTCTCTTTCCCTCCCCCTTGGTCTCCTCTCTTGCTCTCTTGCCGGCTAAATGCGTCTGTGTAATGGTCGCCGGTTTTTCGTTCAGGAAGTTGACGAGCCTGCAAATTAATACCTCCGTGTAGCATGATATTTCAGCGATGTGCACGAAATTGAATTTCGACCGGGTTCCAGACAGAGAAAATCAGGTTATCGATCAACATATTGTGGATACGTGTCGGTGGAACATCAAAATAATAACCGCCATGATTTCGTTCGGTCAGACAGCTGAAATATCACACTATGCTTGCTCCAAATCGTTACCGATTCATCGGAGATCGTTGTCGAAAGGTTTTGTGGAATAAAAAGAGACGTGTTGTGTTTCAATTTTCATTTTTACCTCTCTCTCTTTCTCTCTCTCTCTCTCTCTTTCTCTCTCTGCTCTTACTTTCTTTTCTCTCACTTTCATAAACGCATGTAGTCGTCGCTAAAGAAAAAAGAAATTAAAAGAATGCGCCTAAGATTAAGGACAATGGACATGGGTTTTCGCTGAAAATCGAGGAAGCTGCGATCGATTTTTGCGGAAAAATTGACAGCAGCTTCGCGCGCCTCTGCTCGAGATCCCTGATTCCGAAAGCGATGCGAATTCTATTGTTTCCTTTCGTTAGTTCTTCGCGTCGATCGCTAGGGATTATGATCGAGAGAACCCTATCGATCGATCAGGCAGCCTATGAGATACGGCTGCACGAGCACGCTGTCATGATTCGCGCGTGTTTAAAGTTACGCATACGCCGTAGAATTTATTTACAAGGGACGCTTACAGTACTCTAGGAATGCTTATACAGTCGACGGAACTTATCGCGACTATCGTTGAAAAGTTTCAAATTAAAAGAACGCGTATATAAATAGTATTTTCTTCTTATCTAAACACATCGTGTGACGGATCGATGTAAAAGCACCGTGGCCGACAAGGTACGATGGATCGTTCGATCTTTCTTTTACTTGTTATTCTTCGAATCTTTGCCAATGTTCGCCATCGAGAACTCAGTCATTAAAAATTACTAAATGTTTCTTTACTCTGTCAATTTTCAGTCAAAAGGCAAATCGACTTTTAAAAAACGAGGGACATTTGAAGATTAACCGCGTTCTATACACCGTTTCGAGACGGCAAAGCCCCGAAAGATCGATCGAGAATCTCAGCCTCGCCACTCTAAATCGTGTTACGCTTCGTCTTCTAACCTAACCGGTTACGTTTTGGGTCGCGACCTGAACAATTTCGACTCGACTACAATCTTTAGTTTCTCGCTGGTTAATCAACCCTTTACAACCCTACAGGATTAGAAAAGAAGGCACAATATCTCAGGCTTTCGCGTCGCGACGCCGGGAATTTTTCTGGACGGACATCTTTCGATGATGTTTGCTCAGAGCTCGGTCGATTAAGCGAGCGATCTAGATCTCGCTCTCGTCCCTTGGATCCGCCTTTGAAATCGAACCGAGAATCCTGCAGCTCGCGAAAATCCGATGCAACACGAATTTTGGACGGGTTCGTGGATCGAAAGAGCACAGATTTCAAAGACGTTCCGGTCAAGGGACGCTCGTGCTGGTTTTGTGTTGAAGCTGCGATAAAAACCATAACAGCAGCATCGAATGAAATTACAACAGCGTCGATAAAAACTGGTGATCTAGTAAAGAAAGCATATCGCGCTCTGCTGGTAGTTTCGATGTAAATTCCTCGATTAAAAGAAAATCATAGAATAATTGCTCCACGCTTTATTTGTACTGCGATCGTTTACCACAGCTGCAACATGATCGCACGGTTAGGCTCGCGGATCATCGCCTCGCCGTTCACTGTATATTTTATACAGTGTTCCGCGTGGAAAAGCGGAAAATTGGAAAAGAAACTGTTGGTTCGTTCGCTGAATTCGTGACGCTCGGGAGGAAGGTTGAAGAGGCTAGTTTTGTACGTGGACAGGTACGCGTCTGTTCTCGACGAGCACCAAGAAGATCCGCAGCGATCTACAGGGTTGCGATCCACGCAACAGAGCACCGGCAATTCCAACGATCACGGGGAAATCGATCATTTTCCCATGGTCGTCCGATTTACCAACGCAGATGCAACCCTTGCATCGCCGTTTTTCGTTCGTCTGTTGCATCGTCGCGAATCCTTCATCCGAAAGCGTGTTATGTAGAGCTAACCGACAGCATTCGGATCCCATATCGATCGCGAGTCGATCAGACGATAGCGCGTGATTTTCAAGAGAGCCACGGTTATTGTCGCGAGGCTTCGATAAGCTCGTATGCGATCCGAAGCTGGTCCCAGGCTCTAATCGCGTAACAAAAGCACCGGTTGATCGCACAGGAAGAGGAAGAGGAAACTGTGAACCTTCCCTCGCGTACACGCCGTTGAAAGACGGCACCGAGTGTCCGGGGCCACTTCGTTGCGTTGGAAGTTCTTTGGCTCGCGTAGTCCGAACGATACGTGGCCGCTGGCTGGCTTGTCGAACTGTTCCCAACTGGTACGGATACGTGCCGATCGGTCGCGGAAAAAAGCACGTTCGGAACAATTGCTGCGAGGTCTCGTCGCGGAGAATTATTCCGACGGTCTGAATAATTAATACGAGGAACCTGCGTTCCGAATAACCGCTACGATAAAACCACCAACTACGCTGGCACGGCTGTCCGAATTAATCGGAGACGTTCGGATAATAGGTAGGGGAGACCGGGGTACGCTTGGTCGTTCAGAGAACTTTGATTACAACTTACCTCGGTCTCTCCTACTTAGCTCCTGTTCGATGCTGAAGCAAGTCTGCGGTGAGTTGTAGGATACATTGCAGGTTTGCAGGTGGATCGGATCGTTTTACACTGAATTATTTCTTCAACTAAAACTTCCAACTACAGCTACCCTCGGTTCCCTAAATTCATCGGAGACGTTTCGCGGATAGTAGAACAGGTACTTCTTGGTTTGAATGCTGAAACAAGTGCTCGGTGAATTGTACAATACATTGTTTCGTATTCGGACGAAAAAGGAGACGGGTCAAGTCTGGGTTAGGTACAAATTTATATTTCAAACCGTATCGTTTTAGGCCGAACTATTTTCTATGTACAAGGTATTCAGCCGATAAAGGAGTATCCGCGAGGTTCCTCGGAAATCCAGAAAATCCTGAATCACGGTAATAACTCGGAACCTCCGTTCTCTACAACCGCTTCAAGAAATCTCCGAGTAGCCAAGCCCGAGGCAGCAGGACGACAGAGGGTAGCTATCGTGGAATAGGTCAGGCCGACAAGACGAGTTCCGCGCCGCAATCCTTGCGTCGCCATGCTCTTCTCACCTTATAGCAGTGTTCGCACGAGGTTGTATCGACTCGACGGCAGGAGATCAACGTTGCTCGGTCGGGTTGTCGTCGTCTGTTGAACGAGCATGCTTCGCAAGGTCGTACCTAGGTCCGTGTCCGGGGCTAGGTGGCTGTGGATTCTCGTTCAGCTGATGAGGTCGCCGTTCTTGCGTAACATCTCGAGGTGCAGCTCGTACTCCCTGGCTTTCAGTCGGAGGGACGCGATGCTGTTCGTTCGCCGATCGATATCCGGCAGTCCGACACTTCCGGTGGGCGATCCTTGGGGAGGGGTGGCCGTCGGCGGAGGCGCAGGAACCGGCGGATGCGGCAAACTGATCGCCGGTGCCGGTGGAGGCGGCGGAGGTGGTGGGGGTGATCCTTGGACCAATTTCGGGCGTTGAGCAGCCGAGATGTTGGCCAACAGGCTCTGGAAGGACGCCGCCGACGTGTACGGCAGAGGCATCCCGGGCGGTAGCAACGGTGGCGGCGCCCGATGATAGGGATGGGTCGTGTAACTACCAGGAATGACCGGCCCGTGACCCAGGGGCGGGTAACGGAACGCGTCGAAGGGTTTCCGCAGACCGAACGTGCCCAGGTGCGCGAAAGGGTTCGGCAAGGTCGGCGCGACCACCGCCGACGGCGGGGGTGCGCCCGTGCCCAAGTACGGGTTGTACGGGTGCGCCTGCGGCCCGACCTTCTCCTGCTTCCGCCACTTCGCTCGACGATTCTGAAACCAGACCTGCAACCAAATTCGTTTCTTTCAGTTTTTCGTCCTCGCGAAATTACCAAATTCTCAAGGATTCCCGAGCTCGTGGGAATACGTCTTTTCACGATTATAGGGTATAGAAACACTTAATTTGTCGATCGTTCGATCCTTCCCCGTTCGACAATTTTTATTTTGCATAAAGATCCGCAGTCTATTGGAAAACTTTTGTCGTTCCCAAAGCTAACTTTGAAAAACGAGTAACGGCGGAGGATCGAAGGATCGCTCGAAGGAAAGAGAGAAGTCGCGCGAAACCGGGAGAACGACAAACAATCGGAATCAACGGCGAGTCACCGTTTAAACGACTGGTTCGGAAGCCGAGCAAACGAGCGCCGCATTATCGTATTCGTTTCTATGTATACTTAACTAAGTACGTTGTTGCCGCGTGTACTTTGTTGCCACTGGAAGACTGGCAGAGTCGCAATTATCCTAAGTGGCCAAATCGTTTCCCGGACGCGTTCGAGGAAGAGGGGCGAGAGAACGAAGAGCGAAGAGCGAAGAGCGACCTCTCTTCAGCGTCGGATTTCGCGAAACCGACTCGTCCGATTCCGGATTAGAAAGGAAAACAATATTCGGGCTCGAAGTGGAACTCGTTCGGCCGGAGCCAATCGGAATCGGGAGTTCTCCGGCCTACAGTGACGCATTCTCCCTTTTTCAGGAAACTCGCGGTGTATCATTACCGTTCAGTTCGAACGCCGAGGGGGAGAGACGCTCTTTCGTTTCTGTCTTCTTCCTTTGTACGCCTACCTGGCTCACCGAGCTCCTCCTCGAGAATCAACGAAACAGTGACCATCGTAAAACTGTTCGCCGCGGATCCTGTTGGCCTGCTTTCGCAACAGGCAAGCTTCGAGGACGATAGTCCACTATTTCTCGCGCGACCTTCGGTTCTGGGAGCATCCTAGCGACGCAAATTGGGGAGACCATTGTTCAAAGTTGAGTGGTAATCGAGAGAGCTTGCAGCCGAAGAAAACCGATCGGACAATCACGAATAAAACAAACGTGGTTCGTGATGCGTCGCGGGTTAGTTCCAGCTTGTTCCAGCGCATTCCATCGCGAAGGTTCCCCGAAGACTCGAGCTCTAATCAGTTCAACGGAAGCTCTTCCACCCTCTCCCCTGGTGTCCCTTCCCGCAGACCTCGACCGATCCCGTTCTCCTTATTTCGTCGTGCTCCCTTCTTTTTTCCTCTCCACCTCCTCCTACTCCTGCCCGTTTCGCTTCTTTCGCGGAGTTTAATTCCGCAGTCCTCCGGTTCCGTTGTTAAGTCGATTTCGCGTTTCGTATATCTACATACCGCATCGCACCGCACCGATCCGATACGTTCCGCTTGTTGCGAGAACGAAACGGTTCCACTCGAACGAGTCTCGTGACAGGACGCAATGACAGAAGAACAGACCGAACGTATGCTCCGTTTCCGGAAAATTGCCCGCACGAAGATCGCGTCGTACGCGCCGCTGCTCGTAACCCGCGAGGCAAACTTCCAGAAGAAGTTTTCGAACAGGCAATCTCTGAGAAACGGCCGCGTTATTTTGTTTGCGATGGATCACCCTTCAGCGAAATAATCCTCTTATTATTGTCCAAACTTGTTTCGCAGATTTCTTTTTGTCGGCGAAACTTGCCGCGGACACACAGTGGGAGAGAGTCGAGAAACAGGAATTAAGTAGACACGACGAAGATGGTACCTTCTGTAAACCGTGGAAGAACTAAATGTGACCGAGCTGGTTTATACCTGGCTAATCCAGATGATTAGCGACTCTATTTTCGGCACGTGAAGTTTTTTGATCCCCAACGCTCGAGTTAATTGACTTAAATTAATCTACATTCCAGACGAAGTGGTGCAGCGAAGCTAGTAGAGGTCGTAATAATACCTCCACGCGTTTCAATAATGATTCCCCGAGGACAGGTGTGTGTTCTGTGAGTAGAAAAATCAAACGCACCGCCAGGAGATGTCGACAAGTCCAATACAATCGGTGACGATGCAGCTTGGTCTCGGCATAGATGGGAAGCATTTCGGGATGACTTTGCGGTTCGATGATCAAACCTGATCTCGCCTGTGACCAGGGTATTTCGTGACTCGTGAGATCGTACCACTGCTAGGAGGTTGCTTCCAGTCTCTCGAATTTTCTGTTTGATGCATTTATGACAAAAATGGGGGCAGTCTAGTAATTATTTTCTAGGTACCGAGATTTGTTCGTGTTCGTTATCTTCGTTCCCGTTGTCAGTCAGTTTGTAATAATAATTTTCTCGGGACTGGGAACCATTTCTTCTCGATATCTCCGTTTAAATCGATCGCAGCCCAGACGGCTATTTTCCTAGCAGTTCATTTTTCTTCGTTTTCCCTTCGTGGGAATTTCTAATTGTGTTCTAGGGACTGGGAACTGTTCTCCCTCGACGCCTTTGTTCTCGGTCGAAGAAGAATTGACGAAATCCTTGTTACAAAACTGTTGCTTACAAAGACAGCTTTCGGTCAATTTTTCCTTTGCTCATCCATCGTTTTAACTTTGTGAGAATTTTTAATTATTCTTTGAAGACTGAAAACCACTTCCTTCTTCGATATCCTCCAACGAATTGTACGTGGTTCTGGATACTAGTCGGCTGGCTCTCCGGACTGAGAACTGTTTCTCTCCCGAACGTCTCCGTTCCCAGCGGAGGAAGAATCGCCTTAAATCCGGTTACAAATCGACGACGGTATTGCGTAACGCTTTCGGGATGAGAAAAAGAAGAAGAGTCCGAGAGCCAGGAAGAGGATCAAAAGTAAAGGATCCAGCATGCGTGTGTCCACGGAGTGGATCGAACCGATCGGTGGGGCCCCGTTGGAACATGCAAAGTCGTTGCTAGGCGTATGGAGAGTTAAAGGTGATGGGGTGTGGGGGGTCGGGTGCTAGGACCCCCCATAGCGAGCGGAATTGCCCCCAGCAGGGAGTTAAACATCCGACTTGCGGCTTTTAAAACAAAACGCAGCCACGATCCGCCGCCGCCGCCGGAACCTAGTCGTTTCGTGCTTAATCGTGCCGCATTAATTACGAGGACGCCGGTTGCCCCCTCTTCCCTTCTTCTGCATGTTCTCTCCTCTCCCGGAAAAGTTTACGGTCTGTTTTCCATTATACTTTCCACTCGCTACAAGGATGGTCGTTAGAGTCTGTTTATCGAATTAACGCGAAGATAACTTTGTTACAATATTTATCAAACATCCATGAAAAGAACCAGTCGAAGAAGTCTATTCAATCGTACGATCGGAACTAACGGTATGCGTTTTCTTTTACACGTAAAATACGTTCTACGTTTCCCCTTTTTCCACTAATAACTCTATTTCCGTAATCTTACGATTGTTGGATTTACTTAAATACTTCAAGTTACATTTCGCTTTGATTTGTTGCTACAAGAACACACCCTCGGGGGAATCTGTTTAATTATGCATTCCTTAACTAGCATGTGTTTCATACGATAGCGCGACATTTAAATTACCAGATAATAACTCTCCTGTTCTTGTAAACAGGCGGAGGATTATGTAAATCGAAATCCTTGTAAACAAACACGAAGACCAATTTAGAAAATTCAATAAATTTTATCGATTTCTCCGTCTCGGACTGCACGCTCGGACCACCTTCGTATTTGAATAATTCCCGTACTCTTGTAACGTTTTTGTAAGAATGTTGCTCAACTAATTGGCTCATCTGCCGATCGTTACCTCGTACACGCGAAAAGGTGTTTGCCGACCCTTCAACAACACCGAAAACGCTAATTAACGTACGGCGAACAGGACTCGGCCGGATACTCTGTCGAAATCTTGCGGTGTGTACGGAACACTTTCGATCAGCGAAAGTACGATTCTCCGAAACGTTTTGTTAAATTAGAGCGCGTCCTGTCCGCTGTTACGGCTGCCGGACAATTGGCACGATTCCGGCCCGAAAAGAAATACATTTTGACGAAAGATCGCGTGGATATCACACGGGGCCAGTTTTGCGGGTACGCGTGTACGTACGTACACGTCCCTTACACCGTGGATCGTGTTCTGGGATTCCTGAAAATGATTATAACCTGGCTGAGGGCCCTGGGTATCGTGTCATGCCCGATGCGACAGGGGGCTCGAGGAATATCTGCTTATTCTTGCAATACCGTCACGTTTCGAAGCCAACCGACGAAACACACACCGAGAGCTGTCCCATCTTTATTCAATTTTTCAGAAAAAAACAAATAAACTAAGCGTCGTTCCCGACATTAGTTTAACCAACGAGCAAGGAAAGGACGTCATCAAGCGACAAACGACTATTGCAACAAACAAATCTCTACAGACTCGGCTCTAAAAACTTCCCGTCGCGTCGTCCTTGCTTTTTCTCGCTCCTTTTGACGCGAATGAAATGATTGACTCTACTGACCTGTATCCTCGCTTCCGTGAGGCCGATCTTCATAGCCAGCTCCTCCCTGAAACACCAAAAGAAAAAAAAATAGAAGAAGTGTGAAATCGGTGAGTACGATCGACGGAAAGTGCCGTACGGAAACTAACTGGACCTATGTAGTACGCGTTCGTCCATAAAAACGCAAAAGTGTGTGTACGCGTCTCGATATCTCGGAATAGTTTCGACCCGGTCGCGTTTATCTTTTGCATTCGCGAATGCCTCGCGGGAAAAACAACTCCGCTAATTGCCGCGGAAAAACTGAGAATTTCTGCGCGACAGGAATATAATCGCGTACATTGATTAGGCTAATTAGGTTTGCAACTGGCCGCCGTCGAGCTGTTTTCCGCAATAGTAGCCGCGTACACCAGGCTATCAATTAATTGCATTATGTCTGCTGACATTATGCATGATTTTCTATTCAATCGCCGCACTTGTGTACAGCTGGCGTGACCGGTGAAGGAAGGTGTGTGTTACCGTGTCGGAGCTATTTGTGCGCGCGTGTCTGTGTGTTTTCATGGCTGCGCCCGGTGTCGCACGAGCTGATCATATCGCCGGCTCACATGTGTAATAAAAAGTATACAAGCGTGTAACTATGTTCCCCGGAGGATACGCGGAATACGGATTATTTCTAATAAATTGAACGATGCTCGAGAGAGACACCGATCCAGAATCGACTTATGTAACGAGATCGACGACGGTTCCCCGCTTCTATACTGGCCGAGAGTGGTCCTCTTCTTCCTTGCAACGGGTTCCTTGACAAACAGGATCTCTCGTTTTAGTTCTCTGAACAGTTAGAGATCGGGAAGATCGTTTCCCGATCTCCAACGTGTTCCAGCCCTCGAAAGGTTCAGGTTCGATGATTACCAACGTGGAATCTGCGAATCCGTGTGTCTCTCGGTGTGGAGCCCCGCGGGGATTCCCATCTCGCACGCAAATTACCCCAGATGTTCCACGAAATCGCAAAGAAATCTTGGTGATTATATCGCAGCGCTGCGGTAGCTGCTACAGACGATCTCGATCCCCGCGATCTCGTGTTTAGGAGCATTCGAAAACTCGAAATGCTCGACTGGTCGATGGTACCCGCGCGAAATTACAGGGACTCTGTCCAGGACCGACTGCCGAGTCGATAATCGTGGCCGCCTTTCGATGATTCATTACCGGTCTTGTCCATCTATCTATCCTTTCGCAAGCCATTCTTTTCATCTGTTCGAATTACATTAAGGCGGGAACCTGCAGAAGAATGAAAAAAAAATCGATCCCTTTACTGCGTGCATCAGTCTTTCGAAATTGTGCTCGTAAAGCAACTAACGGAATTCCCAAAGAAATGAGACGTCTGTACACGCTATTTGAAAAACCAATTTGGTCAACTCCGTAGGTACCCCTCGATCTACGATCGATTTCTCACGCGCGAGCGCAAGGCAGTGTCTCGATCACGAGAGGTTTCGCTCTTTTTCTCTCTCTCCGACGCGACGGCAAAGAGAGCCGAGAGAGGACGGGAGCACCTTGGCCTGCGAGTAATGATCATTCAGCCTTTCCCTTTTTCTCGGCGGCGAGCTCTCGCGAGCAGCGTCCTTCTGGATTTAATAAGATCACGAAATTTCGCGGTTAGACGGGGCGTCCCTAATTACACCCGCCGTTCACTCCGGGGACTCGGCTCCTCGACCCGACTGGAACACGGTCACCCTCGATTCTCCCCGTGTATCGTTATTATTACGTGACTATCCCCACCGTTTTGCAAAAGACCCTCCTCCTCCTCCTCCTCCTCCTCCTCCTCCTCCTCCTCCTCCTTCACCCTGTGTCCAAGTGTCCTTGCGGCGGGAAATGTGTGCTAGATCGCGAGCACAAAAGGCATGCACCGAGATTAGTCGCGCGTCAAGATCTAACGGCCGAGGAAACAGCCTTGCGCGACCCGTTTCATAGATCCACGCGATCGAACACCGTCATGCATTTCCCACATGGATCCTCCCAGTCAAGAATCGGACAATCGGACAATCGAATACACGAATGGACGTATTTACAACTCAATATTCTACCGAACCGTATCAGTTTCGGTTCGCTCGAGAAAATTATGTACTCTCTTCGAGACTTTAGAAATTCGAATTTTATACAATCGAATCATTTTCCTGTACCCCAGCAGAATTACCTCGTAAATTCCACAGCACTCTATAAAATACGGTCCAATCGAAAATCGCAATAAACGCGTCGGCGATCGATGCAAACTAGTCGATCCAATCGAAACTAGTCGCGCGTCGTGTCGATCGTCGAGCAGGATCGTTGCATAGTTTCCAATACTTTATTTCTGCCATCGATGTTTATTCATTACTTGCTCGAGATACCGCGGAAGCTTAATGATCCGAGACGCGCGGAACTCATAGCGTCGAAAGTGTCGCTGATACACGAACGTCGAAGATCAGGCATGAGCCGAAGGAAACGAAGGAGCCGGTAGATTACGAGCGTTCAGTTCGGAAAAGCGGTTTTCACGAGGTGGGCGGCGAGGCGAGAAAGATTGCAGCAGAAGCACGGGTCTAATCCACTTAGCGGTCGCGTTCTATCGCGAACGCGATTGCGAAACTGCGGTTCCGTTCTCGCATTGGTTCCGAAGTTGATTGCGGCGAATGGTGTCGCAAGAAAAACCAAGACCGAGCTATGTATCGTAGGAAACGCGAGCGTTTTACTTCCTCCGTTGCGTACAACCTCGTTTTATCGGCGCCGAGATCGACCACCCATTTTCCCGCGAGTTTTCCACCCGGATTCCCGCGTTTCGCGATTTCGTCGACACTAGAATAGAACGGCGTCGATAGAACGAAACGAGAAACGAACGTTAAACGAACTCGATAAAGAAATTACTGGCCTGGTTTCGAATAATTATTCGCTCATCCTCGTAGGAAAGAAGAGGAACGAAAAAGAAAAAAAGTATAGGGTCTGAGAGAGCGTTTTCTTTGTCCGTCGAATTTCCACGAATCTAACGACCGGCTGAACACGGTCCCCGACGACGATTTCGAGCGTGTTAAACAATAATAATTTAAGGTTGCGCCACGAGGGACAATCACGGAGTCGGCAGCGCTCAGTGACTGGCTGGTCCGACCTCCGAGGTTAATTAGATAATGTAATTGTCCGGCAATTACTCGAATTACCCGCGCGCCAAGCCCCTAGCCTACGCCGCCGCACACGCCACTCGCGATCCTTCTCCTTTCTCTTTCTCTCTCTCTCCCCCTTTGTCTATTCGTCTCTCTCTCTCTCTCTCTCTCTCTCTCTCTTTGTTCTCCCTCTTTGACCACTGTACCACGGACCACCTGTCATTTTCCTCTCCGTTCTACGCGAGATTTATGCAAACGTGCGTGCTGCACAATGTGTACAAACGACTGTATCCGCAAATATAGGCAAGTCTCGCTGATGGTTTCTCATAATCCATTTAGCCGAGGGAAAAATTCCTTGAATGTGCTCGTACAAACGGCGCAATGCCGACACGCGGTGCACTGATTATTATTGCGTATCTAACGCGTGGGACGAGGCTGCTGGGAAAAATAAGTCCGTCGAAGCAATTGCGGGTGGACGCGTTGCGAAAGAAACGAATCAACAATCGACGCGCATCGATCAAATTCTCGTGGACCAGTTTGGGACACGCGTCTCGGACCGGTCTCGGGTGTATCGCATCGCATCGCACGGTGATCTCAGTCTGAAAGGACGTCGTTTCGGATCAGGGTCGACGGAAAACCTGGTAGCTACGAGAGGTAATATCCGCGCGTAATGCGATGCAATCCATCTCGGGCTCTAACGATCGGGTTGGTCAACGAACAACCCTCGGAATTCGCCATTAATCTCGGTATAAATCATGCGTCTCGGCCCGTTCTGCAAGAATGTTGCGTTCTCAGAGAGGCGTGCAATTACGGCCAGAGCGGATTTCGACGCTTTTCTCGCGCGGGCGCGCTCCCGGGAAACGGTGCGCCAAGCGGAAATTAATTCGCCGGTGATTCGCGACAAAGAAAAATCAGAGCCGCAAAGATTTAACGAGCGAGCAACGGGTCTTACGGACGAAGCGAGAGACAAAAGCGGATTCGCGATAGAGCGAGACGAAAGCGGATTCGCGGTAGCCGGCCGCGAAAACCGTGCGTAATTCGCGCTTAATACCCCTGCGCGCCGTGTACGGCCAATTACCGATTGGATACACTGTCGTCGATCGAACCGCGAACGAATCTCTGACCGTACTCTTCTTCGCTCCTCTCTTCTCCTCTTGAATCCTCTCTTCAAAGAGGGACAGAGATACAAAGGGAGAGGAAGAGAGAGACGAAGAGGAGTCTCGCAAAAACGGTTGCTCGCGCGCGAGCGATCCACGCGAAAAGAACAAATTGGGCCTGGTGCGCTGACGAGGGCCTTTTTTTCTAAATGACACACGCCGATTTTTATCTTTGAGAAGCTTTTTGTTCGTATTTCGTGTAGCTGGTGTCTAGCGATAGTTCTTTTAATGACCGCATTGTGGCTGAGAAAGACCTAATCGTTTTCTTCTAAGCTTTGCGTTTGCAGGATGATTAACTTTTTAATACACTGTACCGTGTCTAAAAGTAGCTTAACAATTGTTTTGATACACTCGGTTCTAAGTTTTTCAGGACGAGTTTCGTCCTTGAAGAGGCGACGAACATCATCGTGGACCTTCCTCATGAAACCTTCGAGGACTATATCTTGTTATGGTCGCACCGGACAGACCAGTGGGCCGGTCTTATCAAGAAATTCAAAGTCCAGGTTCGCGTCTCGAGATAAAACCTAATGTTAGGCAATGGCATCCCGGGCAGCGTCGTCGTCGTCGAGAAAGAAGCATCAGTCGCATCAGTCGACCTTAACGTTAATTTCGCAATTTCCTCGGCGAGAGAACGAGTAGCTCTCGATAAAGAAATCGATCGATTTTTGCGAGCAGGTAATCTGCCGTTTCTTTGCCGCGCATCACTTCCTCAGCCACCTTTTTGCAGGTTTCTTACAAATTAATCCTATCCCGAGTCAGCCGAGAACGACGCTACCATATTTATCGACAGCTGCGGAACCCTGAATAGAGTTATCGAAAAAGAAAAATCCCGTCTTCTCTCCTACTCTCTTCGATTTTTTGCTCGCCGTGGCTCCCCCGTCCCCTCGAGCCTCGCTGTCTTCGGCACCGTGTTGCGGTATTAATTTCACACTAATTGGATTTTATGGTCGCTTAGGTTTATTGACTAGCTGACCAGGGAGAGAGGAGGTAAGCTCCGATGCATATTCATTAGCCGTGTTTGAGGAGCCGCGCGCGATTCTTGTTCCGTCGAAAATATCCTTGCTGTCCCGACTATAGATTCTCGGCTTGGGTATACACGAATTTTCCCGCTGCATTCGCAGACCCAATGAAATCGCTTCGATAAAGCATCTAGATACCAGACCTACGAGAGAGAGATAGAGAGAGAGAGAGAGAGAGAGAAAGAGAGAGGATGTTGCGCGAGGCCTTCGAACGCGCGGCCACTTACTTTTACGAGCTCTTAAGATCTAATTTAGATTAGAATCGTGTGGCTCGGGCTACCGTGGCTCGACTAATCATCCGACCGAACTTCCATCCAGCTGGAACAGCCTCGCAACGTTCGCTTTTTCTTCTCTCTCTCTCTCTCTCTCTCTCTCTCTCTTTATGCTTGCTTTTTTCTTGCTACTTTATCACCCCGACGAGATGGTAAAGAAAAAAGCCACACAAGATGCGAGGGTTAGGTTTCACTTACAAGGGATGCTGCCCCGATGAATAATCAGGTTTTTCAGAATGATGGCTGCAAGATGCAAGGACCTGGGAATTGCTACATCGATCTCGGTTGTTGAAACGATTGCGGACAGACTAGTTATGAAGAACCTTAGTTTTCACAATCAAAAATGAAAAACAAAAAATGTGTAAAATTGGCACGAAGGACGGATGAACTATTTGTTGCAAACGCGTAAAATCCGTCTACTCATTCGGGAAACTCGTTCGAAAATAGATTGTCGTCGAGCCGGATCGAAGAGATCGAGAATCCACCTGTTTCGCCGGGGCCAGACCAGGATTCCTTGGTAAATCATTCCGAAGAATACCTTTATATCCGTGGGGTGGGTCGGTGGTGAGTTTAATAAGGATGATTGTTTCCAGTGATCCGTGGAACGGAACCAGTTCCATGGAGCTCTCCTCCGGACCCTGTCCTTCCCGAGAGAAGGTCTCTGCCCACCGTACTTCTCTCTCTCCTCTCTCCTCTCTTCTCTCTCTTCCATCCCCTTCCCCCCCCCGTGAGGCCACCTTTGTCCAGACCTGTAACTTCTCCTGTCATTAATCGGCCGACGAGTCATGCTCCCGATTAGAAACGCCGCCAGCTCATAGGATCCGTTATTCGTTCGTTTCTTGGCCAAATGGGATTAGTGGGCCCCCGCGACCGCTAATTAGAACGACCACCGTTCGAAATCGAGGACCAACGCGCGGCCCTCTGCTTCTTCTTGGCCCTTTCAACGAATCGTCGCGTCATTTCCCTCGGTGTCATTGAGCTTGCCGATAGCACGATGCTCTCCAATTCGCGATCATCGTCGGCGAACGCGACGAATTTATTATCGCATTCCAGACGAGCAAGATGCGAAAGATGTCCTCAGCGTCTGTTAAAATATAGCAGGCTACAGCCAGCCAGCAGCAGCAGCAGCAGCAGCAGCAGCAGCAGCAGCAGCAGCAGAAGCAGCAGAAGCAGCAGCACAAGGTAGCCATCGCATTAATCAAACGCTGATTACAGAGGACAGTTATCGAAGGGCGTCAAGCAACCGGTGTCGGTATAGTAACGACAGACAAGTGGTAATAATACTGCGGTGGAAGTATCGATACCGTCGTAACAGGTATCCGCGACGAAATCGAACGTCGTCGATCGGGTCGCGGCGACTACGTCCTCTATCCTCCTATGCATATCCTTCCCTTAACGTTCGTTAATTACGAGAACCCATACCGCGGCTCCGCAGGACCGGACCTATTACGAGCGATTACACCGCTATTAGTTACCCACCTACCGGGTGTTCCATTCCGTTCCATGCGGCGCGAATCTGAACACAGGTGAAAAAGGAGGAGGAGGAGGAGGAGGAGGAGAGTGACCAGGTGGAAAAAGCCTGGAGAGGATCGATTGCGCTGCACCCCGGCGACTGCATCTCGGCGCTGCACAACAGTGGTGCGTTTAACGCATTTACTCGGAAACCCAACCAACCAATTCGATCTTCCAGCTGCCTAACTACTTTTTCCTGTTTTCCGAAACATTTGTCGTTAGAAAATTGTCCGAAAACATCAGAAAATAAGCAAGTTTTATCGAAATTGACTTGAGAACGACAATTATGAATTTTTGCATTTTTTCTAAGGTTTTCACTGATCTCGAAAAATCGTCTTTGTAAACGTCGTGGCAGAGTATGGTTTGCGGTTAACATATCGCGCAAACGAACCACTGCAGAAGCTAAAGCGGAAACTTAATAACGCGAAATTGCGGTTTTGACACCGCGGAATTCCCGTGACGACGCGTCATCCGGAAAAATCGCATGATCGATGGCAGAGCGCTCATCGTTTCGACGATCGATACATCTTCGCTCGGGTTTCCTGGATTCCGCGGAGGGTCTACGTCTAACATTAACGATCGTTCGACGTCATTATGCGACGTTTGTCTATAATTTCAGCCGTCTCGCGTTTCATCGCACGTTCGTTATCCTGCGATTTTCCCAAGGGCCACCGTACAGGCTACCATAACCGATTTGTATGCGTCACGCGCGTCTGTCGACTCGTGCGATTCCCTGTCGACTTATACGCACACGATACTCGCCAATTTATAGCCGTTTTTGATCAAGCGAATTCGAACTGAACCTCTGACTCCTGGTTCTTTAGATTTCTTGGAAAAATGTCAATTGTTACGCACAAATTTGTAATCGAATTACAATCTCGTTTGAAACGGCTTCGATAAAGACGAGAGTGCGATAAAGACGTGTGCGAGCCCGATCACGAAATATTTTGGCCCGATAGGAACTAATAGTCGGCCCTGCGAGTTCCTGCTGTATCTTGATCCCGTTACACGGGGAGTCTGACTGGAGTTCCAGACTGGAGCCTGACAAACGCGACTAGACGCCATCTCTTCCATCGGTTAGAGAGCTGCGGGAGGTAAAGGAGCCGGCAGTTGCTATCGGTCGCGTGGAACACTCGTTTACACTCCACGGAGCCAGATTTTCGAAGAGCGTACGTGGTGTTTTTCGTTGATAACTCGTTAACAAGATAAAAAGACGTAGGCACGAATGCGCGGCCGATTCGATCAGAGTGGAAGGGGCACGCCTGGTTTCACGCGCATTGTCAAAGCGTAAATATTGGGAGTACGTGTAAGAGGTGGGGATCTTTCCCGCTGGTACCGTCCTCGGGGCTCTTCTTCTCATCCGACCACGGTGCATACGCACATACGTTCCAAGTGAAACGAGTAGCCTTAGGAGACTAGCTAAGCCTGCCCCTACTAGACCCGAGTAGCACGGGTTGCCGAAGGTTTATTGGATCGGGGACAAACCTGGGTATTTGTGCGTAACCAATGGTCGTTTACATACCTGGTGAACACGTCCGGATAATGAGTTCTCGAGAAAGCTTTCTCGAGTTCCTCTAGCTGGAAGCTGGTGAAGGTGGTCCTATATCTGCGTTGTTTCCTTTTCGGAACAAAGTCGTCGACCTCGGCTTCGCTTTCAGGGCTGGTCGGCGCTGCTCTGGGGTGGTTGCTCTCCTCCTCGGTCTGCCTCACCTCGTCCGTGGAGATGCCCATTTGACCGGATTGAGGTGTCGTCGTTGTAGGTGGTGGTACCGATTGCGGGTGAGCTGGATGCTGAGATGGCTGGCTCCCCTGATTCACCTGGCTCGAGCTGCTCGTGCTGCTCGCAGGACTCGTCTGCGACACAGCTGGCTCGACGCCTCCTCCTCGCGTCGAATGATCTGCAAACATCGTACCATCGTTCTAATTTGCTATACCACCGTCGCGCCGAGTGAGAAGAGCCAGAAAGATTAGGCTGCTGATCGGAACTCTTACCGGACAGCGTTACACCAACGAGGTTTCAACTCGAACTCGAACTTTGCAGAAATTTTCGTGACCGTCGCGTAACTGGAAGCGTGCTGTTCGACGCACAATTTTTGACTGATACGTCGGCAACCACTGCCGTCTACTTATCAACGATCCGATCGGATTCCGCGTACGGTCGGGGAAACCATCGCGGTTTACCTTCCGCCGTCAGCTAGCTTTATTGTCCTCGTTTCGTTCGATCAAAGAATCGAAAAGTCGACATTTTCAGAAAGTTATTTACGTTACGCGGTCTTGTCCCTTGCCCGACAAGTCAATTCTGATGCTCTTCCAAAGCGCCGCCAACGTGCGAAAGGATCCGAACGGAGCAACCGGTCTATTTTTACAGTTTGCGACCAGACGAATAGCAAAAGTAACGCGGTCGCGCGAAAAATGGGAGCGCTTCGGGTGAAAAAAGAGGCTAGGAGGATAAAAGCTGGAAGGAAGCGAAGCGTTGCCGAGCTGTCGGATCCGCTCTGGCCACGAACAGTCGCTTCCTTCCCGCCCGTGAAATTACAGTGTTTACGCGAATTAGATTTCGGTTTCGGTAATTTTCAGTTAATAACGAAGCGAACTGGCCAACGAACGAACGAGCATTAAGTGCGGCTTCGAACCCATTAATGTTATTATAATGTGAAAGGCTACCTACGCGTTCTTCCCTCTTTCTCTTCTCTCTTTCTTTCTCTTCGCTTCGCTTCTCTTCTCTTCTCTTCTCTTCCCTTCCCTTCCTTTCTTGTTTTCCTTCTCTATCATCCTCGTGTCCAGCCGTACAACACGAACACGAATGCACGTCGCAGCGCGCATTCGATGTTTAATGGCAAAAGCCAACAAAAATGAGAAGAAAGTCTCGGCCGAGGCATAGATCTCGCTTATCGTTCGCATTACGGTCCCAGGCTACCGGCATTATAAACTCATTTCCGATAAATCGGTTCGACTAAAAACCCGACGGCTGAACCGCCTCGGCCTTTACTTCTTTCACCGGCTGCGCATCGTTCCCGTGCATCGCATCATCGTTCCGACGGAACCGTTTCATCTAGGCCTTCGCGAGGAGTTCGAACATCGAACAGTTGGGAATTAGTTTGACAAGCGCTCGTAACGCCGTAATATACCATCCGGCTGGCATAAACTGTTCGAAAAAGCATCGATCAAAAATCCTGATCCGATATGCCAGAAATCATCCCCGATTGTTCAACCATTTCCGAGTACGGAAAGTCACGAGTCGCACGAGTAGCCTCGCTTAAGACTAACGCGGTAAGAGTGCTACAAATTAATTTCCACGCCAAACAATTACACTTTCGGTACACTCGTCATCTTTCAGACGGACTGTTGGTGTTTTTCCTTTGAAAATTGATCGGGATCCCGTCGATCCCGTAGGCCGGATCGAATTTCGATAATGTCGAATTAAGAGACAAACGGTCTCGGCGAATTTCATTACGCCTACGACGACGACGACGACAACGGCGACGGCGACGGCGACGGCGGAGCAAGACCGGTTCGGAACGACGAGCGACCGGGTGCGAGTCTTCGAGGGCCGCGTTTGCAAATTGCGGTGGGGAATTATCAGTAGCAGCTTGTAAGCACGAGGCGGAGGATCCTTCTGGGCCGTGGTATGCCGAGGTATCGATCGCGCGTGAAAATGATTCTGGTCGTTACAAGCGAATCGAACGCTGTTACATGATCACTCACGGCGTCGAACGTGCCGAAGTGTGGGCTCGTAGGGATCATTAATGCGGCAAGGTCGGTGAAAGGAATGATAGCTCCGTCCTCCTCCGTGTCTCCGGCTCTCCGGCTCTCCGGCTCTCCGTCACCGTGTTCCCACTGTACAAGCCGACTCAAAAATGATCAAGAACCTGATCCCTGGAGAGGGATCGATCTTGATTCGTCAGGGCTTTGATCGACGAGCCCCGCGATCATCGATTCGCACCGATCGAATCTTTTGCGGACAAGCAGTTTTTTCGAATAGCAAACATATTTTCTTCGGAGAACTGGATTACAGCAACACTCGAAACTGTTTGAACTCGAAAACATTTCACAACTGCGCTAAACATCTCGAAAAATCCGAATAGAAGCAATCAGGAACTCCCGGTAAGAAATTAACAATTTTTAGCGACTGCTTTCGCGGGCCACGTGACGGGGAACCTGGCACGTTGATTGGCGCGCCCCTTGGCTGGTTTTCGAAGGGAGATCCGGGGGCCGGTAATCGAAGTCCGCCGCGCGATAGAAAGTCGATCGCGTTAATTGACTCGTCGTTAATTCATCGGTGGCCGCCGGGAATTTACGATGTTAATTTATTTCTTCTGCGGCGCTGTTCCACGGCCGTAATATTGTATCGCGAATGCCCGATTAGATGCGTCACGCTCGATTAGACGCTTCGGATGGAGCGATTTCCGACGGAAAGGCGGGGAGATTAAGAGAGAGAGAGAGAGAACGGCTCGAAAATCTGCTAGTCATTTCACTGTCATATTTGCGCGCTACTATGCGCGAGAATTATACCAACACACACAGGTGTTCGGCGACGCACACGTATAACCGCGCATTAAGCTCCGCGCATTACGCTCCGTGCGCATACGATCGCGATTTATGGGCATACAAATTAGCGCGGCGTAATAAACTAATTAGCCGACTCATTGAGGCCGCTTGTGTTTCTCGCGGACGTGTTTTAATGGCCGACTCTCCGCTTAGGCCTGGCAGTAGCGCGAACATGAAACGACGGGCTCGCGTGGTCGAGGCCTCGAGAATTTTCCACGACTTTCTTTTCCGAGCGATTCTACACGCTGGGAAACACTGTTGCGTACCGAACGAGGGTCGCTACCATGGTCTACTTATTTTCGCCTTTCGGTCTCAAGTTTACTTCAGGTTCGACGGAATTTGGTTTCGATAGCGATGGTGTCAGTGGCGCGACGAACCAATGTTTGTGTACTCGGGAAATTAGTGGGGAGCATCGGAGAATTATTTTTGCCAATTTCCACCGTAGTATCTGTTTGTGTCTTTTATCGCAAAAAATTGTTTAGGTTAATGAAAAATCTTGAAACTTTCGAGTATCATTCTTCTCTTCGTGTTCGTGCCTTTTTATCGGCGACCATCAACAGAAATTCATTTGTAATGTGTAAGCGGTAATACCACACCGCTAGCGCACGCGATTACGAGCGTTAACCATTAGAACGGATGGTGGTTATTATTATTATTAGGCTGCGGGTGTTTATGCAAATGAACAATTCTAAATGGTAATTTGTAAACAGGAAAATTAAACAGAATTGCAGTTCTCGGGTTTTCCTTTTAAATCGTCGAACTTTCAATTTTTACTCGTGAGTCGGCTATATTTTTGCTGAATTGCTAGTCTTTGTATTTTCTTTCAGCCAGGTTTCGGAAGATAGCGTGTAGATTCGTAAATATATCGAAAAATTTAATGATATTCTCGATTCAATAAGGCGCGCTGAATTTTGCCCATTCATCCAATCATCATTCACTCAACCTTACACAATGATTCATAGATAGAAGCACTGCTCTTTCGATTTCTTTTCCGTAGTTTTAATGGTCGCTTGTCAGATAAAAACGTATTATTATTACTACTCCATTCATTTCAGTTCTAGGCAATCTCTTATGATTCATCGAGAAAGCATTGCCCGCATGTTTCAAACTTGTACCGCTCGTAAAAAAAAACTGAGTTATGTAATTACAGGATTAATTATACATTGGTCCGCCTCTTACATTCCGCTGTTTAGTAATTTAACGATAAGCTATAAATTTTCCCTGGAGCCTTGATCCAAAGTCTGAATTCGGATCTACCCTGTTAACTACTGTCCATACGTGGAACATAAATGTCACGATTCCAATTGCGGAGGGCATGGGTGCAATATTTTACGACGTTCAGGCTTCGCGCAACGAATTCTGTTTATTAACTAAATGTATCATTGAATTATTTATACGCTTGGGATCGACGTTCTCTCTACACCGTTCTCTCGGCTGGACAGAGTTTCGATCGAAACTATGAACGTACAAACATTTCAACCCTCGCACCGTCCCCTTGTCAAAAATACCAAGTTCCAGCACTTGATCGACCATGATATTCGAATGCAAAATCAAGTATCGAATATCCGGGAATATCCGTGGATTCTCCAGGTGGTTGCACCAGAAAATCGGCCATGTTTCCCCACGGTGCCGAATCAATCCGCCATTGTTGCACCCGAGGATGCAGCTAAGCCGTCGAACCAGGGAACCGAGACACACAGGGCCCGGCGCGTTACACCGAACGAGGTGTTTTTACATCGAATCATACTTGCAAATTCCCGGCTAATAGACGCATCAATGCATCCTGCGACAAGAACCGGCGACGGTCGGACATGTTCGATCTGAGGGCACGATAATAACAAGCAATTACGAATTATCGGCGATCCCTTTTTAGCCGGTGGCTGCTCGCCAAGATAGCGGCCACCGATAACGGCGGATATTTACCTTCCGGACGCGGATCTTCTGCGTTTCGCGCCCCCGCCTCGCTCATCTGCTCGAATTAATTAGCCCCCTCCTCCGTCTGGCACTCCCAATCTTTCGGAGGATCCCCCCTTTCGCCGATAGTAATTGCAACAATGAAGAAACCCGCGGAGATTGAAAGATGTGAAAGCGAGATGAGGCGAGAGCCGTGTCGGGACAAGGCGAGGCAGAATGATGGGGGCTTATGGGGGGCTAGGGGGGTCCACATGCTGGCAGAACCGCTTCCATAGGTATAACCACTATATTAGCTAGGTAACGTAACGTAACGTAACGTAACGTACTATGGGAATTATCTCTCCGAGCCGATCGTAAGAAGTAATTAAGTTGGCAGGAACGAATCTTTCTTATTTCGATACGCCTCGAATCGCCGCGCCGCCGGTGCTCGATGGTTTTCCTATCCTGTGCCCGGTTGTCCACTAGCTGTTTAATTGTTTTATTCTTACTGGCTAATTAACGCGAAGGCCTTTAATAGCGGAGCAGATTTCCGACAGACTGCTGATTTTTATGCAAAATAGAAATTGTGAGATTCTAAGAAACAGGAGTTGTATTTCCTTTGACAGTTTAAATTGTAGTGACATTTAATTTATTTCTCTTTGCTATTAGTGTTTTGTATTTGTGATCTACTCATTTTTCTTATAAGCAACGAATGTTACAGGTCACTCGTATCGATTCTGAACTGCACATTCTTGCTTCGAGATCACCGTGTAGCGTGCCGCGACCAAGTCGATGCAAATTCAAATATCGACACGGCAGTCGATCGACGCCAATTGCTATGCCTTAATGGCGAGCTTACTGTCAACGCGCAGTAACGTTCAATTAACGCGCTAATGGAGCGGATTACTCCACTGGTCAGAACCTGACTATACTGGGTGATTATTTTTGCGCAGCAACCTAGCATTATTTTGTGTGTTACGAGACCAGGCTGAATAGACGCATTAGATAATATTTAATTAGAAAAAACTCTTCCACGTCTAAACAAAAATCAAAATTAAACGCATTTTACGACGAGGGATAAAGTGTATTTTACGGCTGAGGTATTCTACAACAAACAAATAAAACGTTGGGGAACTTCTCGAAAACAGGGGCTACCGCATCATTGATTAAAGAAATGATTTCCGGCACGAAGCTACTACGACATATGTAATCGTTTGCGGCAAAACCCATTAAAATTTCAGCGCGCTTAGCAACGATAAATCCGATTGCGCAATGGATCGGTTCACGGTTCGATTCATTGACGAACGACTTGCGAGTCGCGATTTCTCGGTGAAAGAGGATCCCGAGGATCCCGAGGATCCTCGAGCCTCTTCGGGACAAATCGATTTTGATACTGTTTGCGGAAAAACATGTTCCCTCTCGAGGTGCCCGGAGCCCGTCCACCTTGAACGCTCGCGCGGCGTCTTGTGTCGAATCGGATGCCGACGCTCGCCTCTCGCGATAAACGAAAGAAGGATTAATAATAATTATAATCGGCCCGCGATAGAGGCGAGAGGTTTGCGGAGGTAATTACTTTTCAAAGGATCGACACGAACAGCGCCGGCACGACGACGTGTACTCGCGGGTCCGACCCGCTTTCAACGCGCGAGCCCGTTCACCAATCAAACAAACGATTCAATTTGCAGGCACGAATCGCCTGCGAATTGTCTGCGAACCGCCGAATCGGGTTTGCCGATCTACGATCTCTTCTCTTCGCCGGAAAAATATTCCCTCAAAGTTTACCGACCAAATTCACTGGCAAATCTCCAGGAAGAATATTGTTTGTTTGAAATTTTTCTTGTTCGTGAAAATGAGCGTTCAGTTCCAAGGCTCGGGAAGTCGCGATAGGGCTGGGAATCGATTATGGTTACGTCGTACGTGGCTCACGAATTCGTTTCGCTTCGAACCGAGTGAAAATCAGCGTTCGAAATCGCAAAGTTGGAGAAGGCTGGATCGACGGCGCGGCGGCGTCCGATCCGCGAAATCAATTAACCGATCGGCAGATAGGATCCAGAGGCACGATTTGTCGACGTCAGGGAAATCGGTAGATCATCGATCACTCGAAAATCAAAGGAACCTATCCTCGATCTGTAAATAAAAGCCGAACGGCGCGCGGTAGGTAGAGACCCCCGGTTGCCACGCGAATCTGTTGCGCTCTAGCGAATGATGTTAATGATTCTCATAGAGCACGCTCGATCACCCCGTACGATGTTTGCAGATGATGTCTGCGATCGACGATCTCGATCGATTCGATATTACTTTCCGATTTTATGCAGCGCTCTGCAACTATCAGACGAGTTTAAATGGTATGATGTGCTTTCGATTTTTCATTTTCTGTTCATTACTATCGGAGTTCGTTTGTAATTAATTTATAATTGATACCGGGTGAGTTATGATCAGTGGATATTGATCGCACTCTTGCGGATGGTCATGTAAATTAAAATGATTATGGATTAGAGGAAATGGACATTTTTTTCCCCGATGAAATTGTCAAGGGTTTAACGCTGGAATTCCGCACCAGAAAATTTCCCTCGCTGAGCATCGAAGGTGGCGTTTAGGGGAGTAAAATGTAAGTGAAACGCGATAAGCCGGATCTCGTTCGATTAATCGAGGGTCGTGGACGAGAGGTCACGATTTTGACGCGAGCCCCCGTTACGTAGCGTCGGTCGATCGTCGATAACGAACGATCGTTAAGCATAAATAGAGAGAAAGAGAGTGAGCGAGCAGGAGAGAGAGAGAGAGAGAGAGAGGGAGAGAGAGAGAGAGAGAGATAGAGAAAGAGAGAGATAGGCTGAAAGAGCCGCGCGGTACGCACGATAAATCACGCTCGGCCACCGATGTGCAATTTACCGGCGTACTAACGTAATTGCACGCATCCTAATCTACATCTAAATACACACATCCACGGGAACCACACACTCGTCCCGTCATAAATTGTTGACGGCGAGAGTTCTCGTTTCTTTTTTGCGGATCCCCGCGCCTCGGTTCAACGTACCTTCACCGATCAACGGATACCTGTTTCGTGTAAACCTCGCCCGTCGAACATACTCTCTTATCATTATCCGAAAGAAATCGCTAAAAAGTGAACACCGGGACACCATTCCATCTTGCCGCCGACTATATGGAACACGTCGTTAATCCGCTAATCTTAGGGGACGTGCGAAATCGACATTTTTAATCACTCTTTATCCGACATTTTTATTCCGCTTTCATTCGATAAGATACAATCTTAATTTGAGTTAGTCTTTACTTTGTTGCAACAAGAGATTCGAGTCGAGTCAGTCTTAAAATCAATCGTACAGAAAATTCACTTTTACGTACTCTGTAGTTCGTCGATACAGAGAAACGTATTAGTCAGCCACACGCAACAGGTGTGATCAATTAATTACATAGAACGAGTGTTAAAAAGTAACAATATTGAGAACACACTGCGGCGTGTTTTCCATTATTTTCCGGTTCCCGCCGCAGTTCTGAGAATCCCCGGGTTCTCAGTCTTTCAAAGAGCAGGATAGTGTTAATCGTTGACGGTGACGAGACCGCTGCTGCCATAAGTGCCACGAGTGGCAGGTCGGCGAATAAGCAACGCGGAACGGCGAAGCGCTCGTCCGTTTTGTTTCTCTTTCTCTGCACGCGTGTACACGCGGCCGACAGACGAGACTCGGGTACAATCACAATTATCCACGGCAGTTAATTATCCACAATGTCACCATTAATTACTAAACTGCATCTCGTTCCCCCTGCCCCCGGCTCCTAGCGCCGTGGAAAATTGCATGCTTGTATGAAGGCGTCGCGTTGCGTTCAAAGGGGAACGAATAAAAAAAAAAAAGAAGAAAAAACGATTTAATGGAAACCGATAATTAGTCGCCGCTACGACGATAAATTTCATAGTTACGCGGGTCTGATGCTTCTTGCCGAGCTCGCTTATTACCTAACCGATCGACTGACGAGGTCTGTGGGTAATGTCGGTCCTGTGCAAGTGTTGCATCCTTTGTTAACTCGCTATCCGAAATGCACTAAAGTTGTTCCTAAGCGGTAAAATAAGCGGGACTTTAAAAAAATACAATAAAGTTCGGCATTCCCCGCGCGGGCGCGAACAACTTTTCGAGGACACGATTTCCTCGGATGAGATCATTTCCTCGCGCGGGTATCTTTCCGAAGGATCGCGGCGCGTTTCCCGCATTGCGAAATCCTTAAAGCGAGCATTTCGCGGTATTCGGGGAGGAGAGTAATTGCGGCTGTTCGAGGCGGTTGGCAGGTATGCCGGAAAGAAAAGGAGACACGCGAAACACCGTGAACGGTGGTGGCGAACGCCGAGGCAAAGCGAGGCGTAGAGAGGAGGCGAGGCGAGGCGAGGCGAGGCGACAGGTGAGGAGGGCCCACAAAGAAGCGGGGCTCCCCTGTTGATTAATGGCAGGTAATTACCGTTTTTTGTCGTGCTTGTAATTGTTAATAATTGAACGTAATCGTAATGCCTTTTTAATCGCATTAGCCGTCGCGGTGGATTGCGCAACGAAAAAGAATCGTTCAACGTTCTCGCGGCCGCTTCTGCGGCGACATTTTCTGCGCCGGAAGCAAGCCCCGCCAACCCGTCATCCGGTTTTTCAACGTCCGGAGAATTATCGCGCCACACCGCGATAGAAACCCGAGCTCTGCCAGTTTTCCCGCTTACCTTCGATCCAACACGATTCGTAGTTTGTACACCAAATACAAGTTTCCCCAAAAATTGAGCAGAATTAACAATCTTATTGAAAAATATATGTAGCCAACGTACTCACTAGAAACTGTCTATAACACGCAACCATACTTTTCCAGTGGGAAACAATCTTGTTCTGTTCGTCTAAGGCCTAAGGTGAGCAAAAAAGGAAGGTAGGCAAACAGAGGGAGTTGGAACGTCGTCGATAGTGATTTTCTGCGCGGAGTACAGTTCGTTCTCTTTTTTTCTGGCACGTTCGAGCCGGGTCCGGGCACGACGACGACGACGACGACGACGTCGAGGTGCGAGGGAATTATTATAGCTGAACGGCGGAAGTGCATTATTCGTCGCTAGGTTTTTTGTTCTGCGGGAGCGAGAGAATAATAACAGCGTTGCGGGACGGTGCACCGGGGCGCGAATAAAAGGATGGCTGTTTTGCATAATTGTCGAAGCGTATACCGACGCGACGGTGTAATCAAGAAATGAGGCAGCTTTTTGGAAACGGCCGGGGCAAATTTCAGCTTGGCTGGGCCGCCTCTTCGCCGATCTGGCTCATTAACTGCGATCGGATCGGTGAATAGAGAGCGTGTCCCGCGAAAAAGAAATCGGCAACTTCATAATCTGCCTTTATGCGCAGCCTGGGCCTCGCCTCGCCTCGCCTCGCCTCGCCTCTTCTCTCCTTTCTCCCTTTCAACGGGTTCCACACCGCGCGGCTCGCTTCGCTTCGTTTCCATGTACCAATATTATGATACTTCTCTCTCGATCGTCCGGCTAAAATCAATCCACTTTCGTACCCGATATTTCCGTAATTAATACGAGCTCATAAATTATCGAACAACCGCCGCGGAGCCACTTCATTAAATCGTCCGTGCGCGCGAGAACACAAACACACCCGCATGCTTGTACACCTGCACACGCATAAACTGTCTCGAGGAAACCAAAAGAGGGAACGAGACAGCGGTGATCAGGTTTTCTACCGGTTTTCCAAATCCACTTACGCATCGTTATGTCGTATACATCGCGAGTCGTCGTTTCTTTTCACCGTGGATGAAGTCGTTTGATTTATGTGCGACGGTTAAGGCCCGATTACTCTACCTCCTCGATGCTTTATCTAGCCATCGATCATGCCCGCAAGAAGCGCCGCGCAACAGCATTGTGTACCCCGACGCAAACGAATTAGGATCAATAACTATACTTTGCGTTTCTTGTCACAAGAGAGCCACCAGTACACGCTCGGACAGCTTCCGAGACCCATTACCGGCTGAAAACCTACATCCCCCGGGCATCCGGAGACTCGCAATGCTCGCGATACCCTCCACGAAGTCGCATAATTTCCTGCAATGCCGGAGATCATCGTTGGAACACGGCGTCGTTCCTATATTCGTCGCCGGAAGGCCATTCAAACGATCGTTTCCTCGCTAATGCCGTCACCTGTTGCCCAAGATGGATTTTACTCCGTTGCGTCGCGTCCGATGATCCTCCCTAACGTCGCGGTAGTAGACTTCTTCGGCCCATCATTTCTACCTACTTTCTTTCTTTGATCTTTACTTCGAACGATTATCATTTTCACTGCTCCCGCTTTTCTTTGGTGGAACGAAACAAAAACAATTCAAAAACCATTATAGCGCCTTTAACCTTATTCGTTGTTTGCGGGACTACTCGTGTCTATTTTAATTTAATGTACCTCCATAAATGCTAATTTTTGAAAAGCGTCGCTCATACATTGTTACCGTAGCAAAGTCTCGGCATAAATATTTATCGAACGTTTTACTGCACGTTTTGCTTGCGAACATTTTCTCCTGCATAAAGACTCGGTTGCCACGCGAAAACGTCCTGCATAGGTAAATTAGTATGAGATACATTTTTTTTTCCAACGGTTCGCGAGCGCC
Source organism: Halictus ligatus (assembly GCA_028454255.1). Lineage (NCBI taxonomy): Eukaryota > Metazoa > Arthropoda > Insecta > Hymenoptera > Halictidae > Halictus > Halictus ligatus. The sequence continues at coordinate 213,843 of CM052145.1, read as the reverse complement.
TCGTGCAAGTGAATTTAATTAACTATTCATAGGAGGTACGCAGCTCTCAGCAGACGTCTAGCACAATTAGCTACCCTCTGGTAAAACAGGTTTTTGAAAGTTTTTCTTTACGAAACGACGCAAGCTCGCGTGAGCGGGAATTATTATCTCCACAGGCAGTAACGTTTAAGTAAATGTTGTCATGATTAATGTCAAAAGAATCTGTCCCGCAATAACACAAATCAAAGGAGAACCGGACGACGAATCTACTGTACAAAATTCGAAAGGCGTGTGTATCGGACACATCACGACAAGGTCTGGATGTATTCCCTAGATCGTTTCGCGCGATTCCAAAGGAATTCTAATTAACCAGATCGGCGTCTAGAAGCCTGACGTTAGCGTCAAAGATGGCGGACCGGTGTTATTAGAGGCTTTTTTCTCCGGTTAGAGGAGACGGTTACCCAGAGAGAGCGAGAGAGAGGGGAGAGAGAAAGAGAGAGAGAGAGAGTAAGGGAGGAGAGGAAGGGAGGTAGGCAGGCCGAGGCCTGCAATTATTATTCAATTTCCGTAACTGCGCTTATCTTAATTCGATGTCACAATCGCGCGGGCAAGTTTCGCTCCCGTGTGCGTGCATCCAACGTTGGCGAGCGCTCTCCGAGGCTTCTCGCCGTTGCCTTTCCCTGATTTCTGTTGTGCGTTGCAACCAGCTTGTGCACGATGCACACACGCTGCACCGCACAACGCGGCAGACACAAACCGGTGGAATAGTAGCTGCTGCTCTGCTGCTGGTGCTGCTGCCACGCCGCCGTTCCAGAGGGTCGCAATTAAAGCGCATTAGTGCACGCCAAGTCGCGTCGCCTCTTCGGCTTGTGTGTATGCAGTTTGCGCAGGCAATTTTCGAGTCGACGCCACCTTGACATTCTTAACGCCGCCGTTCCCTCCTGTTTCTACGTGCGCGCGCGCGCGCGCGCGCGCGCGAGAGAGAGAGAGAGAGAGAGAGAGAGAGAGAGAGAGAGCTCTTTCGTCAGCTTCACGACCGACAGCAGTTCTGCCAACTCTCGATTTCGTGAACTTTGACATTCGAGAACGTCCGCTGCTCTGCCGAAGATTTACCGAGAACAGTCTCCCAACTCTAACTTCAGGAGAATCGACGAATCTTTATACGTAGCACAAAGTAGAAAACAGTATTTTTCTGTTTCGACTGTTTAAAATCGACTCGGACAATATTTTCTAGAGCCAGTAGCGCGTATCTTGGAGGCGCAAGCTCCTCGAACTTGACTGAAAACGGCTCTCGGATAAGGATCTTGGCGGTGGTCGCGGCGGTTGTCACCGTTTGCGACGACATGCATCCTTTTAATCGCGTTCCGAAAGCCCGCCGAGCGCATCGAGGCGACAACACAACCCGCGTGACCCTTCACGGGTTTCCATGGGTCCCATGGGTCCCATGGGTCCCGGCGCGCCGGACACACCGGCACTCGGAGGCAGCGGGAATAATTAGTCGGGGTAGCCGTGAATCGTCGTTAAGTGTACAACGCCAGGATATCCTCTCCAAGTCCTCCGTAAACGCGGGGGACCGAGGAGAGACACACCGACCGAGAGAGATATATATCCACGATACACTCGTGACATTTCGCTCGACGAGCGAACGCACACGCCTGCGACAAACATTTAGATTCGATCTACAAAATTGTCGCGAGATAATTACCACCAGACATTCCCGGGGAACGGCTGACAAATCGTGTTAACTCCTGATACGAGGACTTCCTAACAATTTATTAATTACGGTACTGCGGGACCATTGTTCCTGATTTTGTCTTTCACGATTACTCAAATTGTACAATTGTTTCCTGTCAGGAAATTATTTTGGGACACTGTTCAGCATAATTACGTGTTTTGTTATTAGACCGCGTATCTTTGAAACAAGTTTCTGTCTGCGTTTAAGATTGTAATAAGCTGAAACTAATAACAGGGATACGGCTGTTCTATTTCGATCGCACAAACGGCCGGTGCAAATCAATCGCGAATCCGATGTTTCGTGTTCCTCGGCAAATTGGCAATCGGAAAAATAGAATTCTGGTGGCCGAGTGTAGCGGCGGTGGTCCATCGCTCCGTGGTCCTGATCCGCAGAAACGGGGCCGGACGTCGCAAAAATTCCCAGGAGCGCAAGTTTCCGATTCCAATTCCATCTCTCGGGCCGCAGTTCCTTTTCTTTAATCTTCTCCCGCGGGCAACTTCTTCTCCCCTGGTTCGTGGAACCCGGGAGGATTAACCCGTCACAAGATTCGGTGGAGGAGACCAATTTAGTCTCTGCTTCTCTCTTTCTTCCTCTTTGTCTGTTCCTCTCGTTCTCGTCGGTTTCTTTCCGCCGCGAAGCGGATGGTAGGAACGGCCGATCGACTCCGTTGGTTTCTCTGGTCGTCGAGAGAGCAGCAGAGAGAGAGAGAGAGAGAGAGAAAGAGAGAGAGAGAGAGAGAGAGATTGGGCCGGCCGGGGCTTTCAACGAACCCGGGTGTCGGGTTCTCGGAGTTTCACGGTGGTTTTCGTGGCGCTATCCTGCCGCTATCTGGAGCCGCGGTAATGTGCTTGCCTTGTCCCCGATTAATCCGAGTCCTCAGGACCACTCTCGACCGCAGATATGTGCGTCCGCGTCCTTCGACGCAGTGGCGGCCCGGACGCTCGATCTTTTTTTCCTGGCCCGACCACCGTTGGAGAGGAATCCGACCACGGTGGACCCGCGTACTTCGAATTTGCCGAAACCCCGGAGACGAGATCATTTTATCGACTGTTCGCGGACAAAAGCCACAGCCACCTCCGAACGATCCTCCGAATCCGAGTCTTCCCATAGAATTCCTTCTCCGGACCTCTTTACGCGACGACCGATCGCTTCGACCGCGTCCACTCTCGATTTTACCAGGGTGGACAGCCGAGATTAGAGAATTCGAAAAAATTTTTTAAAGAACTTATTCAACTTTCGAAACAGGAAGGTCCTGAACAAATTTGCTTGGAACTCGGCGACCCGTTAAGGGTTAATTTTACGATCGAACCTAACCTATCGTGTGTCGGCAAGGTCCACTGGATCTGCCAAAACGGTAGTTGGCGGTCACGGAGGTCGTGCTCGAGGATGACGAGGATTCAGAGTTGGATCATGCGCGTCCCGCGGCGCGGCGTGGCGCGGCGTCGCGTCCCACCTCACGGGGATCGTCGGATGTTATCTGTGACGAGGAATGTCGCCGTAGGTATGAAATACAAATAAGGACTCGCCGTCCCCTACGCTTTGAATTAGGATCGGGAACCTTTTAGATGTTATCTAAGATTGGCGCACGCCGAGCAGAGCCACGCGCCAACGGTAACAACACCGACAACACACACGTACAGGGTCCGCGTCGAAAACGCGAGCCCCGCTAATTAACCGATCCATCGCCGTTTCCAGGCCTCGAATGGGATCCGCGTCTACCGCCATCAGGATTTATACGGGAACCCTGTCGCATAATCGCCGTCCGATCCGGAGATACCAGTCTAAACCCGCGCGTGGTTCATCCTTCGTGCCCCCTCTCGCCACAACATTGGACGCATTTGGAAAAGGAAAGATTCTTTGACACTTTGGCGGATTCGCGAAACCGTATCGAGCGAAAGAAAACTCGACTTTCGGTTCGCGGAAAGGGGCGCGATCCAAGATATAAATTCTGGGCAGAAGACGTTAAAGAAGAAATCGAGCATTCGCGGCACGTTTTCGCTAGAATACACGGGGGCCCCGGGTTTCGGAGGGACCCAACTCTCGTTATGCGGGGTCCGTTTCGGAATTCGTTGGCCACCCATCGGGTGGTTGGTTTCCGCTGTCGCGAACGAAAGGCTCCCTCGGGCTCCAACGAGGATTGACTCGTCGCGCGCGGATTCCTCCCCTCGGAGAAAAAGAAGCAGGACGGGGACGGCGGCTTTATGTTAAACGAATTAGACAGCGGAATGCGTCGCCTCGATGAATTGCCTCTACCAGCACGGGCAAAAGGCTCGTTCCCGTTCCCGTTCCCGTTCCCGTTCCCGGAACCCTCGAAAGGTATGCCGAGATACGTAGAACCGTGTCGTGACAGGGGATGGAGCCTCCCCTCCTTCTGTAATTCGATTTAATTGCTCGCGTGTCCCACCGCGATCGCCTAAATCGGCTAGATCGCCGAGATCTGTTTCGTCGCGATCCTGTTCTTCGATACTGAACCTTCTTGTCTTCCCTTTGCGTCCCGTCGCTCGAAGCGGAACTCGAGGTCGTCTCGGAAACACTTTGTTGCGTACAGCGCGTTGCATCCGCGGATTTTATGCACTCGTATATCGAAAACCTATCTTCCATTCTCGGTATGTACCTACAATTAGTCTCTCGCGAACGAGGAAAGTTGATGGCGGGGGGAGGAGGGACTTTGGAGTTTAGTAAACGACTTGGCGGGTAGCCTAACCGCGTTTAGAGTGCGCCGCGAATTCGGGTCGCGGTCTATGCTCGCGATAATGAAGCAATCTTCCGAATTACCCGGCTCACACGGTTCCTATCGCGCCGCTGTATCTTTCGCAACATAGTCGCCGCACGGAACACACGGTTTTACGACTTATCGCTGGTTTACGCTCGCAAATAGTGCTTTGTCCCCGACATTATTCTTCCATTCCGGCGTTGAACGCATCGGTGCACACAGCCAGTCCCCGAAGGCGCACCGCGGTGCATTACGTTGAGTCACGCCGCTCGTTTAGACGTAACAGGATATTCGAAGAAACGAACGCACGCGGTTTTAGAGACCGTCGATATCGTAGATCCTCGATCGTGGATCGCACGTTCCGATCGGCGCGGCGTGGCGAGGCGAGGCGAGGCGAGGCGAGGCGAGGCGAGGCGAGGCGAGGCGAGGCGAGGCGAGGCGAGGCGAGGCGAGGCTAGCGCCCAGGTCGTCGTTCTATCATTATTATCGTTTTATTCAACTTATTACGCTGCGCGCGAAGCGTCTTTCGTGTGGTCCCAATCATTTCTCAGTTACGGCTTCGAGGATCCAATTTAATGCAGCTGAAGTTTGCATCATTGCACTTGAATTACTCGAGAAGTTAATCGGAATGAATACGACACAATGCGAAATAGAAGGCGCGATTGTTCGTAAATTCTTTAGAAATAAAACCGGTGAAACCCGTGGTGGGTGTGTCTGTGATTTCACCGGGACCCTCTCCTATCGTGAAAGCGATCGAGAAACGAGAAAATTCGTGTATTTCACGAACAACGTCGAAACCCTCGAAACGATGACTCAAACCCCGCCTAAATCATCGCGCGCAACCACACGGCACGTCGTGTTGCCCGGTATCCCTGCTGCCGACACGAGAAACGATCTATCCTGGATCCCGCTGCACCGCTACTCGATTCCCATGTTCGGACTCCGTGCACCGGCCACGCGAGCGAATCCTGTCCGAAACCGCCGATTTTCCTCGCCGGGCTTGTTTCGCTCGTCTCAATTTCCTCCGGTGTAGGTTCTCGGTTTCTCGGAACGAGCGTAGAAACACGCGATCCTCGGGTCCGGAGAGTAACGCGATTAAAGGTGTATCGCGAGTTTCGTCGAGCATGCGGCGCGGCGTAGTGGTTCGAGCGAACGTCTTCATCAAGGAAGACTACCAATCGAGATGCGTGCTGGTGGACAAAAACCGGGCCTGGTCTGCGAGAGACGAGCAACAGCTCCCTTCGGAAACGGCGAAGGAGAAACAAGAGACAAGAGACAAGAGACGAGAGACGAGAGACGAGAGACGAGAGACGCGAGAAGGCAGGAAACAGTGGACACGCGGAGAGAAGAGACTTCTCGGCTGGAAAGCTCTTAATGGCACACCGGCGCGGTGGACGATCGAGAGGACAGTCCGGGGAACAATTACCGCAAAACGACGATCGTCCGGCTGGAAATCGGTCCGCACGATCGGCGGGGATCGGCGGGGATCGACAAGATCGGCAAGATCGGCAAGAAAAGATCGTGTCATCGCCGATGGCGCGCGCCTCCCTCTTTAATTCATGAACCGAGCAACAGCTTCGCGATCCGATCGGCAACCCGATAATCTTACCGGCGACTTTCTTGCGCCTCCGTGGAGACCACGGTTAGGGAATCCGCGCGCACCGTCCTCGCTGTCCTATAAGGTTCCGACACCGAGGAAGAAACTTTATCCGATTCCCCGAAGCCTGCCATGTTTAGGTCGAACACCTGTGCGGACTTTTATGGACGCCTTCCCACTCGGGGAACGGTCGCGGCCGGTACTCCGCCAACAGAAAGAAATCGGTGCTCCGAGTGTCGCCAGAAATGATGCATTAAGTGCTTCCGTCGCTCAGGACCAACGCAAGAACCCTGTACCCTGTGTTTCTTGCGGAAACCTGCCCCCCTGTGGGTCGCCTCGGCTCAATTTCGATACGTGTTCTGCTACGTACGTTTCTTCGCTTCATCCGCATACGTAAATACTCGAAATTTCATTTCAAATCGAATTTCCGACAACGAATGCAAAGTCGAATACGAACGAGAGAATTCACAGCGAGCAACGATCGTTTACATTAAACGAGGATCATCTCCAAAGAGCAAACCAGTGTTTCGAACCGATCGGACGGAAAGTCAAAGTGTTAATCAATTAGGCGAGCAGCGGCTCGGCTCCGGTTGATCGCGGAGAGCACGCGGAAGCGATAACCGAGCGCGCGCTTCGTTCGCTTGAAATGGGAACGACGATATCGCGTCTCATTACGCGGCAATTAGCCGAGTTATTATCATTGGTAGCATGAGTGTTGGTTATTTTTCGCACTCGGTCGTCCCCCGCGTAATTGCGAATTATGCGTGCGCGTCGGATCGCCGGGCGTTCATCTCTCCGGCGCGGCGCTTCGTAAATTAATATGTTTATGATCGCGAGCGTGCGAGCGGATCGCGAGAAAGAGCGAACACGAGCGAATACGAGCGCGCACCAGCGAACACACAAGCGTAGAAATGGGCACGTGTGAATTGGCTCTCGGCCTCGCGTACTATACCGGCAGCTTGTTTTTCATCTGTTCAACCAGCGATTTATGCATTTACATATTCCAGTATTAGAAATGATAATGAGCGGTGCACATGCGTCGATCCAATGCCACTTCGAATACACTGTTGCACAGATAATGAAATTATCGTACGCGCTAGCCGTGAAAATTCCGTATTCCAACTACCGCTCACCCGTAAACGTGTCCTGCGTTTTACTCGGCTCTTTCGTACGTTAAAGAAATCATCGATGTTTCTATCGTACGTTTTAGCTTCAAGATTCTTCCCAAAGAAACCCTGATTTTATGATATGCAGCATTCAAAAGTAACAACGGAGATTATTCATTTCATCGACTAGTCGGACAACCAGCGGGTTTCTACGCGTTTCTAGGCGTTCCCAGGTCGCATTAACTCGACGAAACACCTGTACGAGGCTCGGGAGGGGGGATTCTCCCTCGCACGTTTAAACTCAATTAACCACGAAAATTCCATTTCCTCCGCTCGTCATCGTCCTACGCATAGCCGGTGTCTTATGCATGGTTGCATTTCTCTCGATAGGAACACAGAAAAGAGAGAGAAGAGAAAAAGAGAGTCGAACGCGTTGGTACACGAGCGTTTGTTAATGGGCGACGCGCAGCTGTCCGTGAAGGAAACTGTGCGATGAACCCTGACCTTCTTCCGACCGCTTTGCCTCATAATTGCTGGATACGTTGCCTGGAGCCGACAGAAATGAATTCACCTTTCCCGAAAAACGGATAAAACGTTTGCGAGCATGTAAACGCTGTGTTTAGGAGCGAAATTGATCGACTGAGCTGTCCGATTGTCGACTGAGAGTTTGCTGTACGTAGTCAACCTTCAGGATTCTCCTGTATTCCGGAATTAAAGTAGACCGTTTTTATTTTCCATAAAGATCCATTGGTCTTCGTTAGAGTACCGTATCATATTTTACGCGAAATCACGGATATTTGCGGTGAAAACGGACTGCTCCGTGCCGCCTTGGGCCACAACAGTCTGCGAGTAGTCCTAAGAAAGATTGCCTGTTCTTTCACCGTTTACCGGAAGACAGAGGAATCCTCGCGCGCAATCCAGTGTGACCAGTCGACGGATTCGCGAGGATTCGCGGCTAAGTATTCGCTCGATAATGAGAGTTCCTGTTAACTCCTGGCAAATCGATGTTTTCGGTGTCGGTGTACAGACGCGGCAACAATAACCAGCTTCTGCGGTCGCGACGCGAGAAAAACGTCCGTGCTCGTTCGAGCACGGAGAACAGCTTTATAGCGGCGTGAATTATTTACTCTCGCCGAGTTTTTCGACCGAATTGTTATCCGCCGTTGGCGCAACGCGTCAAATCGTCGGCCAGCTTTTGCTGGCACCGCGCCGCGCCGCGCCACGCCACGCCACGCCACGCCACCGTATAGCAAGGCAAGACAAGGCGCACAGCGCCCCGCGTTAATTAGAGCATAAACTTATTAAACGTACGGAGCCGGCCGCGCGCGAAATACGTGCTTATAATTGTTCGGCGAAAGGAAAACGCTATGTCGGTCATTGAAACTTCTTCCTGTCGGCGGTTGTGGTAAAAAAGCATTGTCCTGACCGATTCCGTGCGAGCCTAATCGATGAACAGTGCACCGGAAAAACGTAATGTAGGCGCACGAGTCCGTGTAAGCGGAAAGTGCATTAGAGGACGAATCCTAGGGGGTACCGATCTTTCAACACGTTGGCTTTTATGCGAATTTTCATGCGTTTCGCACAAGTTTTTATCTGCTTCGTTGGTAGAAGCGATCAACGCTGTTAATAACGATTCGTTGCCACTTGACAATGAAGCTCTCATCTTACAGTACAATCTAGTTAATGTCACCACGAATAAATTGATATACAGTGGATTTCGAATGATCCGATATTGAAAGAAATGATTTTGAATAGCGTCCGAAATCAAGAGAACCTTGCTGTCCGCGTAGGGCTAAATTCTCTGAACAATTCCGGACTGCTTTCCACATATTGTTCCACGATGCATACATCAACTATGTCTAGGGGCGGATTATGTTGTAGCAAGCAAGCAAGCAAACAGGCTCGTTTCGTTAATAGTCGTCCAGCTGCGGAAAAACTTGTGTAGGGCATGCGGGCGCTATCGTGGCTCTCGAGCAGATACAAAACGTTTCGACGCGCTGCTGCGTGTTCGCGTCGGTAAACGTTTCGCCAGCCCGATAGAATAATCAATTAGACGGTCCCGCGTCTGTACCCCTATTCGAGATAATTAATAGCGCGCGGTGCTCGGTGGAAAATGCCCGCCTCGCTTTCAGCTGGCGACGACCGTCGGGGAAGACGCGAGGCGTCTCGTCGACTGTCCGTCATTAAATAAATTATCGTCGACTACGGACATTGTCAATACTGCAATCACGCCGTGCGCTCCAACGGTACTCGTCCGTTAGAAAAGGCAAACGAGAAAAATGCGCGCGGCGGGAAGCGATAAAAGGCCGGCAATATCCTTAAACAATAACCATAATCCGCGGCGGTTGGTTACGACACGTTTGTCTTTTATCGATTACTTTGCATAAGTTTTCAACTATAAACGCATAGTCGTAATAGAAAGAAAGCGAAAGAGAGAGAGAGAGAGAGAGAGACGTTGTTTAGTGCCTACGATCGTTTCAACCGACCGTAAGGTGAAAAGAGAGAAAGGGAGGCGCAGAAGAGAAAATAGAAAAAAGCCGCCTCGCGACAAATTGCTTTATGGCATCGGCCGCGACGGCCGCGCCACGCTATACATCTCCGCGTCGTAAACCCGCGTTATTTAGGGCTTCAATTAAAATTTTAGCCGGTCGAACGGGTTCGAAAAACGACGAGGTTTCGATGACGGGCCCGTGGAATCTCGACGGATTCTCTGTTCCGTCGACGATCCGTCCCCGGGGTCCGCTTTTTTATTCAAACACAGAGCTTGTAATCTCCGTTGTTTTTATTGCCACGATTAGACGGCGTGGCGTCTTATACGTATACGTCTTATACATATTGTGTACAGAGTAACGACGCCCACACAAAACGCTTCGAGAATCGTGTCCGTGTGTTCGGCAATAATCGAAAGAACGTCGAGCGAAATTCCGAAGGAAATCGCGTGAACGTTTGTCGATCTGCGCGGGGTCTATCAGCGGGGCTATTAATAAGCGAAATAAATTTAGATAAGCATGGGAATGCTCGGTTGGGTCAGCGGTAATCGAAGATCGTGAGAGGGAAGAGGGAAGAGGGAAGATGAAACAAGGGAAGACGGGGACGGGGACGGGGACGGGGACGGGGACGGGATACGATGGTGATTCGATGACGCGAATCACGAAACTCGGTCGTTGCCAAGGATGCGAAATGGTAGAGACAGCTGATATACATGGGATAGGCAGTGCCGGAGTAGGGCAGAAGAGGGCACCGGCTTTGGACCAGGGGTTGTCATTAACTGGGAGCTCACTCGAGAGATAACCACTACCTGCCACCATACCGGGGCTCATTTTCCTCGCTATCCCCCCACCCCGATGCTCGGCGGATCCACAACTTGCTACGGCTCATTACAAAAAGCACGTGAGCCCGCTGCTGGCTATTTATTTCCGAATGGTGCATATCACTTTTCGTAATGGGCCCCGCGAAATTAAAAGTATGCCCTCCGGCACCGAATCGTGCATGCATACCGTTGCATATCGTACCGGCAAGCCGCGTCAGGCACCGATACGCGCCCTCCTCTCCTTTTGTCTCTCTCTCTCTCTCTCTCTCTCTCCCTCTCTCCCTCTCCCTCCCATCTGTCTCCGTCTTTTGCGCGCGCTGTTTCTCTCCTTTTTTCAGCAACGCTTCTTCTTCTTTCTGTGTTCCATCTGCTCCTCAACCGTTTCGTGCATCCTCTGGAATAGCGCGCTCCGCGCATGCTCATTTTCAGTGATTCAATTTCCATCGGACCACGTGCACCCGCAAAACTGAAAAAAAATCGCCGGACATTCCTCCGTCCCAATCGCTTTAATTAGGGGGTCATTAATGCTCGCCGTGCCGGACGTATCTCCGACAATTTTGAACCGGGCCGAGGAAAAGAGACGCGATCTTCTCGAGACGGTAGAACGTTTGCTTCTTGTGATACTGAAAATCTTCAGACTTTATTCGACGGTCGAATAAAGATACGTTTGGGACAACCTCTCTACCGGATACATCGATCACATTGTTCGGTAACTCTAATGTTAAACAATGAATTTTTTCGATTTCTATTGTCGGGTGCACAGCGATCGAAACACTGGTTCGGTCGACGAGGACAGAATCGTTTCGCGACTCTCTAAGAAATATCGTCGACGATTGCACGGTTCGCTGCTCGCAATCACCTATCGGATCCAATTCCATGGACACGACTCAAACCATCACTCCACTGTCTGCCTCTGCCTCTGCCTCTTCCTTTTCCTTTTCCTTGTACCAAGCCTGATTCAATTTACCGATGTCCGGCCGTGTCGCATAAATCGCTCGTCCGTCAGCTAATCGCGTGCAAATGTATTCGGCCTATCGCGTATTTCTGTTGCCGATTAGCGGATGGATCGATCTCGAGAAGCAATCGAAGCTGCGAAGCCAGATGAAACCGAGCACCTGGAATGGATTCTCTCACTCTTTCGTTTCCTGAGATACTCTTTTGTTGTATCCATCCTACTCTGGATCGAATTGCTTTCGAATTCGAAGTCTTTGAAGAAAATCTTTCAAGAAAAATGAAAAATTTCGTATTCCGACCAGAAGATTTCTTCTAGTAAAAAAAAAAACATCAATAAACATCCGTTTTCGTCAATACACAAGTATATAATTTTACTGTTGGCAAAAAGCAAAATGTCAATTTACATAATAGTCCTGCAATAATTCTGTAACGATCATTACGACTACTCCAAAACCTCTGAACCGTCACCCTCAAAAAAATCATTAGAGTCTACACGGAAGAACAACTTTTTGTTTGCTCTCTCTAGGACTGTTGTACGTTTTTCAGTTCCATTTCAGTGAGAAGTGTCTTAAACAGAAAAAGAGAGCTCGTATTTACATTAGAGTTCGATCAGCGGAACAATGGACGCGCGCCGGCTCGGAAACGCGTGTCGAATCGCCGGTGGGGATCCAGGGGCCGTCGATCATCGATCTCTCCATCGTCGAAAAAACAGTCTCTCTCTGTCTCTCTCTCTCTCCCTCTCTTTTGGAGCAATCAGTGCTCAAGAGAGAAAAGCCAGCTGAAGAGTGAAAAGAGAAAGAGAGCTGTACGCGGCGCGAGAAAAAAGAAAGGACCGCGATTGCTCGACTGTGAACTCGTAAACGGTAGTGGTCGGTTTGGAAACCGGAAGTGACGCGCCAGGTAAGTGGCAGTTATCGATAGTCTATAGTTATGTCGAAAGCGCGCGTTTTCGTCCCGACGCCGCGCGAGAGAAGAAGAAACTGCAACGAAGAAGAGAAGGAAAATGAACGAGAGAGAGAGAGAGAGAGAGAGAGAGAGAGAGAGAGAGAGAAGGGGTAATAGTCGTGGAGGGAGGGGGAAACGCGAGAAAGCTCTAAGCGAACAAAGACCCTTCCAGCAAAGTGGAAACCGGAGGAATCATCCCTTTAAATAATAGAGCGGTCTCGGTGGCAGTAAACTTTTTACAACCCCCGTCCACGTTTCCCTTTTTTCGCCCCGTGTTCCGCTCCGCTTGAATCCACTCGTTTCCATTGACTTCTGCTTCGAGTCACCTCTTTGTCTTTTTATCCCCCTCTCTACCGTTCTCGACTGTCGTTTGATTTTTCTTTTAAATAATGGCGCGCGCGCTCGTATCGAGAAACGCGTTTTCGTTGAAAATCTAATATTCCCCCGGCGATCGTAAATTCGCGAGTTAATAACCATCGTCCGCGTCGAATTCATTCGGCCGATTCGCGCAACATCCGCGTCGCAGGATATGATTACAAGAGCACCGCGATGCATTATCGTCGAGAGCCGGTAATTGCCGCCGGACCGGCGCATAATAATTATCGTCACCGGCACACCGACGATTAATCCGCTCGATTTCTGGAGACGCTGATCCGAGACGGTCTCTATATCGTTCTCTTTTCTTCTTTTTTTTTTCTTTTCTCCTTCTCATTTACACTGTATACATACACGTGTGCGCACCGCTAGATTTGAAACCGTACGCCTTCTCGAATGGCGGCCGCAGACCGCGGATAATCGATCAGAGAACAAAAAGTCGCGAAACGATTCGCTTTCTCTCGCGTTCTGCACCGAAACCAGATGCACCGTGCGCTCCTGTGTGCAAGCGCAGTTTACTGACGCGTCTGAAAACGGGATTAGTCCGACGGATGTCGTTGCGTCGATAGTCAAATTCGAATAGACGTCGCATCAGCAATAACCAAATGGTCCCTTTTCAAACCCTTATTCACGATAATATCGTCACGAGTATTTTCTAGACTGATATCTGTTCTAAAAAATTTGTCCTTTCGATAGACGGTCCAATGAAACAAATCGACACAACAGTTTGAAAATTCCTTCGTCAAAGCACTTTGATCCGCCTAACAGCATCGATACAGTTTCCCCGATGATTAATAGCCGATGTGAAAACGTTTTCGCTTGACGCTCGTTATCGACGAGTCACGGATTATAATACCTTTCCGTACTAATCGAACACACATAATATCCGCGATTTCGAAATATCCCGCTCGGCGAGTCGAACGCGCGCACACGCGCGGCTCGACGGTTCTCGAGTGTAGCATAGTCGAACCCGATCCTAAACTCTCTCACGGACCGAGAGAGAACACGGTTGTTTGCGGTTTGCAAAAACGTCCGTTGCAAATCTCTTTAATTACGTTCGCAGGACGCCGCGTATCCGCGAGTCGCGCGAAACGTCGACGCGGCAATTAACGAAATTTAACGGTCGCCAGGTTCTACGTTCCGCTCACAGTCGGCCGAGGAATGAAATCGTGCGACCAGCAACGTTAAAAGATCGCAAAGATTGAATTCCTCAGCCATAGCGAACGTCCGCGAAGTTAACTACAATACGGCGTCGACGGTGCCTACACCTAAACCCATCGAGCACCAAAAAGCAAACAATATACAGTTGTCTCGATTGTATAAAAATCACAAGATTAAATTTATTTAGGCACTGTATACGGTAAATTTTTATTGTACCGCGTGCTTGACCAAAGTCGTTCCGTTTCAACGGGTCGGAAGACCGGAGATCCTGGAGGGTAGCGAAAGGGTTGAAGATGCGGAGGAGTATATTCGGACTCGATGGAAAATGATAGCGCGGTAAACGCCGAAGGACAAGTATCGATAAGCGGGGCCGGTCGAATCGCCGGTAGAGGTGGCCACCAACAGGATCGGTGGGATGCTTTTAGCCAAGCGCAGGGACAAGTTATTTATTGTTGCTATCTGGTCGTCCCGCGACAGGGGAAGAGCCCACCGGTTCGTGGTAGTGCAGGTACGAGGAGCTCTCAATCCTTCTCTTATTAAAACCTGCCCCCGCTATCGGAACTTATACTTTAGTACCGGCAACGGGTGTACAGTCGCTCGTAGAAGTTGCGAACACGCGGAACAGACTCACCAATTCGCACAGACTAGTTCTACATTTGCCTCGAGCTCGAATTGCTCCGTGGGGCTTTGCTCCGATTCCTTTCAGAGTCTTGAAACCACGCCTACTTGGGCAATTTTAGGTAGAAAGAACGAAGGGGATCCCTTATTCTAGCTTTCTGGCATCTTGTTATTCGTTTGATGGATTCGTTTGTTGGATTGTAGTAGATGTTGCTTTAAGGGAAATTCGGAGCACTGCGAGGTAGTGCTTTGGCTCCGCCCAGAGGCATTAAACCACGCCCACTCGTGGCTCTCAGTGTACAAAGAGCAAACTATTTGATACGAATTGTCAAACAGCCACATACCGAGGGGCTTGCTACAAGCAGCTGTTTAACATTACCACCGAAAAGCCGAGTTCCTCACACATTGTCCAGAAAGTGTCGTTTGCAATCCACCCTTCTCCAACACAAGAGAGAGAGAGAGGGGGGGGGGGGGAGAGAGAGATTTTACGGAACATTTAAGGAGCGAAGCGGGAAAGAAATTATGCCCGGAGTAAAGATGAACGAGAATTCGGTGGGTTAAATGCGAAGACTATAAGCGAGAGCCATTACGCTAATGGGACGAGCGAGCCGAGAAAGCTGGTCTCTATCAGCTTCCCAAAAGGACAAGGGTGTCGAGAAGAGGAAGAAGACGACCAGAACAGTCCTCTTGAGAGAGGGAGACAGGACGAAAACGAGAACCACTGGCCGGGAGAGAACGTGCCAAAGAACGCATTACTCATAATCTCGCCGAAGCGAAGGGCTCTCTCTCTCTCTCTCTCTCTCTCTCTCTCGCTCTCTCTCTCTCTCTCTCTCTCACTGCGGAGAGCTGATCTCGCACCAAAAAACCGCAGCTCAATTATTTCCTTGTCCCTGTATACCTACCCACGGCCGCATCCCTATTTCGACGTGTCGGACGGTTATTTGCAATGTTAATTTTCCGTCTAACGCCGCGCGCATCGCATCGCATCGCATCGCATCCCATCGCATCGTTGCATCGCTGCATCCTCTTAACCGGTTGTTGCTGCAACGCGAGACTAACTGCCACACACTTTCCGATTCAATCTCCCGAGACTGTCTAATGCTCGCGGAGCTACAAGAAGCGTGCAGATCCCAGAGACTGCAAGAAATTTTGGAAAACGTCCCTGATTGTATGCGTCGTTACTCTACGAGCTTCGGGAAGAGCGTAATATTGTTTTTTAGAAATTTTGTGGAAACTAGTGGTTGCAATTTAGGACCGTGGAAACATTAAAATAATTCCTGATGATTAGACTACTGCGGATATTTATGTAAAATATTGCACTTGTGGATTTAATGCATTTATAATGAAGTATTATACCTGTTTAATTCAGAGATCAATCATTGTCTAGCTCCCACTCCCTGCAATCGACGCAAACAATTTTTAGTATGACGACAGATTCATAATTTCACAGTCATTAATATTATCATGGTTAATCTGTATAGATCTTTGTATCGAGTAAAATCGTCGCGATGTAATTTAATGCTGGAAGTTGAAGCTCGTTTTCTTTAACATTTTTAGTATCATTGTCGGTCCTAACTTTTATAAGAAAACTCTTGATGCCCAAGACTGTTGTTCTAGAAAAAGAGAGAAGAAATGCCTAAGAGAAATGAAAATATTCTAACATCAACGAGCTCAAACGGCGAGTATGTTAATATTTAATAGAAGCAGTATCGATTTGAATCGATAAGGATCATCGATTCATTAAAATGCAACAGTCCGTAACACTTTGAGTCTAAACGAGATCTAACACGATCAGCAACACTGTTGATCGATACCGCTGACGACACCGTTGACGTCCGATCATTAAAATATTAAAATGGTCTCTTCTAATTAATTTGATCGTCTGGTTCGAGGGAAAATCGAATTGGCTGGAGACAATTCCGACGGTGGAAGTTTGAAAGAAACTAAGCAGGTTGTTGAATGTGCGAGCGAACGCTCGTCGTCTCCCGAGGATTTCTCACCGATCGATTTAATTTCCTTCCCGAATTTTTTGTTCGTGCGAGCACAGAGCCTCGGATCGAATACCAAGAAAATCACGCAGTCGGATAGTCGGCTCTCTAAGTTATCGCGCCGTAAATGCAAAAGGCATTTTAACAACGAGCGCGAGACACTAAAGCCGAGCGTAAAACTCCATTATCGCATTTCCCGCGGTTTACGTTCGACGAGACATTGTGCGAAGCGATAAATATTCAGTGATACTTGAATCGACGAAGCGAACCGTATCGTATAAAAGAGTAGAACAATAAAGCGAGCGAAGAGGGCTTGGTTGCTGTTGCTGAAAGAGAGATGCACGGTGGCTAGACAACGAGTGGGGAGGGACCGTGTCTGATCAGGTATCGAGGCAGGTCAACGTTTACAAAGTTCGAGCATGTTTCTCTCTATAAGTAACCCCTTGTCCTAACCGCTAACTCGCAATTGCTCGGGCCACAATAAACAACAAGAAGGTCGATCACGCGTCGAGTCATTTACCTGTTTAGTATACTCGCGATATACGCGCGCGCGCGGTATGTACATATGTCGCGAGCCACTAGCCTCACTCGTGTTGTTGACATTTTATACGAACGAGGTACCACGGCAAAGGCTCGTGTGTATTGTTTTTGGTCAACATTTCTTATCACGAGTCTCACTCGTTGTTCCAGGGCAAGGGGTTAAAGACACGGGTGACATCAAAGGACACACGATCTTGTTGAGATAATCGTATTAGAATATATCGAAGGTAGAATATGCGGGCACAACAAGAGACAATTAACGGAGCACTACCGTAAATCTACGCTAAGCAAGTATAAAGATTTGTTACTCCTAAACGATCGAATATCTATGCTTCACACGTTTGACGCACGCACGCACGCACGCACGCACGCACGCACACACACACACCACCAGCAATGTACTTTATCTCGAAAAAGATTCAGTTAAAATCTAACAATCGGAGTATACGACTGATCGGAGTATATCACTGACCTTGATGCGTCGACAGGATTGTTCCCGATGATTTCGAGCAGCCAAATCAGATTCCCTCCGCAGGAGCGGTCCTCGGTGCAGGAGTAGAGGCACGGGTACACTGTGTCTGCACGGGTCCGTCACGTCGTCGTCGGGTATACTGTCAATTGCCACGGGTCTCTCTACCGAGAGAAGAGTAACGTGTCCGGCCGATGATCGGCGACTACGGACGCGACGGAGGAGCGGGTAACCGGCGCGAAGGAACCGCTCCGGACTGGACTCGCGGTACGGGTCCGATAAACGAACGAACGAACGAACGAACGAACGAACGAACGAACGAACGAACGAACGAACGAACGAACGAACGATCGAAAGAGGAAAAGAAAGAGAAAAATAAAAGGAGAAAAAAGGAGGATGAGATCGCAGCACGGCGACACTACGACACAGAGGTTTGCGCGTTCGCAAACGGAGCGAGAGGAGAGGCGTACGCTGCGGCTGCGCGGACTGGTGTGCGGGGCCGTTTCCTCGCTCGCAGCAACGGCAAGGTGACTTCCCCCACCGGTACCAGGAACTTTCGAATGGTTCGCAAGCAAACTCGCCTCCACCACCACGACCCGACCGTTCTCACCCGGACCGGTCATTTCGAAAACGACCGCCCTCCGACGAACGACCCGCCTCGAGCCGCACGAATCGGCCAATCGCAGCGCGTCTCGCCGCTGCCAATCCTCGGTGTCCCATGGCTACGCCTCCCCGCTGTTCCTCGCTGCCCTTTCCGATGCCCTTCGCGAACGGATACCAGACGGGTTTCCCTTGGACGGGTACTTGCCAGAGCGAATCCTCGCGGAGGGAAAGGAACGCAGGAAAATGGCAACCTGCTTTGACACCTCGATCGTTGGGAAGACTGAGAGGGTCCAACGGAAAGAGTAGATCCGTAGACGGTGACGTTTCGTCAAGATCTAGTCGAATCGGGTTTCGAGAACGTTTCGAACGTTTCGAACGTTTCGAACGTTTCGAAGGTAGAAAGGTGGTGGGGACAGATTTGATGGTGTTTATGTATTAACGGGGAAAAAGTACCTATTGGAAAATCTCGCTTGTATCTTTGCAATCGCAAACTTGAGCTGAAAGATTTCAGCTAGTTAATTTTTATAGTTTCTAAAAATATCTGCTATCGGTAACAAATTAACAAATTCTCCACTTACAGGGAATTAGCAAAAGAAAAAGACTCGATTACGCTAAGTAATGACCAAAAAAGCGAAATAAGACTTGGAAAATAGAGATAACGAGTTTCGACATTTGCA
The DNA here is from genome assembly GCA_028454255.1 of Halictus ligatus. Lineage (NCBI taxonomy): Eukaryota > Metazoa > Arthropoda > Insecta > Hymenoptera > Halictidae > Halictus > Halictus ligatus. Next base: position 195,073 of record CM052145.1, on the reverse strand, counting down.
TTCGTCACGCAAGTCGAAGGGGGTTAAATGAGATGTATCGTTCTCATAAAATATTAACCAAACGTGGAAAAAAAATGTGAAAACTCATTGAGTTGTTAAGTTTTACGTTACATGCATGAATAACAATGCACATAAATTTAATTTATAAATTGCAGTTTCCATGTTTTCGCGACCTTCGTAGATAATGCGTTTAATAGTTCGTGCATATCGCTGGAAGCTCGGTGAAAATACTGCGCTGAAAATAACCGATAATGTTTAGCCGATTATGTCAATAAATATCGTAATTAATGCGTCATTTCTGGTGCCTTGGTTCGAACTACTTGTTCCAGCGAACTAGTACGACGTGCTTTAAGGATCAGCAGCTCCGCCCTTCTTTCCGAAAACAGTCGCATAGAAGATCGTAGATGATCGGCACGGTCCCGATGCGGAAGATCGAGGATCGCGGCGAAATCGTAGAGAGACTCCCGCGATAAGGATGACGCGGATGTCAATAAATATCGTAATTAATGCGTCATTTCTGGTGTCTTGGTTCGAACTACTTGTTCCAGCGAACTAGTACGACGTGCTTTATGGATCAGCAGCTCCGCCCTTCTTTCCGAAAACAGTCGCATAGAAGATCATAGATGATCGGCACGGTCCCGATGCGGAAGATCGAGGATCGCGGCGAAATCGTAGAGAGACTCCCGCGATAAGGATGACGCGGCGGAACGGGTAGCTCCGAAAAGATCATTGACCGTTCTTGTCTCGATAATTACGAGTACCCCATGCGGCGAGCTTATCTTCAGTTTCTCGGTGCTGCTCCTCCTCCGACGGCGGCGCAGTGGATCCGCTATCCGGCCCCGGACTCTCTTCTATCTGATCTCCGATGATCGATTGCTGCTACCGACTCTCGAAATTACATACGGTTAACCGCGGCTACAAATAATTATCCCCGGAGCTACTTTCGTTCCTTCTGGCGATTCACGTGATCGCCGACGTACCACTACGGCCAATGAACGTTATTGAACCGCGTTATCTCTTAATCTCTCGGCGAGCGCGATAAATTATCGGCCTTCGGGATTAAGACTTGCCGATCCCCGATCCACCCTCGACAACCCTCCTTGCTCGCTCGTAGAGCCATTCTAATCGAGAAACATAACGCGCAACATGGAGATGCAAAAGGGGACGTTAGGGGATGATCTTTCTAAATTTTCCAACATATTTTTCGCAACATTCCTCGAAAATCCTCCCTCTTGGACAACCACCACAAAATTGCTTCGTTGAATCGTTCGTTTCTGGAACGTTGTCCGAACGGTTTATCGTCCGACGCAAAAAGTGGGTAGAAAAAGTGAAAAATCGGAAAGTTCGAGTACGACGTATGCACCATGGTCCCACCTTGGGGGGATAAGAAGTCGCTGGAACGCAGGGGTAGATCGTATCGGACCGGAAGATGGAGGTTAAACAGTTGCTCGTTCAAGTCCGGCGAAAGTATCCCGAGATTCCGGATGCGCACTTGGACGGTTCGGGGAATAGTGGGCTCCGACCGGCGTAATTTACGAGCCGACCGAGTATTCGGTAATCGTCGAAGGATGCACTTCCATTCGGGGGTAAAAGTAAATCCGAGCCACCGGAGCCGTTGTCTGTTGGCCCTGGCGGGGTGCGGTGCGGTGCGGTGCGTTGTATTGCGTCTCGACTTGCCGCACCGCATCGCACCGAGTCATTAGTCGTGCTCGAGGCACGCCGGCTATCCAAAGGCTTTTGTCCCGCGTCGATGGCCTTTTAAGAGCGACGGAGGTGTAGATTAACCAATCAAACGGGTGTTGCTACCTCACAATAGTCGGCTTAATGACTGTTAGCCGGGGCCCTGTATCGACCGGGCCGATCGGATCAATGATTCTTTCGTTTTCTGCGTCATCCTCGGCCCCTCTCTTGCCTTCGCGTTCTCGACCCGTGGGGCCTTGCGTGGGACGTCTATATATTCGATAACGCGCGAATGTGTTTAAATTTGAAATTTAGCTTAGAACCGACGGTACTCGATCCGAAGATTTACGGACGGAGCACGATTTTCGGCAAGTTTAAAGAGCGTTTTCGGAGAGTGTCGAACACCGCCGAGTCACTTATTAGCCGGTCTAACCGGCCGCAAAAAGTATTATTTAATTAACCAGTGATAATAGCGGGGCATCCATCGGGTACGTGCTCGGAGGTCCTCCAGGCTCGAATTAACTCCGGAGTTTCTTACACCTCGCAGCGATTTCAACGGGCCGGATGAGTCGAGGAACGAGGATGACGGGGAAGAGATGATGCCTCCGCGGCTCGCAACCCGTCCTGGAACTCATCCGGCCGATGATTCGGCGTAATGGGGTAGCGCCGTAGGGGGCGTGGCCCCTGCTAATGACATCATCGTGACGCAATCGTTTCCTTTCAGTCACTGTGTACCCAGACACGGTAAGAACAACACCGTGAAAACAGGATCACAATGGCCGATGATCGCCGGCCGACGCCGCGCCGGCCCTCGATACCCGTGAGATACTACGACCGAGAACTAAATCCGAGCTGGCCCAATCCTACCCGTGATCGAGCTGGAAGGATCCAGGCTCCGCAGATTACTTTCGCGATACCGGTAGGAGGTGCACATTCTTGCTTTTGTACTGTGTCGATGCAGTGCCGTTCTGCAGGGTGCAGCTTTCTTTTTGAACAACAAGTTTTTGCGAGTTAGGGGACCAAGATGGACATTGAGAAATTGATTGACCTTCAAACAAATCGATCGACCGATCAGCGTTAGCTTCCTCTGTCTCGACAAATTGTTACAATTTTTCTACCAAGATGCCAGATAAACGCGACGATCTGGTAAGAAATTGCACTTGGGACTCGCCAAGAAACATCTAAAAGCTGCCGCAAAAAATCAGCAACAATGACAAAGCATCCGATCAAGAGAGCAGGACGTAAAAACCCGTCAATGATCCTCGACGTCGTAAAACATCCGAACATTGCGGTCGTGCCGTATATTTTTACGCGATCCTCGGAAACGTCGCGCCGTCTGTAACGATTTTTTCGCGATCGTATCGTGAGCAATTTTCTCTTACGTCCCAGCATCCCTTTCTCTTTCTTTGTGTATTTTTGATCACGAGCCGTCTCTCGTTTTATCCTCGTTGTCCGTTGCCCGTTGCCGGTTGATTTGTTTCGAAGTTGCGGTCGAGTTTTGCCGAAAAAATCGTCGATCGAGCATCGTCGATCTCGTTACGGGCACACCGGAGGAAGCGTTCTGCGGTTTTCCGGCGTACGAGACTCGCGCGATCTGCCCTGTTTGTTTAACAAGAGGGGGCAACCGGTGTAAACATCTCTCCCCCGGCCTCTCGCACCCAGAGACGCAGAGAACAAGCTTTTTTGGTTGTCGCTAATGGAATTTACATGGGAAGGGAGGGAAAAGTGAAATCGAGATATCGCACGGTTCGTCGTACAGTGTACACGTCCAGTATCCGAAACCGAGCGAATGGTGGTTGGAGCGAGGGTTTACGGGGGTTGAAAACCGGGGGTCGAGCGTGGATCGGACTTTGTCGGGTGCGGTGCGGAGGGCCGACGCGGTTAATAGCGGCCGATTGTCAAATTATCGGTAATATCGCTAAACCAACAAGATCATGCGGCAGTTGTCCGCGGGTATCCGATGGCAATCGAGTCGATCGAAACCGCAAGCGGAGATTACGTGGACCGACGGTGAATCCTTGGCAAGAAAACCCAACAGCCCCTGTTCCCCCTCGCTCGGATCGATCCACCACGGACTCCTTTCAACTTTCATTGGGCTAACAGGCCTACCTGCATAACACGTTAGCGGAGCCGTGCATCGAACAGAGAGTGCACCGTGGTGGTGCACGTGTTTAAGCGTTATGGTTGCCGAGTGTAAGCCGTTCGAGAGCCTCGCGCGCGCCCGCGAGAGAGATAATATGTTCGCAGCCTCGCCAGGCCCGTACCTCGATAGAACTGTCTGCTTGTGGTCAAACCGTTTCTAGAGGCGCAAGATCGCGATTATCCTCGATTTCCGACGATCATGTCTCTCTCGGGCCCCGTCTTGTTCGATAGCGTACCGAGACCCGTGCAATGGAAATGCAAATTGATGGGCGTGTCTCCGATCCCGCGGATAATAACGATACCTCGGGATATGCGAGCCAACTCTCTCTCCCACTCTCTTTTTCTCTCTGTTCACGGCGCAGTCTCGAGACCCGCATTACAAAGTGTCGGTAATTCGCCGCGTAATGCGGAGAAATGATACGGTGCATCGCGCATTTCCAGTTTTTACCAACACCCGCGTTCTTCGTGAAAATGCTCATTATTACGTATGGAGAAAAGTCTGTAACTCTGGTACGCTATAGTAAGTTCACAAAACGTATTCGAGCCACGTTCGTCCGAGTAAACAATTTTAATTTCACGGCGAGCGATTGCACGGCCCAGTGGCCGATTCTGAGCGAGTTTGGTCATCTGTGGCCGTGCACAAGCGCGGGGGTTATGATTAGCGAGGAACCATGATGGCGTCGAGTATGCTCATCTGTAGAGAATCCTCTAGCATCATTTTATCCAAGAGCTAAATTTCCGAAGACAGAGAGAGAGAGAGAGAGAGTGAGAGAGAGAAAGTGGTAGACACGGAGGAAGCGGTTGCCTATTAATAAGAAACGGCCGCGCATCGGTGCGGCGCGGCGTTTTCCATGCGGATCGGATCGATTACCGATCTGGCCCCGGGTCGGGGTATAAGGCCCTTTCTCTCTCTCTCTCTCTCTCCCTCTCTTCCTTACCCCTACTTTTCTCGTTTCGTTCGGTCCGCGGCACTATCATTTGTTAAGCTGGACAGCTTAGCCCCGTCATTACGAGCAATCACACTTGATTATTTTTGTCTACAGAGTTGTGCACAACCGATCGGTCCCCGGGTCCCAGCCGAAGAGACCCAGGGCACCGAAGATCAACCCTCTATTTCCGTTTGATTGCCCAGTTCCGAGCGCATGCGCGGCCAAACTTAAATTGGGGAATTAGACGCGAACTGGGACCCTGATCCGACCAAATCGACCGATCCTTGATCGTGATCCTGTATCCATTCCGATCTTGCTCTGTGGCGATCGCGATCGATTATCGTTCGCAGATGGCCAGGGCAAAATAACCCTTCGCGGACGAGTGTCGCCCTTATCCCAGTGAAACATGATTTCTTTTGTGCGACGTCGGACACAGTTAAAAGGAAATCAAAAAGTACAGATTTTTTTACTGCACGTTCTCACAGCCGACATCGAATCGTCTTCAGTCCACTACCTGCACTTGAACTTTGCTCGTAAGCCATTGTAACGATTACACGATGTTCGACAATTATTTTTAACCAATCACAGAGTGTGACCACACTTCCGACCTGACAATGACAGATGGTCGGTGTAACTCGCTATCTGTTCACCGTGAAGTTAACGTATGCAGTTTTACGAAACTGAACAAAGACGACTCCAACAAAAATTTCCTCGGATGACGACAAAACACAGGCAATTACCATGCGAAACGCGTCCCTGAACGTTGCCGAGTTTTCAGCGCACAGACTGTCTTTGCATAATTATCGGCTCGTAAACAATAATTAACGTTATCGGCGAACGATACGCGTTACATTTCGCATCGAGGAGATAACGTCCCGGCGAACTGCGACGCGAAACGCTTGGCCGTAGAGCGATTTCAAATCTACGTCCTACGATCTTCGAATCGGACAGAATCTATTCGTCTGCTATTATAAAATGAGAATAATAGTTATTATTAGCGAATAACAATAATCTGCGAGTCATTCGACACGATTAAATTCCGAAAAAGTTCCGAGTCTAGCGGGTCACAACTAAATCGTTAAAATTAGAACACATTCATATCCATAACCGAATTTACATTAGAACCCAATATTTATGTAGAACATTCGACAATCTTTACAAGAAACTCTTCAATATTCAACAGGGACCTCTCATTTGCAAGTTTGACCAACATTGTGCAATTTTTGGCATTCTCCAGCTATTTTCGAAGTATTTATTGGACAAACACTGGAAGAGAATTTGCAAAGTTTCGCAAAAGTGGGCGGTACCGAGGAAATTCGCGCGGGATGGACTTATTAAAAATCGGTACGAGCGTGGCGGTGGATCGAGATCTCGAGGGGGGGAACGGATCGGCAATGATCGACGCGCCGCGCGCGCAATCTCCACGAGGTGGATGAAGCGTTCGTTGTCCCATCGCGGTGGCGGTTAACCTGCCGTGAAATTGGTAGGAGTCCTACTGACGCCGCGCTGATTCGCACCGTCATCATCGGCTCGTCTCTGGACGCGTACACGCACGCACGCACGCACGCACGAACGCACGCCGAAACGCCAAAGGTTCCGACCCGTAGAACCGTGTTGGTGTTTGTTTAAGAACCGTACTGTTTTACCTTTCCCCCCTTCATCTCCCCCTTCCCTATAAAATTAGATCGCAATCAAGATTCTTTTCAACGAAATTATCCCCCGAGACGATCTAGCATTTTTCAGTAGTCATCGTTCTCCGGTGTTTGAGTTGCAGACGTCGCTGTTGTCGTCGTCGTCGTCGTCGTCGTCTATCGTAGACACCCGATAAAATGATTCGGGGGTAAAAAGCCGGACAGAGAAAAATCGTTTCGTAATCACTGTACTCTCTCATTCTCTCTTTGTCTTTCTCCTGGTTACTTGTTCGATGTCTTGCTTTTTCTTTTCCGAGTGCTTCAAGCTGTTCGATCGACGCTCGCCGATACACGCGCCTGATACCGAGCTTTAATGGGCTTATCGGGGCGGGTTAATACAATGTGCCGCGACAACGGGGAATTATTTAATAGAGTAGTTGGGCGTTTCTGTAGTGGTCTCTCGCGGAAACAGCCCGAATGTCGGGGAATCTTTGGACTAAAAACAAGTGACACCATTTTTTGTTTATACTGCAATCGCAAGCGTGAAAAATGTTGAGAAAATGTTGAACTATGCAAACCGACAACGCGGTGGGCAAATAATACAGCCAATAGGTCGATACCTTGGCTGTTCTCGAACGGCTGGTATCGAGGTAATTGGTGTTTCCGTTCGCCATCGTCCGGGTAATTGGCGCATCGCGGTACACTTTATCTCGAAATAGTGCGCTGCTCGGAGTCCAGTGACCTGGGTGATGCGGGGATGCGGGGATGCCAGTTGGTGGTGTGAGCGGGGAGGGGGATCGTGTGTACAGGTTGATCGAGCATCTAAACTGGTGGAATGAGACGAATTCCTCGCGAGGATCGGGGGAATCCTGGCGCTAAGAGCGAGCGTGTCGAAGCGAGTACGAGCGTAGCAGAGGATCCTCGGGTGAGACGAGGACGAGGCTGGAGGAGTAACAGGCGGCTACCGTCCTCGGCAGCCTTAATGAAGGAGAACAGAGGGCGTGCTCGGGTGCACCGGCCAGTAAGCAATGTATCCAAACCTGTAATTATGTAGCTTGCTATACATCTCATCCATAACGGTTATTAACAGGAACCTGACGTCTCTGGTTGGCTTCCTCTCTCGCTCGCTCTCTACCGTTTCACCGGTCTCCGTTGCGCTCGCGAACACCGACTTCCTCCCGTTCTACATGGCCGATCGACTTATTGCCACCGGCTTCCAATAAAAATGATTTATCTATCGCCGCTCGCCGCGAATTAGAAAATTACCCGACTAACCATGACGAAATAATTGTTCCCGGCCCGCGGAAACCGTACGGGCCTCGCGAGCTGGCTCACCAGATGGCCCCCGTTGTTGGTTAACCAACCGACAGATGCTACCGTCAAACATTCCACCTTTCCGTGGTTCTACGATTGTTGAACTGTTATTGGAAGAAAACGAACGCTCGCGAGAAATTTGAAGTAGCTCTTGAAACGCTTGTAAGAAATTCCAAGGTTGACGGAGTAAGGCCCTCGCCGATTGGGCCCGTTATTTTGTATCAGAATTTTGGGTCGCCGGTGGAGTTATGGCAGTCGAGATGGGAGGACAGCGCGGCGTCGATAACGTCAAAGAGGCGGCTCGCAAAAATGCCGGTGATTTACGTGATCGATGAAAGGGCCCCAGCCGGTACCCGGGACTCTGTGCCCGGTGCCCGGTGCCCGGTCCCCGACAACCTGGGACCGTGAAATACGAAGAAGCCGAGCCGAATAAATTTCACGAGAGAGTAATAACGCGCGCGTTACTCTCGCCACCTCCGAGACCTCGGGCTGACGAGCAGAAGGCGTAATTTCCTCTACGGTAATGATCGTTTATAGCCAATCAGGATCGCGTTAAGTTCAGTTACGAGCCCCGTTGTCAGCCGGTGACAGGGAGACTCGCGAGATTACAAGGTACACGGTGTACACGTTCCACCGATCCATGAAATACGATCGAACGAGAAATAATTCGCCCGCTTCCACCGAAGATCCCCGCGTTTCGATGATCGACCTATGGCCTGAACAAGATTAAACGCGGCTAGATCGAGCAGCGAACGTTTCGAAACGGGATCTGCTACTTTTTGCGCGATCGTAGACCTGTCGTTACGCGGTGCGCTGGGAAACTTGCTAGACCGCGGCGAGGCAAATACCTCGGTTATTGCGATCGATTAGGCGACGTTTAGATCGACGACCGTGGCAGAGAGCTGCTCTCTCTCTCTATCTCTCTCTATCTCTATCTATCTATCTATCTCTATCTCCTTCGCTATTATGATAAACGGTCGAGAATGAATCGTTCTATTCAATCCAGTCGTGCATAGTGTAGAGAAATTTAAGGACCTCGTTACTTTGTCGTGTGCTGATTGGTCATAAGTCGTGAAGCTTTTTAGCACAATTTCTATATGCGAACGCTCGTATTATGCTTGTGCTACGTTTCTGCAGATACTTCTTCGTCCGTCTTATTTATTCCTAGGTCTGATTTCCCGTTAGGCTAAAATATGCGCTCGAGATATTTAGAATAATATTTTCCGTTTAAGAATATCAAGAAATCAATCTTATTCTTTGAAGCGAGTATCAAGAGCTACAGCAGACGGTAGTAGTGTCGTTGCAGATATTTTGCGAGAGGCGAGCTAGGTTTTGTTCGAAATTCGCAAAACTCGCTCCCGGTCCAGGGTTAACGACGCCGAAGGACGTGGGCCGAAACTGACAGAAATCGGGGACCGGAAACCGCGGCTAACTAATTTCACGATATAAAAAGAGGGCCGAGTCCGAGGACAGGCTGCGGAGGTAGACAAAGAACGGCCGACCTGTCATCTGCCGGTAATCTGAACCCATTTCGGTGTGGGTGGGTGCTCCCAGAGGACTCGCTAGAGCCTCTGGTCGAAATTCTACCTCCGCAGCATCCAGCAAAGTGACCCAGCCGAAAAACAGTCGTTCCCATGATCACCACGGGATCATCGTCGTCCAGTACCAAATCGTTCAGCATCGAGCCGGAAGAAGCGTTCTCCGTTCTCCGTGCTCGTAGCCTCGGCTTGCTTAGGCTGATCTCCGGCTGGTAAGCGTATGATTACCGGGACAGAGAGGGCAGCTCGATCTGCCTCGTCCTTCGACAGAGGTCAGCGGGAAAGGGGCTAAACTCTTTTTTCTCGACGGTTTATCGCTGGTGGCGTAGTCACAGTCGGCGCAAAAAACGGGCAGTTACCTAATGAGCGGCAATTGAGTGGCGACCAATTACAGGAGGGGCCGGTCCAGCGCATAAAATGCAACCGTCCAATGAGCACTGTTCAGCATCTCTCTGCCCCTTTCCTTCTCTCTCTCTCTCTCTCTCTCTCTCTCTCTCTCTCTCTTCCCGCGTGTGTCCGCATCGCCTTTTCCTTCCCCTCTGCTCCTGGTGCTCTCCTCATCGTCCACCTCCTCCTCGTCGAGTTGAACCGAGTGAACCGAGTGAACCGAGTGAAAAGCCGAGCGAGCCGAACCGGAAATGGGAGGAGAAAGAGACGAAGGAGAGAAAGAGAGCAAAGTGAGTGCGATAAAGAGAGAGAGAGAAAGAGAAAGAGGAGGGGGCAGGCCGCGTGTCGTTTTCGTTTCGTTCCTCGGCATCGGAGCAGACCGGTACCGGAAATTGGCGCGCGTCACGGAATCGAACGCTCCTGGCCGAATCAACGAGGTGGTGGCTTCCCCTCCTGCGGAAATAAACGCGAGTTTCTCTCTCTCTCTCTCTCTCTCTCTCTCTCTCTCTCGCCTTCTACCAGTTCGCTACTCTGAATTTTCCAGTGGCCGATCGCTGCGGAACGATAAAGCCCACCGTTGTTTTACGGTTCGTCGCACCGAATCGTTTTTCTGCACGACAAACCGCTATCAACCGCTCTGTTTTGTTATTGGATTACGATCCTGATCGCTGCTGCGCGAAAGCTCGTATCTCCGTTGACAGAATTAGGGTGCGTATCCACGCGTGTAGCGACAATTTTTGGGATTACTCTCTCGAAGTTACCGCGATAAATTGCTCGAGGAACCAAGAGAGACCAAGGTATCGATCAACGAACAGGGCCGCGATCCTCGAGATTAAGGTAAAAAGAAGAAAGCCGAGGCCAGTGGGCGTTCTATGCAAAGATATTTACGGAGGCAGACTACGTGAGCAGCTAGCGATGATCGCGTCCAACGAAATCAACGTCACATGGCTGCGTTAACGTCTTCACTTTTGTTCATGTTGCTCCGACGATGATCGTCCGATCGTTCCCGTGACGGCGCGGCGTTCACCGACGCGCGATGACTATCTCGGCTTACACTCGCTCGAAAATTCACGCTATTACCGTCCCTCTCGCTCTCTCTTTCTCGTTCTCTTTGTTTCTCCCTTTTCTCGAGGGCCATCGGCACCTTTTTCGGAAAGATCGATTAAATATCCGAGGAGATTTATCGCTTCGTCGCCCGGCGAGGCGCGCGGACGGTTTAACGGGCGCGATTTTAATGAAAGTATCCTCGGGACCCAAGAAGATGGCACACAGTGTCTGATTGGTTGCAAATATTAATCCGTTGCGTCGCAATTTATTTGCTGGCAACAATTTCCGTGCATGGAATTTCATGTTTCGTGGCTTTATAGAACGGTGGTGTTGACACGGTGATTGCCGTGGCAAGTGAGAAAAAAAAGTTTTTCCGAAGCTTTAACGAATCTTCCTAAAGACTGAAAACAATGAAATTTCCCTGGGGAGAATTTGCGAAATAGCCCGTAAGATTGCAAGAAGAATTCTGAGACTTTTTAGTGGGAATTAGCAGAAAAGCTATAATTCTATTCGACGTCTCGATCGAGTACCAGTACAACGGGCAATTTCGAGGAATCATGATCGAAAGGACGAGCATAAGTCGCATCACGTCGGCGCATCAACGGATTGTTAATAAGAATGCACGCACAAGTGTACAACACAGATACGTTCGGGAAAACATATGGCCTGCGTTCAGGGCCGTCGCGACCATTAGAGGAAAGGTAATAATATTTAATTGCATTTTACGACATCCCCGTTTTGCTGTTAATTGTAATTGCCGTAGAAGATGGCGGCGCGGTTAGTATACAGTGTTGCCGCGATTAGCAAGATCTCTGGCCGCACTGTCACGCGAGCTAGCGATGCGTTATCCGTCTTCCGACCCGCGCGTGTACTTTTTCCTCTCCCTCTCTTCTCTCTCTCTCTATCTCTCTCACACTCTCTTCAGTATACTCACATTGTTGTTCCTTTTACACGGTCGGTTCCTGGTGCTCGACCGAAACGATCCCGACGATGTTACCGACCTCGTAAACGTCACCGGGGGACATTCAACGTCGCGCACGCGAATCCACCGTGTCGCGCTAATCAACCGGTTAGCCATAAATTCATTTCGCTGTTGCATCTACTACTTTGTTAGCGTAATAAAAATCAAATTCTCATTGAGCCGAGAGAGAATCGATGCGCAAGATGGCTGGATAAATTTGTACATTTTCTTCGTGAAAAATAAAAGAGAGGCATGGACTCTTTGCGCATCGTTGATTTAGCCATTTATCTTGGAGGAAAGAAACGTTTGTGTGCTGTTCATCTATGCTTTCTTAAACTTTCTCTTGCAAACGATGAAGACAATCTTCCTTTTGTCCGCGAAAATTGTGCCCGAAATCGGTAGAATCGAATCGAGATTGATTGTCCAAAGCTGAACGGAGGTGTTCGGCAACACCTGACGATTGACGGGACTGTCTAACGGTAATTAAGACGGCTTCGGATCCGGGTTCGCGTCCGGGACCGGCATACCGATCGGCAAGCCGTTTTCACCTGGCCAAGAATGAGAGACGTCGCCCGTAAAGTGTAAACGATACCGCGATACAGTGTTCGTCTCGCAGACACCCCGTAAAACGTTCGGATCGCGAGGTACGCGTGGAATCCTCGATTTGCTCTGTAAATTGCGCTCGATAAGGAGAACGAGCGAGGAGATAGCATCGGCGAAGGCGCGCGACCGTAGCACGATCGTATAAATAATTGTGCTAAAGGCTCGAGACCGAGGATCGGGTGCGAGACGATTCGGTGCCGCGCCGGTCCTCTTTCGTCCTTGAAAACGCACAGTCACCGGAAACGGGACAATTTACAGCCAGTTATAGTCGTTGAATCTTCAGTCTAATATCTGGATCGTTCCTTTCAAACGATAATCATCTGGTGCAGCAAGGAATCATGTTGCATTTGCATCGTGCTTGGAACGCTATTCGTTCGATGTAAACTATATGGTGACCTTAAGACGATGCCCTCTCGTTAATGGAGATTTCTTTAGTAGTTGTTCGAAAGTCACCGTGACAAGGGGTTGAAGAAGGTGGTTCCCCGTAAAACAATCGACCGATCCCGAAAGCAAAGTTTCCGGATAATGCAGGCACGAAAGAACCGTGGAGGCGACTGCTTAGATACTGTCTCTCGGCGCGGTGTAATTCAATTCGGTCTTGTGCGGGCCGTGTGCGGGCCGTGTTCGGGCCGCGGCGAGCCATAAGGTACACGCTCGAACAAGTGGAGGCAAATGAGATCCAGTTAAATTTGAGTTTAGTAAGTTAGCGCAAAGTTGGCGGAACTCCGCGGCCCGTCACGAAACGAAATCCCCGAGCACGCCGAGCAGTCGGCGATAGCGTACACGCGGTGTAATTGCAATTAGCATATATCACATTGGCGTAGATCGTGGGCAACCCCCCCTCCCACGGAAGGGGCTGGAGCAAGCACGCGAGAGCCCCACTGGCGTACCCATCGACGGACAATTTCCACGGGCTCCATGGGATTCTCCAAGGGGATTGACGCGCGTTTACGCGGACACAGGCTATAAACCCGCCAGGAGAGTTCTCCACGGAACGAGCCGAGGCTGTCGTCCCCCGATCGTTCGAACGAGAAAAAAGATACGCGACCGTTAATTGCCACCACGCTTTAACGAGTTAATCCTTTTTGCTCGCCGCGAGCGCGAGCGCGCGCGCCGAAAAAAAGCGGCGGAATCGAATCGTTTATGGACGCGAAAACGACCGACTTTATTCGATCGATCGGACGGGACTACGGGCAATCGAGATTTCAAGCTGGTTCGAGAGATATCTTTCTTGGCGGTTTCATTACCGTGACAGCTGTATTACCTTGTCGCGTAGGGGAAACTCGATTTTTAATGCGAAAGCTAAGCTTTTTCGAGCAGCGACATTATCTCGGAGGATGTAGCGGAACACGGCGTTTCAGTTCCGTTTCGTTTCTACTAATCGGTTTCATCGATGGTCCCTCGATCGATAGCGACCAAGATATTAAACGAAATCTCGCGGCGGTGATCGGGCAAAAGGTTGTCGGGCGCGCATTCGCTCGCTGCCATTGTAATAATATTCTTAATTACCGGTGCGGGGCGCGCGATGAAATTTATTCGCTCGGGCGGCAGTCATTACCGTGCTCTATCGTGTAAGAGGATCGGCGATTTTTTCCACGAGACCGTTTCGTGCCTGGAGTGCATTAGAAAAACACACAATGGGATCGTACCAACCGGCATTATATCGACGTTAAATGAAATGAAATAAAGCACGCGACTCGATCCGCCGCGATACAGAAGCGGCGCGGTTTCTGTTTGCGTTCACCGATAGCGACCGGTACGAATCGGCGTTCGCGGAATCGAGCTTATCGTCGAGCGAACGGGGCAGGGGACGAAAAAAATGTCCAGCATTCCGAGAAAAGTACGCTTCGGGTCTTCTTTCCACGATACGTCGCGTCAAAGACGCCTAACAGTTCGCTATGAGATGTGGACACCTACGGGAGTCGGTCGATAAGAATCGACACTAGAAGCACCGAACACTCGAAACTAGGTTCTATTGACTTTTAAAAATGACGAGGTTGCGTTTATCGTCGCGTTGTCGGGTTTTCTTTGTAAAACACGGCTAGCTCTTCTCTCAACTTGGGTGATTTTTTACTTAGATCCATGAGAAGATTGAAAGATCCGGACAGGTCCAGAACGGGGACGAACGAAGACGTCCGAGCCGATCGGAAAAGTTCGGTTGTGCAATTATGCTCGTCCCGTTCCGCGAGCCAGCTTCGTTTAACGGACCGATAAGTTCGATGGCCTGCGCGACGTCGCGTCGGCTGCGCCTACAGTCGTTACCGCAAACAATTAGGCGCAATTACCGGCGGATCCGCTTTTTGCGGTGCTCTCGGGTTTAGCGTTTCGATCGCGAAACCGTTTGGTTAAATCACGACAGTGACAACGAGCCGGACGGCCGGTCGCCTAACGATCCACGATCACGCGAGGTTTAACCCCAACGTCGCCCGAACGGTAGCCGTGGACATGGACGTCGTCGTCGTCGTCGTCGTCGTCGTAGTCGTCCGATCCATCGATCGTTTTCCGACGACGTTGTTTTTACTTCGATGGCGATGTGTCGGACGACGTCGCGCGGTACGTCCGATTAACCCTTTCAACCATCAACTTTCACACACAAAGTTCAACACAAGCAAACAAGTACCCTGTTCTAATACATAAACTCGTAACCGTGTCTACGCACATGTATCGTCAACTATGGTGTGCATAGGACACGAGTTCTCGCAATGATACTTAATGCAAAGAGCGGAAAAGGGAGAGATAGGAGGAGAGTAGAGCGGGTTAGGTCGTACAGTCTCGAAGGAGGAGACGCAGGCATCGAAATTGAATACTCGAGGGGGTTGCGGGTACGGGCACGATGTATACGATCGATCCATTTTTCATTGATTTTAGGCATCGCTGTCGGCCGTTTTAGAGGCTCGTATTCCACCGAGGTTTAATTAACTCGTTCTTTCGAGGGAAACAGATACGTTCGACTTATATTGCCCCGGAGTGAAGCGATCGCCGGCCGACCGCGCGCAATAAACTTGACTGAAAAACGAAAAATGAAAGAAAATCAAAAGAGAAGGACAGAACCACTCGCTCGCTCTCTCTTTCTCTCTCTCGCAAAAGAGGGAGAGCGGGAAGAAGCAAAGAAAGATCGGTTACACGACCAGAGGATCGTAAATACATTAGTATTTACGCGGCGATTCGGAAATGTACAGATGCGACCGATAAAAATGTCGGAGAGGGAAGCGGAGGATTCGCGTACTCGCGAGCCAAGAGAGAGATAGAGAGAAGACGAGAGAGAAGATCTTGGAGTGAACGGCGCGGCTCATTCCACCGCGTGCAATGTCTGAATTATATATGCACTCGTAAAACTTGTAATACTTACCTAATTGCGCGTCGTTCCTCCTCGGTCGCGCGTTTTGCAATTATTAGCCGGCGTGTATATCGGCGTAATTATGCGACACTTTGATTTGCCCGGGCGTTCATCGATTTACACGCGCCCTCCGTTCGCTCGTGTGCGCAGCGTATGCATGCACGCAGCGCACGCAGCGCACGCACGCAGGCAGGCAGCGCACGCACGCAGAGCGAACTGCGCTGCTCCGCCCATTCACCGAGGGCCCTCACATTTTATCTACGCCTTTCGTTAATCGAAACGCCGAGTATTTTATGGGCTTTTACTTTATCTACAGCTTCGGGGAAACACGTGTAACCGTGGCTGCAGTTTGCTTTTACGATAGGACTGGCCACTGCCAACGGCCAACTCGCAACGCGACTTATCGATAACGATCCTCTCGTCGCGGAATCCGATAGAGAATACATACAATTCGTCCGATTATGAACGCTTTTCGATCAATTTTCACGTTGCTATTCGAGACCCTTTCGCGGAAGCGTGCCTAGAAGCAAGTTACGATTTTTACCGATTGAGAGTTCGACACGGGGAAATTTGACAAACCGATACACAACGGTACAGAGAAGCGACCGGTAAAGTCATCGAAATTTATCTTATACCTCGTATGCCAGACTGACGTAAATGACGGCTCGGAATGCCGGTCCATAATCGCTAATCAGCCTCGAGTTTATGCCAGTCTGCGCTTTTATGGACGAATTCTATGAAATTTGAATTAATCGAATGGAAACCTCGATCGTTGGACGATGCTTTCGAAATACCGAGAGTCCAATTACCCTGTGCGACCTGCACAGAGAGTAAAGTGTTGTGTGAAAAGGCTGTAATTGCTTCATTAATACGTTGAATGTCGTGGCACACATATTTGGCCGAGGGAATTGTTCGGACTTGAAAATTCGTGTTTCAGGCGATGGATCGAGTTTGGTCACGATCCGCGAAATGCAGGAGGGTGGAAAGAATAATTGATATCATAAATCTTAACTTGTTTCCTTTCGGTAAATTGCTTCGATTTTATCACATTTTTGCGACTGAGCCGACGGTCTGCGAGTTACCCTCGTGCAGATAACTGCCAAGTACAAATCGCTGTAGAGCTCTAATAGTTGTACAGTTTTCTGGAAAAGTGAATTTACCATTTTCATTCACCGTTTTCGTACAGAGATTTTTCTTCGACGATCCTCCGGGTCTAACTTCATCGTTCGCTATCGTCAGTCGTCCGACTCATTTTCTTTTTTACGATAAGCCTGGTCTTGGAGGACCAGATCCAGTTGTTCTCCGCTCTCCTCCCGAGGACCACTTAAACAGCCAAATGGACTCTCGATAATTTCATAATGATTTACCGTTCCTCTCCACTGTGAAACGCCTGCGTTTTTTCATTTTGCTTCTCCCCGCCACACCGAATCTCCTTCCACCATTAAATAACCGGGTTTTTCGAATGGCGTTCCAGTTTTTCATCGCGCGCGCTGCGACGACCGCGCTCGAATTTGACCCGAATACGAGAGAATTCCTCTCCTGCGATCGATCGATCGATCGATCGAATCGCCACCGATTATCGTGGCGAGAAAAACCTGCGAGCCGGCGTCTACGGGTCGGAGTATGTCGGCTCGTCGCGCTGGATTTCTGTGAAACGTATCTATCCGATCCTCGCTCGTCCATGTAATTACCCGTAATTGATCGACCGGCCGAATTCTCGCTATATTGGCATCCGATCGGTAAAAATCGGATCGATCCGACCGCGTGGCGTAATTGGCGGTGAGCAAAAAGTATCGGCGCCGATCGCTTCCAACCGATTAACAATAAACCGGTGACTTTTCCTCTGATCACCTTTAATATCGACCATTTTAACAGAAGATTAGAATGCCACTGCACCATCGAATCGATACACGCCTAATCGAATATCGTACCGTCGCGTCGCCGCCGTCGACGCCGTCGCCGGGCAATTCCCGAAGACGTCGTCACTCGTCCTGGGAATTTTGTTGGCTGTTTAGCCGGTTCTCATGAAAATCTGCGATCGGGACAACTGTTTGCACGCGATCGTCCGATGGAAGCCGGACCCGGTGCAGTCAGCTTGTTAAGGCGACGCTTCTGATTGGCTTCGGACCGCGACGCGGTGCACACCGCTCGGACAACGCATATAAAACCGTACGGCAAAAATTCAGCCGACTTTTCTTTCGTTAAACGCATGAAATACACGCGAGTTACGTCCGCGAAACGTCCCCGCGGACCGACGATAATTAAGCGTTATATCGGAGACGGTCGGCCACTCGAGCAATATAACCGAGCCTAATCAGCGCGATAAATCTCTACGTTTTTCCGTCCGGGCGGCAGCCTGGCGAAATTCTGCCAGTTATTGGTAATTAGTTTGCCTCCACCTCCCCTCTTCCTTTTCCTTTTCCTCTTCCTCTTCCTCTTCTTCTTCTTCTTCTTCTCTTTACCTACCCACGACACAAACGTCTAGCAAAATAGACAGTAGGTAACCATATCCGCACCGGATCTACCGACTCGCAGATGCACTCGGCTCTGCCCGCAGCTGCACCTCGCGAAAACGCATTCGATTCTACCCTTACGCTAAATTCTCTCTTATTCCGCAACCGTCTTATTAATTGATCGACGCCTGCAGATGTTGACGATACTCGATCGTTTCGATCAATTAAAATGTTCGCAGCCGCCCTCATGCAATATTTTATAAATATGCCAAGAGCTTTTAATTTCTCAAGAATTATTAATCGAACCGTCGAATGTTGCGAAACTGGTTGGACTAATGTTTAGGCCTGCTCAACGATGGCTCGCGTAAAGGAAAAAGGAATCACCCTTTTCAATGAAATACATTTAGGTCGGTAGTTGTAACGTTAATTGCGAAACGGGGAGCCATGCAACGTGATGTAATTAGAAGAACGATGAAAATCGTCCGATGGGTGAAAGCAACGATGCAACACTGAATTTATTGATAAGGATAGCGATTACTTGACCGGCTGGGATATCGTTTAACCGCGTAGTAGGGACAATGTAGAGGCGGTAACGAATTTTTTCGCGGGGCGTAGAGCGTTCGCGATTCGCAACGGTGTGGTTTACGAGCCTCGAGCATCGATTGGAAGCGAAATTTGCTCGCTTCGAGCTGTCTTATCGTGGATTTAAGAGGCCGAAGAGTGTATTTCCATCGCTAGCCGCAGGAATCCGCAACAGTGAGTGGATTAGCCGCGCAAAAGGGTGGCCGGTCCCTTTGAGCTTCGCCCGGGACTGCGTAACTCACACTCGCTCGCGCACGCTCTCTACTCTGCTCTTTCTCTCTCTCTCTCTATCCGCTCTGCTCCGCGCTCTTTGCTTGTTCGACGCTTCAGACCGAGGACTCTGATAACGATAATTAATGTTGCCCGGCGTTGATTATCCCGCACGCGATACTCCTGCTTCGCTTTACCCTTCTGCCTTCGCCCTGACTCTCTCGTTACGTCTCCTTTTCTGCGCCACTCCTCCTTTCGCTCGAACACGATCAAGCGTACCCTCCTCTCTTATACTCTCTCTCTCTCACTTTTCTCTGTTGTACCTCCGCTTTTGATTATCTCACTCTTCCGCGTGTAATTTGCTTTTCTCGTCCGTATTCAACGAACATCTCTTCGATACGAGGTGCATCCTTTAACTCCCGTACGCTTCTCATTTGCACTCGAAGCTATTTCAACTCCAGAATTCGGACATCCGATCTAGATCATTGACATGAACTCTCTCTTTTTCAATTTATTAAACAGAAAGACAGACACTTTTTGAAAGTATAGTAGAGAAATTGCTGGAGGATCAAAGATGGCGTTCAAGGAAAATGACGAATCGGTGCCTCGTGCCAAGAAGAAGACGTCACCTACGAACGATCGAGAAACCTTACGATAAGCGAGAGACACGCACAAGCGAGGAGTTCGTATGTATACGTCGCTCCTCGATTTCATCGCGTTCCGTCGATGCAAAATTAATCATGGTAGCTAAGTTCGGAGAATCCATTAAGCAGCCGCGGCCCGGGCCACGTATTAACTGGCCCCCGCGATATCGTCATTAGGAATCGGAATATACGAGCCGCAGAAACCGGTGATCCATGATATTCTCGTCAAGTGCGATTGTCCGCTAAAATGAATATAAATCAAACCTCTCGTGTCACGACGGGAGAGTGCCATAGCGGTGAAAAGTATCTCCTTGCGAGGTGTAGCGACATAATTCCCGCTTTTAGCAAACGCAGAAAGGATTGCAATCCATGAAAACCATGCTAAAACCATGCTGAAACCATGCAGAGGACCTGTCATTGGACCTGTTGGACGCACGTTACAAGAAGAAATCAGAGTACGTGATTGTGGAAACAGGCTACCAAGAGGCAAGTTGCAGGGTCGCAAAGGACATCGAACAGCCATAACAGATTTCCGCGACCGTTCAGTCTCTTCTAGGCATAGTTTCGTGCGATAAGGACTTTCCTTATCTCGGAACTGTCGTTGAGCCGTCTAGACTGACCAGGACGTCGTCGAGGAAATGCTCGAGTTCGGTTCCGATTTACGAGGAACGGCAACTTTTAGTGGACCATCGCGTAAGTGGACCTTCGAAGAGGCCTAATCGTAAGTGCCTCTTCATTGCTGGTGCGTGCACCCGTCCACGAGATATCGGAATACCTGACCCGGGAAAATGGGGGTAACAGAGACGAAAAACGAGAGGACAAAGGATCGAAAGGGTGGCTCTCTCTCTCCCTCTCTCTGCTCTTAACCGATCGGGGTCCGCGCTACCTAATGGCTTCCACGTGACTTTCGAATAACACACGATGCGGGTCCGCAGGTGATCGCTCGAAAATTTTCGGTCTGACATTCCATCGACTCGTTCGTTAAATTACTATGTACATGCATACGGATGTATACATATATATTCGCGAGTTCTTCCTCCGGGAACGACGTGCGACGTATAGACAACCTCTCGAACCAGTATATTCTAAACAATTTCGTCCAGCGGTCTGTTGGCAGCTGCGGCGGAAAGAATTCTACTCGTGCGTCGTTCAAGAGGTCGTTCGAATAGTATTTTAATTCCATGCAGAGCATTCTGCGGAGGTATTTCGAAGCGTCGAGATCGCGGAATGATCGTAGTTGAAGATGGAGGGACGAGGATCCGTTAACGGTTCGGCCCGCGATTCCGGATAAGGGAAAAGGGGTTCGGTGACACGACACTCGCGCGACACGCCTCGTAGGAGATCCTCGGCCCGCTAGAAACGGCGAAGGAACGCTTTAGGAAGGCTCTCCTGTTATCGAGAAGGCCGAATAGCGGTACGACTTCGTGGTGGGCCGTCCTATCTTAACCGAATTTACGGAAAACACTTTGCTCGCTGGCCACCGTCGCCAGGAATGCTTGTCCTGCCACCGACGAGCGATCGGCATTCCCGGCATCCTCTCCTCGTGGCTCGACCCGCTGCGCTTCCAGATCGACGATCGTGTTAAACTCGTGTTTCCTAATGGATTCTCGGAATGGAATCATTCGCTCCTTCGAATCGCTCGGACGGAAACGTTCTCGCTTAACGGGGCATTCTAGTCCAGAAGCTTCACCGCACCTCCTTTTTGCATCTTCTTAACCTTTCGAAGGCTCTCCTCCGACTTAAACTCGCAAACGTTTCGTTGCGCTGTATTCGCGTGGCGAACGATACGGATTAAACCATCATTTATTTTGTTTAGACCGCGATCGAACGTTCTTCGTCCTTCAGAATTTCATAGAAAACGAAAGCTCGCGTATTCGCCTATGTTTTCTCCAAAGCCTGTGCATGCTGATTCAAAAATGTACTTCCTCGAAAGAGATGATTCCAGAGGTGATTTGAAACAACTTTTTCGGCAACTTGTCCGACGGGCACGGCGAACAAAAACGGATCTAAAGGGGGTCTGTGAATTAAAAGAACGACAAAAAAACTGAGAAAAACTGGAACACTATTTTCTAAGCAAGTGCCCGAATCGATTTGGGACGACTGCGAGGTTCGGTGCTCGGTTAATAGAGATTTACATCGGATCCGTGGCGTCATAGTTTTTTCCCCCCGAGTCCGACTCGATTTGTCCCCTAATCGGGGCCACAATGGAAGCGGCCACAGGTGTTCGGCCGACGGTGGAGTCATCGTAGCAAGACGATGAGACGTTTTATCGAGTATCTCCTGGGGTTCTGTTGATCGCGGTGCCGATCTCTCTCGCTGCCGCTGCCGCTGCCACTGCCGACCGACGCTAACTGTTCTTTGTCGCCGGTCGTCACCGTGCTCGTCATTAGTTCCGCGCCACGAACGAAGCGGAGGAACATTCTCCGAAGCAAGAGAGAAAAGGCGAACACAGAGAAAAGACTAGAACGGCCAACGAGAATGAAGGGTTCGGCTCGAACGAGCCCGAGAGCATATCTCTCTCTCTCTCCCGCTCTCGCTCTCCGGAGAATGAAATTATCTTGTGACAGCCGGCCACGCGTTTTCCGGTGCACGATTTTTCCGCGTCTCGCTTCAACGATTCTTTATCGAATTAAGATCTCACTGAAACCGGCCTCCTCCTTGTTCACGGGACTGCAGGTAGCGGCTGTGAAGCTGAAGATTTTTCTAAATTTTTTGGGGGGATTCCATTCATTAAGCTTTCAGTTAATCGGAGCTTCTCCCCGATTTTCTATTCGAGTGGAATTTTTAAAAAATAAGAGTATCTTTCGAGCCTAGAAAACTGGTATCGAGAATAAAGAAGAGAGGATTGACGGAATCTGAAATGTTAGAGGGCCCCAGATGGCATCGGCGCCCACGTTGCGAAACTAAAGAGTCCTCGAGGATGGCAGGAGCGTTTCATGCGCGATCAGATACCAGGATACGAATTAACCAAGCACTCGGAGAACATGTGTCAGCAATGTTGTAGCGGAGTTATCGAGATCGCGGTAACGACCACTTACGTTTTCAGGACCATAAATTAGGGCATTTCTTTAGTTCAATTTATCTACGCGGTAAAGCGAGTCTAATGGGTAGACCGGTCGAAGAAGAAGTCATCCTCGGGAGAATACGCTCGGCCCGGCGCGGCCCGGACCGCGAAGCACGACCATTAAAAACTTCTTTCACGAGGACGAGATAAAAATTTCAGCACCGGTGACCGTTCCGGAGAGAATGCGAACCGGATCAGGAGATCGAAGAGACGAACGAGGGGGAAGGTCGCGATTTGCCTCTTAAACGCGTAAACGCGTAAACGCGTAAACGCGCTCAACATCGAATCGTAGACCACGACAAGCGTAAACAATCTGGAAACCACGCTGGCACGCCAAATTGAAACAGCACCCGAATTTTGTACAAGGTTCCTTACGTGTACGCTGCAACCAGACTACACCTCTTAAGACTTTAATTGAAGGTGGTACACGTTTACGATATTCAATACCGCACGTCTATCAACGTCTTAAATTTCTGTCCACCTATAAGCAACTTCTGTGTCAACAAAATCAATTTCCCTTCATTTCCATAATAATTTACAGGCCCGCGGAAACGACAACTCGGCCAAAGATCGGTAAGATAAAACTATATTAAAAATGTGTAATTAACTGTACGAGATAAAAAATGATTGATCTCCGGTTTTTATGGAAATTCTAGGGAAGCGTTGATGGGTGTTGTGCATGATCTCGTGCAGGAGAAAACGGCACGGATTAATTGTTATAACCGTAATAAAGTAAGTAAGTTAATCCCGGTGATAATGAACAGTCTCGTAACACACCGTTCGAAGTAATGTTGCATTTCGGAAACGACACTTTTCGCGATATCGCGCCGAGGGATCTGCTCTTAGGTGCCGCATATTTTCAAGACGACATCATCTAAACAATCCTGGCCTACGACGCGATCTGATAACGATAATACTGCTACTCGTAAGGCATCGGGTACCCAATGGTTATACGAACCGACACGGTCGCACAGAGAACTTGGCACGATTCGTTTATTATAGGCAATAGACAGAAATATTCGAGAAGATTGATTTGCACACGACTGGCACGAATTCTACGCGGCAACGCGGTTTTGCGTTTTGCCCCTGAGGGACTGACGATCACCAGCAGCAGCGATAGCAGCAGCGCCGTGCGTTTCGATACCTCGAAGAAGAGAACAGAAACGCCGGCGTTGGTCCTTTCCCCTCCTCTGTCGGTTCTTCAGGTTCCGAGATTTGATATATGACTCAATAAAACGGGACCCAGGGCGGACCCGAGTAAATATCATAAGTAGAATGTTCGGCTCGTTAACGTTTGCGCTCCGCTCTCTCGCAGAAACCATCGACATATCCCGGATAGAGCAAGAAACCGAAAGAAAAAAGACAAAAAGAAGCTCGAACGCGAGACGGAGACGCGCGTGTGTCGAGCAGAGCGCCAATTAGAAGTTAATTAATGTAGATGCCGTAAATCAATCCGCCGGAATAAGGATTTTATTTATGGAACGATAAATTAATATAGACTCGCCCGGTTTCTCCTCTACCGGAATTTTATGCTTTTCGATGCGAATGAGAAGCGTTTCTTCGGGAGACCGGAACAATAACCCTAACGCTTCGGGCTTAAATCTTCTAATCATCGAGCGAGAGCCTTTCGGATCCAATGTAAACCGTGTTCATCAGAAAACAATAGAATGTGTTTCCCTCGGCTCGCTCTCATGGTCTCAGGTGTGTTCTCGCTAGAGCCTCGGTTACGGCTGATCCGATTCACGTCACCTGTTAACTCGACCGAGCCTAATCGTCGCTGGAAACACCGGCGTCATGTGTCGTGCGGTAAACGATGCTTCCCTCTTCCACCTCGTTCCCTCGTTATTCGCCCCTCTCACTCCCCTCCCTCCGGTGGCCCTAATGAAATTTCTTCTCCGGAGCTGAACGCCTAACGCAAACAGCCCCGATGCGCGAGAGAGGGAGAGAGGGAGAGAGAGAGAGAGAGAGAGAGAGAGAGAGAGAGAGAGTGAGAGAGAGAGAGGGGGAAAGGGAGAGGGAAGAAAGGGACAGGTACCCCTTTCGATCAATTAGGGCTAATAAATGGCGTCCACGGTGGGGTCGTCTATGGCGATGGAGCGAGGCAACGGGGAACAGGGGAAATATTATTCGAGCCGGCCGTCAGGTCTGTGGGTTTATGCTATTAAAAATGTAAATATCTGCCGGCGGCTCGTTATCGGATGTAAATATGGCGGCGGGCCGAAACCAGATGGGGAGGGGTGGATTTCCAGCTCCTTTGTTTCGTTATTTATTGGAATGTGGGCCATGGCTACAGGAAACCCACGCTTCCACTCTGACCAGCGATCGGGAATCCTATGCCCTTCGAGATCCTGACTCGATCTCGCCTCGATCCTACCCTTTTCTCGCGAGCCCCTAATTACTGTCTAATATTCGTTTCACTTTGCTCGTTTGCTCGGTCGTTTCTCTATCCTCGGAAAACGGACGCTCCGCAATCGCATAGCTGACAATGATCAGACTATAATTATGAATAATATCCCAGAGCTCTTGATTCGTTTTCTCAAAAAAGCTCTCTCTCTCTCTCTCTCTCTCTCTCGATCTCGATAGCACAGCCTTTCTCATAATCAAACTCTGAATAGCAGAGGGGGTAAAGTCGTCGATTTACGATCGGCAGAAAAGAGTTCGGTATAGTACTCTTTGGAGGGGTTGCAAAGCGCGCGGCCGCGGACAGTGCTCGTAGCCGGCGCGGCGTTTCGTGGGAGGGTTAATTGGATGGAGTGTTTCAGCTCGCAATTAGCGATTAGCAATTACTCGTGATCGGAACGGTCGTTGGTAGGGGCGTGGGGGTGAGGAGGGGAGGGCTGTCTCGGACCGACGGAGCGATTAATGAACCAATCGGCTAATAACGCGTCACGCAAGAATACGCGGTAACCGTTTTCGTTTCGTTCGGAACCATGTTTCATCGGATTTGGTCGGATCGCCGCGCGCCGTTGCCGTTTACTATTGTCATTCTTACGAGCGTTACCGAGCCAATAGAATATCGCCGCGTCTTCGCTCCCACGAGAATCGTGGCTCGTTAGCCACGATCGCACGGTGTTTCTATTACAGGATGTACAATGTTCTCGTATAGTACTCTTCGGCCATCGAAACGATCCGAAGATCGATGTTCTACGATAGATAACTTACCCCCCACTCTACCAGCCCTTTCGACTGTTCCACGGCCTCCGGGGCTCGTTCTATTTTACAATCGAGCATTAGCCAAGTAAT
The DNA here is from genome assembly GCA_028454255.1 of Halictus ligatus. Taxonomy (NCBI): domain Eukaryota; kingdom Metazoa; phylum Arthropoda; class Insecta; order Hymenoptera; family Halictidae; genus Halictus; species Halictus ligatus. Next base: position 169,308 of record CM052145.1, on the reverse strand, counting down.
GCGCTTTAATGGCCGCGGATAGATCGACGGACCAGGTTCGCGCCAGGATCCAACTGGCTCGATTAACCCCTTCGTGCCGGTCCGCATCCGCTCGGTAATATTGCGAACGACCGTCCTTGTCCGGCGACCGGGGAAACGGGATTGGGGATCGGGTGGATCAATCTTTTTATGATCCTTCTCGACGGATTCAGAAATCGTGGAATCGTTAGATGATTATTATTATCGTAATGCCGAAGCAGTGTGACACAGGAGAGGGGACGCGGGTCGACTAAAATCAAGAAGAGAAGAATCGGCGGTCGGTGCTGCGTGCACGGTGTTCGCCTGCAGGTCTCTGAAAGAGCGTTAGATCGTCGGAGGCCGGCTCCTTAACAGCCCTTAACGAGGAGAAGGTAGCGAGTTAGGCCGGGCCGAGCCGGGCCTGATCGGACCGTACGGGACAGGCAGAGCGGTGCACAGGCCTCGTTGTACGCACGCGAGCGACTGTGTGGGTTCTTAGATACAGTGTAAGGACCCTTAATAACAATGTCGTTTATAGTTAGTACATGGGCGGAGGTTAGTTAGCGAAGACTGCGCGTCCGTCCGTCCGGCCGGCCGAGGGGAAAGAGAACGCTAATAAAACACAATTAGCGGGCTCTACCGGGTCGACCAATCACCGAGTTCCGCGGGTCTATCTTGTACGCACGCGTAAAACTCTCCGACCACCGGTTATTTATGGGTTTCTCGGCGCGCGCTATTGAGAGAACGGTGCGCGCGCGTTCCTTCTTTTTCGCAATCAACATGCTCGTTGTTGCCGGCCGACACCGCCACCGATGCCGCCGGGACCGCGCCAACCCTTTCTCACCCTACTGCAAGTTTTCTGGTATAGGAGTTGCGAGTCTGGACATGTTGTCGTTGATCCTCGCGTCGTGGGTGGATCAAAGGCTCCCGTCCCCGTCTAGACCCTCCCCTATCGAAACCAATCGACCAAGAACCAAGAACCAAGAACCCCTTCGATCGTCGAACCCCATTGGCCGAGTTTAACCCTCGGACGATCGCTGTTTCCGGCCATTAACCAAGCCAGGATGATGGCTAGCAATTTGTCGGGCCAGTTTCGGCTGTAAACGTTTCTGCTGTAAACGTGTCGAAAAAACGGCAAAACTGATAATCGCGATACAACCGTATACTGGATATTCTGTTTTCCAACATGGCGGGTTGTTAAATAGGCTCGTCGAGGAAAACAAGACCAAGGAGACTGTAACGCGCCACGACACAACTCGATGGTCGTAATTGTTCGACAATTATATGCGGTGTTTTGTTATTGAAATTAGCGAACCGGGCAAGTTCTCGTCGTAGCGACGCGACGCGACCCACGATTCGATTTCACGTAAAACAGCGTTCGAATCGGCAATTGTTTTCAGTCGTGTCATAGTGATATTTCGACTTCTTTGGTTAGTAGTTATCTGCTGGAAGATATCAGAATAATATTTGTCGGCGCGATAAATATTAATCCCGGTCGGAAGACACGACTTTCGGGTGATAGTCATCTAAGAGAGACATCGAAAAGACGGAGTATGTATTGGATAAACCTAGAGAAAATATACTTGTCTAGATCTTTGAGTCATGCTACTCTTACATAATTATGAAAACGTGTTAAGCGTTACCGTTCGTAGGAACTACTACTACAGTACTTCAAACAATATTATCTTTTTTTAATTCTGAAATGAAATGCCATCTGCTTTTTCCGTATAACGATAAGTGAACACAATTAGATAATGTTAACGGTATATGTATAATACGTTCTTACAGAAACAGTAGTCGTGCGGTTACATAAGAAAGAAAAGTGTCTCCGTGTCGCGTGTACTTCGCATTCGCCTTCTTAATGGAGCATCGAGCGAATACTTTACGTCGCTGCAATAGTAATGATGAAAATGAGGTTAGAACTCTCAACGATCGTTAAGAATGAAGAAGACTTTCAGCATGCGCATCGATTAAAAGATTCCATTGGAAGGCAAAGTGTAACCACACGACTCTTCCATTGTATGTATGTTCGGATAAGAATAACCAGAAGCCTTAACAAAAAATCACGTTTGTTTTCGATGCACCGTACAGCATCGCCGATTAATATGCGTGGACAGCCCCGTGACGGCGAGTCCGCGCACCTAAATAATTTATTAATCGACGCGCTATCTTGTTAATTACCCGATAGCGAGGCGATACGCGAGGCGATACGCGAGGCGATACGCGAGGCTCCGCGGAATGAGATTCCGGCTATCGCGCGCTTGCGGGCTCGTTTCGCTTTATCGCCGGACGGTTAAATGGTAATTTGCTATCTATTTTCCGCGAGGAAAGTCGAGTAATGCGAGCTATCGCCGCGCCGCGCCGGTTCGGTTCGGTTCGGTTCGGTTCGGTTCGCTTTGCATATCGACCACCGGGGGCCTAGAAACTTGACCGACGACGAAAACCGTCGTGTTTTCAATTAGCGGAACGGCGCGGCGCTCGATTTCGGAAACCCTGCAACCAGTCGAATCATATGTTTCCGCGTGGACAGAAAATCCGGTAACGCGACCTATCGCCGGTTGGCCTTGCTTCTCGCTCCGAGCGGCCAAACCAAGTCGAAGACGGGGTTCGAGTTTTCCCAGGACGTGCCCCCGGACAGATAAACCGAGCCGGAGATCCGCGGAACGAAAGAAACTACGTCCCGATTTCGTGTAACTCGTTTAATTGGAGCGGTCCGGCGAACGGGTATTAATTTACCTTCGATACGTGTCGGCAATAACGACATTGATACACTTTTTGCCGCGAGCCGGTCGGGGCAACGCGGGTCCGAGGAGGGGGCCACCGAGCTAATTTCAACTTAATCGTCGTCTTATCGCAATTTACCGGAGCATAAGTGAGCCTTAATTGACTCGATCGCTCTACAAGGACTGGCTGGTTCCCGGTGAACCACGGGGCACAAAAGGCGTTCGCCGGCAAAAACGTTCTCGCTCGAACCGGCGTTTCTCGCCGGTGGAATGTCGGGACGGTTCGGTTCCTAGAAAGTTCCTCTCGTCCGCGAGATCCACCTTTCTTCGATCGTCCCGGGACTGGATGGATCCTCGATCGCGTCCCGTCGATCCTGACGGCGCGACGGTCAATCAGCGATCGAGCGGTGGATCGTTTTCGGAACGTGTTTACACACTGCGAGCGCTACTATGCTTGGGGACTTTGTGGGTTTCGGTGAAAAATTATTGTTTGGCAGCGAGAGGGTTGACGAAGAAGCTTGCCGAGATTGCGGAGTAAAATTATTGATCAGACTGCGGAATTTTATTGCAAAATAAACATTGTTCGCGTCGGTTGCAAGACGCGGAAGCCATTCAGGAATTTCCGTCTGGAATCATTTTTGAAAGTCGAAATTGATATATCGACTGAATTCTATGCTTTCAATCTTTTCTTTAACTCCGATTACTTGAACGATGCACGTATCTATTTTGCTTGTAACATACATCGCGGGTCTGACTGAATATTCTAGTATAAGGGGTTCAGATAGTAGAAATCGTAACAGCGTTGCGAGTGGGCGTTGTTAACTGGTTTCGTACGAGTTAAACAGATTCGTATATCTACATATGTCTACACAAAAGTACATATGCATATACATTTATTCTAACAGTTGGGCCGAGGATGTCTATGAAAAATGAAAATGTTCTGCATCGATTGCAAAAACCGGTAGTTCTATTAAAATAGATTTCAACCCTAAAGTATTCGAAGAATGTTAACAATTATTTTGATGCTTCTCCCGTGTTGTATTCTACTTGTCCGTTTCGATTATAAAGCCGATGAGTGCAATCTTCAGGTTGAATTATTATTCGTTACGAACAACAGACAGGTAATGTCATTTTATCGGAAAACATCGTTTGTTTACATGCGTATGCAATTACACATAAAAGACGAAGATTAAAATATTTAATATTCATAAGTTTTCGAGCAACGAACAACGAAGAATAGTTCTATATGACAAGTTGAATGAAAAATAACATGCTTCGCGTATCGAGTGCGAACGTAGTATGATATAATCGTAATCTAAATCGCTCGACAGCTTCGATCGAGTGGCTAGTAATGTTACTCAAACACTCGTTCCGGCGTCATATCCTAATCTACCCTCCAATAGTTAATACGTTCGTACGTGATAAGCTCATCCCATTCGATGGTATGACAATTTCCCGCAAAAAGCTCGTAAACCAATGAACAATCGGTAATTCAATGGCTATCGGTAAGCACTAGAAGCGCAATTACTCGAGCAGCCATCTTCGAGTATTGTACACGAGGAACAATTAGTCTAATAAATCGTTTTCAATCTAAAAATAGTTGTTTCCTTATTCGGTGTTAATTATAGAAGAAGCTGGTTATAAATTAGTAGAAGTCGTCCGTCCACCGATGGCCTCTTACAATCGATAAACATCTTCCGATATAACTCAACAAAAACAACAGGCCATCAAACTTTATAAAAATAAAGATACTCTCAGTCTCTCGCAAACTAAAGGCCTACGTCCCCAGATTGTTGCCACTAAACTGTGGATTTTACGCAGTTGTAGTAATAAAAACGAATATAGGCGGAATATAAAATTGTGAAGACATTAAAAGAATTTAAGACCTCCGTTACATTATTTGTTTAGCAATATATTAGGATTACCGAGCATTAAAAGTAACTCTTTCACGTTTGATATAATCCGAGAAAAATCGGATAAAAATCCGCAGTCTAGTAATTACAGATTCTGAGAAAATCTAGCATCGCGGACGTCCATTTCGATCACCGAAATCGATCGATCCCGATCATCTCCTATCGGCCGAGCATCGTCTGCTCGATTCAGCACCTCGATAACACTGTTTAACCGTATAATCGATAGACCGCGGATCTTTGTGCAAAAGGAAAACTTTCCAAGTGAATTTTTGGGGAACAGAAATCAAGTAAAAATGTATTTGTCCTTCCGATAATTCTAGCACGTCACAAATAATATTGGGTTGGAACGATTGTTTGTAGCGTGTTTCAATTAAAGTTCAAAGATAAAATTAAGATACGTACTCGTAAGTTTATTCAATAACACGATAAGTTACCTGAAAAAAGTAATCGAACAGTATGCATCTAGTATAAGTAAATATCTCTCTCTTCATTTTATCTTTGAACGTTCAACTAAAAATGGTAGGAACTTGCGTTCCAATCGAATATAATCGCGTGCCGATCTTCGTTCGGTATCCTCACCGTTCTCCATTTCCCTTATCGACTTTTGCGAACGACGCATAAAATCCGCAGTCCGATGATCAAGAAACAATGAAAAGAATCGACTCACTTTGCGTTCTCTCGATGTCGTCGGTCGCAGGAATGTCCGCCTCCTCGACATCGACCAGACTCCGGATGCTGAAGACGCTCTTGGCAACCCTGGTCTTCTGAAGGTCACCGACGCCCTCCGTCGCCCTCCTCGGTGTGGTGCTCAGATCCATTATCCTCGCGATTTCTTCACTGCCGGTCGAAGATGGTCGAACGATCTTCGACGGAACGGGGGCGGCAAAATGGAGGAGCAGTCTTGTCCTCGGTAACTGTACACATCGGAACCACGACGTACCGTTCGCTGCACATGAAGAACCTGGTGTGTCCTGGTCGTGCAACTCGCGGGGCGTGATCCTCGTCAGAAAAAAAGACCAACGATCGATGATAGATGTCCTTCCCCTGGTCGAGCGCGAAACTTGATCGTCACGGTTCTCCGGTTTCCTTTGACATCGGCGCGCGCGCGAACTTTCCCGCGAGAACCGTTTCTGCAGACGATCGATGCACCAGAGCTCGCCGATCGCGCATCTCGCGACAACACGCCGAAAAAAGGATGCTAATCGCTCGGGCCGATCAACGCGAACGGGAACGGTATCTCGCGCATTCTTATCGGTCCACCGACGGAATTCCAGCGCAATAATCCAGCCGATCGTCGAGCCTCGAGTGCCGGCACCACCGGAAATTTGATATTTATCCGCGATACCCGGACGATATCGCTATCGGTCCAACGATAGACTTTCGATCGTGTTTTCTCAGCCCGGCAGACTCGGTGTTCCGGAACCGATCGAGACAGATCGCCGAGAGATCCAGGAAGAAGAACAGAGCCGAGCGTGGTTGGTTACCGATCTCGTTGGACCGCGGTCGTAAGCGACGTCGAGTATCATTGCAGACTGAAGGCAAGCCTCGCGAATGCTCGCGAATGTCGCGCAAAAACCGGCGGTTGTATACCAACGCGTACCGGCGGGCTCGTTACCTGGAAATATCAATGAACCGCCGCCGCTCGGCACACCTGTGTCGACCTCCGTTGTTGTGTTTACTCGACTCCTCATTTACGGGATTCCAATCGGACTCTGACAGTGGCTCGACGATTCAGACGGTTCTTGCGCACGGATCGATTTCCCACGAACGGTTCACACTCTGGGATCAAGAGGAACAGAGGTTCGGAGCGCTTTCAGAGCTTGTCCACGATGGCGAGCACCAACCTCACACGCGACCAGACCGCGATCTTGGACCTCCGTTGTTGTTTTTGCTCGAGTGCTCGGAGATACCGAGTTTCGATGACCCGAGACCCGATCAAAGCCCTAGGTTATCGATAATGGCGGGGACCTACGTCGCAGACACCTGACCCCCCAGGGTCAGCTCAAGGTCGTGTTTGCACGTAGCCCGGATCTTCGATGCTGCGTTTACTCGTGTATCGACGTCGATAGTTGGCTAGACGATTCGGTGTCTCCGAGGATGAATTATTGCGCCGAGAGATCAGGAGGACCAGAGGTTCGGGACTCCAGGATAGCGGAGGACAACCTCACAGGTACGTAGACCTTCGTTGTTGGATTTACACATTCCGCGTCACGGCAATCCGAAGGTCGATCGTTGGCTTCGCGATTCGGACGAGATCACGGATCGGTGTCTTCGAGGATGGATCGCACCGAGAGATCGGGAGGACCAGAGGGTCGAGGCTCCATGATGGCGAGAGGACCAACGTCACGGATGGCCGGGCAGGCACCGGCGGCCTAGCTGGTTGACAGGTGACGGACGGACACGGGCAGGTGAGACAGAGCGGAGCGCGGTTAGGTCAACACGGTGCCACGCGACTACCTGACGAGAACCAGTGCCCGGCAGCGGCCAGCTAGCTAGCACACTCGTATCGCGAACTCCTGTTCGGCAATGTTCGCGCGAGCCTTCCCTCCACCTGGAGAGAAGGTCGAGCTGCGCCAAGGTGGTACCCACCTGGTAGAGGGGAAGGTGGATCGATGGGAACGCCTTCCGACAACAAAATGGAGTTTCAGAAGACTCGACCGACTCCGCCCACCGTGATCCACCCACGGATCATCGCTGACGGGTTGCTTTTCGATGTCGATGCGGGATGAAGCTACGGAGGTTCGTCCCTTAGGGTTCTCGGTGTACAGAGGTCTCTCCATGGTCTCTCCATGGTCTCTCCATGGTTGGGATCGTTAGGGGTTCCAGATGATTTTTTACTCGTACAGGAAGGATGGCAGATCAAGCGCGGTGGAGTTTCAGTTGCCGCATCGCCATCTTGGAAAGAGGTTGTTCACCCTGACTAAGGTCTTAAGGTACTTTGAGAATCGAGTGGTTGGGTCTTTAACGCTTGTGGATCAACCTAAAAAATTTCATAAAATCAAAGTAGGTGATCTAATAATGAAATAAATGATTGAAAAGTTCAAAACCCGTCAGACCAAGAACACTTTTTGCCATCTTCTTCGTTTTTTCGTTTACAGCTCGTAGCTATGTTGACCAATTTCGATGAAATTTTGCTGTGTATCCTGAAATCGAATTCAATTCCAATATTTCGATAAACAATCGAATATACCGTAGCTGGTGCTTCGTCGCGAAAATAAATAAATCAGGAAAAGGAAAGCTCGAAGCTAAAATTGCTATTCTACGTTTCCATTCGACCAGAATGAGTTACCCTTGAAACTAGACGTAGCAAAAAGATTTCTACCAATCTATCCACAGAAACTGAAACGGGTAGAGCTGCGCTCGACAGTCCTATTAAGCAAGGGGCAAGGGCGCTCGCCGATGCCCGTGGGGGCACAGCTACCGAGCAAGTGGACTTGGCGTAGCGGGGATCACCCGCTAGTTACTCTTCCGGATAAGGAAAGAAGATCGAGGAAGTAGTCGAAAGGGTCCACAAATAACCGATTACGTCCGTATAGACACGTGGAGATTTTCTCGATTTATTTTATACACTGTATCCTGTAATCTTTTTAAATATATTACGTGCGGTGTATTTATAATTATCAATCGGGCGAGCAAGCATTTGGAACAGATCGGTTTCTCCTCGAGAACACGGGGACCGTTTGGATACGAGGGTCTCCGCGCGATCAACGACTAAAAACGAGATTCTTTTTCTTTTTTTCTTTTTTCGGTGGGCCTGTGGCAATACTGTCCGTAAAGGAGCGTCGCGTCGGGATGCTCCAAACGTTTCGACGGCGGGTCCTTCCTCGTCCGATTCAACGAAAAAAGGGAAATCATCGTTCGCTTTCGGGCCGGATAGAAACACGATCTCGCAGCAACGTAGGTTCAATCCGCAATTCCAAACAACGTAGTCACATCGAATCAGATGAGAAAAAGAGAAACGATATCGTAAACAGGGGTTGAACAGTCGAGAAGAATCAGAGGAAAAATACATGGTGGGGATCGGGAAAGAAATCGGATCGGATCGGATCGCTTTCGTTTAGAGTTTTGGAGAAAAGAAAAAGATTGGGAACTGGTTCGGAATTGGGAATGATTAACGCGTTACACCCGAACCGATTCGAGACGGGAATCTTCGGTCGAAGAAGCTCGACGTTCTGGCAGTGCTGTTGTTCCTCCCTTCGAGACAACTTGTCGAGAGCTATCCGTTATGCGAAAAGGCTCGTCCGCATTACATAGACACAGATAGAGGATAGAGAGATAGAGAGAAAGAAATTAACGTACATCTTTGGCACAATAAATACGAATACACAGTATAGTTATCTATGGTCGGTGTCTCGCCAGTGAGTCCGCCTCGCGTGTCTCCGCGATCTTGATCAACGGAGAAGCACGCGTGGCAGAAGAGAAAATAAAAAGGAAAAGCAAGACTCTCGAGCGAGACACCGAGGATGAAACGTTCGGTTCCTCGACGATATCCACGACGCATGAGATCCTTCGGTTTTTCCTTACGCGATCACTCGTCGAACGAAAAGAAGGAAGAGACTAAAGAAACGAACCTTACGACGCGGGGGATTTCACGACAATTACACTTAGCACCTAACGGGGTTCTCGTTGCGATAATTATTACTAAATCACGAGGACGCTCGATACCGAGGAGCCTGATAACGAGCGCGCCCGTACTTTGAGAAATTAAAATTAGGGGCGTCGGTGGCGTCGCGTTTTCAAGGAACACGAAAACAGAATTCTGAAAATTAACACCTAGGCCTTAACGTTATGTGAACGCGCAAACGATCAAACGATCGAGAGATTCGATGACGATCCTTCGACGAGGATCGTCGACGACGGTCGTTACCGACAGCTTGGTAGACTGACCGACGGTCACATTGAAAAATTCCTAACTAACTTACCAACGGTTTCACGTGGAAACCTACCTTGCCTGCTCTGTTGTCAGTCGCGTTCACGCTCTCCGAGACTATTAGAGAACACAGGCAAAAGTCCAGCTTCCTCGGTGGGGTTGTGCCTGCCTGTCGTCTATTTAGGGACCAAACATGTCCTCGAATACCAAGTGGTACGAAGAAACCGAACGGTGAGAATTCGAGGTGTTTATATCAACAGGGTCGGGATCGTGTCGGGGGTTTACCGACGGGGATGAGGTACGTTAGGGGTTGATCCGAGGGTGTCTGCGAGTCGAGAGAATTTCGATGTCTTCTTCGCGGTTTTGATTCGAGTATGCGTCCACGTTACGATATAGAAACGTCGCGCGATTAACTCCTAAAGCGAGAGCGCGCCCCTGACAAAAAGTGTCTCTGCGAGACCCTTGAAAGGACCCTTGAACAGACACCGATCCGAGAGAGGGGTCTTGCAACAACAATAATAATCCCATTCGCGATTCACTCGCGACGAATCACTATTTGCCAAGGGTGCGCAGAGTGCCTAATCCTTCGCAGTTTGATTCTCTCGCGATGGGCCAGCTAAACCGGGCCCACCGCTGCTAATTATACGCTAATTCCGTTCCTCCGTACAAAGATACGCCTGTCCTTCGATACAAAAGATTTCGTACACCTAATCGAATGTCACGGTTCGTTCGCACAGTCTATCGTCGACTACTCTACAGTCCGGTGGGTACTTTTCGTGCGGTGGTCGCGCGAAAACTACGGTAAGTAGAAAAGAGTCTATCCTGTGTCTGTCGAGACTCGAGATCGATCGAGGGTTGGCGGTCACGAGCTCGCTGGATCGCGATCGCGTGACCAACGATCGTTTCCCGTGTGGTACGGATCGTTTCAGAGCAAAGGGGACTTTCGGTCTTTCGGTGGCACGTGAACGCGCCAGCACGGTGCCCCGTTGCTCCAGAGTTCCATCGCGCCGTTCCACCGAAGGGAAAACGTGGCCGCCGGGTCCTCCCTTTTCCTGTACCCGATCGACGAGTCTCTCGGGATCGATTATATCGTCTGGCGCTAAGCGGGCACGTGGCTCGGCACCGTCGACGACGACGTCTGCAACGGAGAGCGCGTCTGGTGGAACCTGAGCAGCTCCGACACCGTCACGGCCACGCGAACCACGCCTCGACCACCCTCCAGCACGTCGCTAGCACAGCACACCAGATTCTGCAATTCAAAATGGTTCGAATCATTTATCATCGTCCCTCGAACATCGCTGGAAACAGGTTCAATTTTTACAATGGGATTGCTATGGACTCGTGATACATTATACAGGGTGTTTCCTTGTTCCGCTGATTCATTCGTTTTCTTTTTTTTTTTTCTTTGTACCAGCAGATTTGAAAGACCCTGTACAAAATGGACTGTTGGAGATTTTGAAATGATTGTTAGGACGGCTTGTAGGAGGATTCTTGAAGTTTGGTCGGTAGTACAGTGTGTGGTAGTAGTAAAGAGAAGATTGTGCGGTGTTTGCGGAAGATCGAAATTTTCTGAAGAAAAACATTCGATCCTTCTTGTTGGAAAAATAAACGTGAACATAGCGAGCATCTCCGAGTCGCTGAAACAAAACTCGAAGTGCACTTCTAGAAGCCGGTACAAGTTTCATTTCGACATCTTCAACATTCGTTTTGTCATCAAATATTTCGATTGTCTGTTTCTTCTTCGATAACGCAATACGATGCGAGACATCGTCTCGTATGTAACGTGTAATTTCGTGTACGTGTTTGAAGCCTTTTTGGACGTGAACAAGTATCGAGACCGTGTATCATGATGCGAAAGTGTGATATTCTACGACGTCGACTATGTTTGTGCATCGTCGTTCAGCAGCAATTTTACCAAAAGAATATTTTATTATCAGTGGAAATAGCGTTACAATCGTTATCGGTTAGTCGTACAATATCGATGTTACAGAGTACGTTTCTCGAATGCAAAATGGTTTCCAACAACCAAAAGTAGCGTATATTCTTTCGAGACCGATCGGAACGATCTGACCGGTCGCAACTCGTAGATCATTTAGTCTGGCAGTTGTAAATTCTCATTGTGCGTCGCGATTCAGAAATTAGGCACGAACAAGTTCATTCGTTACTCGATTAGGTGTCCTGTTTCAAGGGACAATAGACTTTGTTATAATTAATACCAACGCGTCTCGTTTAAACCTCGACTATCCTAAAAATCGATGTGGAGTCGACGAGACTACGAAGCGTCCAAAACCAACGACCAGTATTTTATATAATTAATAATACGACGATATAACGAAGTAGAAAATGTAAAAACGTTGTTCTGCTCAAGAATCCACCTCGATAGTTAAGATTTGCAACGAAGCTTCGATTAGGTGAACCCCGAGTAAAATCCGTGAACTCGTTCGTCGACTAAAAGTGGCCATTTCAAGAGTCAAAATGATTCAGCTCTCTCGATGGATCGACGGATCTGATTCCCGATCGATCGAGGGGACTCGAATCGAATAGGAAGAAAAGCTGTCCTATCTCGACGGTCGTAGAAAAAAGCTTAAGCTTAGAAAAAACAACAAGATAAAAATAAGCACCGATTTCTTCAGAGCGATCGATCAAAGCTCATTAATTCGATTAAGTACAATTTGAGAAACAAAAATACGTCCAAAGAGGGATGTAGCTTCAACGTACCATATATCTGTGTTCATACAATGCAGTATGATATAATAATAATAATAATAATAATAATAATAATAATAATAATAATAATAATAATATAGGCGCTATTCTCACTCTCTTTTACTCATCAACACGCGTACGTTCATCCACTCGATGTGCCATTCAGATCTTTACAAAAATTATACAATTGTACAAGCTAATGCAACGGAATGATTTTTTCCTGTTCGGTCTCGTTATATCACGCGTCTCATCTACTGTCACGTACACGAGAGTAGAATCGACGATGCAGCCTCTAAAAAACAAAAACGGAAGCGACAAAACTAATCGCCGAAAAGAGGAATAATAAAAATGAAACAAACGAAATACTAAAACAAAGAGGAGAGCCGCCGACAATGTTGCAGCGGGAACGTCGTCAAGATAGACTAATCGATAAAAATTATTGTGTAGATCCAGTCTTACGGTTGCGATTCGATTTCGATCCGAGGCGCTGACGAGCGTCCTCTTCGATCCTGATCGAAGTATGTAATACTGATGCGGAAACCACGGGAACCCGTCAGCGCTCGAAACGGTCGATTTACGACGATGTCGATGCGACGGAAGTAAGCGGAAGAGACGAGGAACACGGGACAAACTAAAGAAGAGATTAAGTAACGAGCTAAGCGTCGAGACGGAGATGCGCGAACCATGTTACACCGCTCAGCAGGGTATTCGGGATCAACTCTTTCTCGTATCATCGAAGAAGCGATTTTGCCCGAGCGAAACTGTAATTTTGAGTTTTCTGAAAGGTGTAGCAGTTTCCTGGAAAGGAAATCCCAGAGTTAGAAAGTGTGCTTGTACAAACGCCCCCCCAAGCGCAAAAAGCCGAAGAAACTAAATCAGCTGACTAGAACCGAGGATCGATAACACTTACGATTATAGAATTAATACCGAGGACTAGAAGCGGACCACCGATTCTGCCGCCGATCGACGCGAAACGCGTGTACAAAAGCGAAAATTGGAACGTGTCTAGATCGAAGCGGCGCGCGGAATTCCTTGGAAGATACAGCTGACCGTAGCGAGAACGACCACAAGTTGGCGCGCTCGTTATATCTCGACAGCGAATACGCGTACGGTTACGATAAATTCGCCATACAAGGAGATTCGTATAGAAAGGATAATGGAGGACGCCTTGAAAAATGGCTCGCCAGGACAGAGCCGTTCTGTAGACCGTAATGCGAGAAAAGCCGTTCGTTTTACGGGGGAAATTCTTTTGTGCGTTTCTTGGAAAGATTGGAGCAACGTTTGGCACTGTACTTTCGCGAAACGTGCAGATGAATTCGCGGCGTTCGATTCGCGAAATCTTTCGGAAACAGATCTATCAACGATGACGGAAAGTTGCTGTCTCGCGTAATTTGTTCGTTCGGATAATATGTTGGTCCAGCTCCGGTGTGAACCACGCTGCGTCTGAGATTCTGAATTCGAACGAAATCCGGAAGAAATTGGTTCTCGCGACTCGAAGACTCGTTCCTATGAAAATCGTAGCCCATAGGCAATGTCCCTTACCGTACAAATATATATTATGTGCATACGTAGAATACGATATACGCGCGTATGCTCTCTAAACGATATACACGTACTTTTTGTCCACTATACTCAGTTTCTCAGTTTCTCTTTCCCTTCGTACTCGCGTTTATATGAAAATATGTAGAACATCTTAGGCTACGACCGAATTGGTTGGTCGGTGAAGCGCGCGAATGGTTGTCGTTCGTTCGTTCGTTCGTTGACGTTCCGAAACTGAACGGACCGGGGAGAAAAGAATAAAAAAGAAGGCGAGAAGGCCTGGCGAATCCCATAAATCGAACCCAAAGGGACTCGATTCGCAAACAACGATGGAACGAAGAGGCCGTCCGAAGATCGAGCTGTGCGTTCACGTCTACGTACCAAAATAGGAAACTCTCGAAACAGAAAGAGATTTCTAGCACCTTGTTGCGAATTCTGTAGTACTCGAAGGCTACCTATCACAGACCCATCAATTCTGAAAGAGCCGTAGGCGATTTCATTGGTCGAACGTTTAAAAAAATACTACCATCCATATCATTCTCTCTTTCTCTGCTTGAACTGGGATGTACCGTCCAATCGACGGGTCCCACGCTGCGGGTACTTTCTACTCAAAAATTCCATTCGATTCTTCGGCCATTCGTATGTCCGGATTGCGGTCTTCGAACCGCCATGAACAAATTTGCGACAATCGACGATGGACACCCGGTTCCGCCGTTTCTATTCTAGGAAAAAATACTATTATCCAAACCCACTCTCTCTCTCTCTCTCTCTCTCTCTCTCTCTCTCTCTCTCTCTCTCCCTTCCCTCCCTCCAACCCTCCTTTCGACTGGTGCCGATGGATCGTTGAAATTTTTCAATTCGACATTCGATACGAAGGCGAGCGTTCAGCGGCTTTGATTCTATGCGTTCTTTGATTCTGTTGTCCGTCGCGGGGACCGAACGGAGGCCTCGGCGAAAGTGGCCGGATCCCCTGTCGGAGGTCCCTTATCGAGGAGATACACTTATCTAATCTACGCACTACGTAGCGGTTCCTACAACTAGGCGGGCTAACACACTTAGGGTCTATCGAGTAGTACTTGGGCGCCGGCCTCGAGGCATCTATCGAAACAGCGGCTTTTACGAAACAATAGCGCGAACCAAACCGGAGTGAACAAGCGAAGCTAGCGGTTCACCGTTCGATCGGTACCTCGATTCGGTGGCGAGTCGATGGCCGAAAGAGCCCAGGCATGGGCGGTAAAAACGCTCTTTGCCCTGGCGTGGAAGTGGTCTGCCCCCGGGGCCACGGGGTAATCTCGAGGAAACAAGGGATTTTCTCGTCGAATTAGCAGGAAATGTTTCATTTAGATGGAATGGGCGTGGCTGTTAAGAGAGAAAAGGACAGCGCAAATAGACGTGGTTTCGTTGTTCTCGAAGAAGCAATCTCTACAGCCCATGCCTGAGCTAGGACTATATACCGAGGCTGGTGACTATTTGTTCATGCCCGTATTAACCCTCGGACTACGGTTCCGGAGTCGATTTTAATCGGCAGATCAATAAACAGTGTTCTTTCACCTTACAGCGAGTGAAATGGTGAAGACTGCTCTTCGTAGGAAACTACTGAACGAACTTATAGTCCAAGGGTTGAAGAGCCCTGGGTGATATACCGAGGTCGGCACCGATGCCAGCGGGTACTTCTGCGCGACACTCGAAGCGAACGGAACGCGAACGAAAGACGAGGGAGAAACAACAACGCAATGGAGAAAAGGAAGAAACTAGAATACTGAGCCTTACGCGCGTCTAAAGGTACTAAAATGGCGAAGGAGGCAGGAAGAGTATCGCGCGGCAGTCTGATCGAGCGATTCGACGGCAACGGCGACGGCGACGACTCGGCGACGATGGACTTTGCCGAAGAAGCGAAAGCCCGAGCAGTCGGGTCGCGGCTCGCTACGCATCGGAGAGTTCTCTCTATTCCATCTTCGATCGTGCTCTATGCTTCCCTGCGAGCGTCGATCCATCGTTTCGCGCTCTGGCGTTCTCGTCTTTCGTCGCTCTTTTTTGCAATTTTCTCATTTTGTTCGTTCGCTTTCTCTTTTAGTCGGGAATCGGGAAAAGATAGAGCAGAACGAGGGTGGCTAGGAATGTGGCGAGAAGCATCGCGGACAGAACGCGATCCTGAATCGTACGGGGTGAACCTGGGGCGGACTCTTCGGTATCGTTCGCTCCTTCGTCGCGGAGAAGGAGGAGAGCGGAGACGAGACGCGCCAGAGCCTCCAGCCCGTACGCGTCCATGTAACCCACGTCCATGATTGCGTCCGCGTCCAATAACACCTCCTGCAACACCAACAACGATACTACTCAGTCCCAATCTCTACTTCGCCGACACGCTCGGTCGTCGCCTCCCTCCGAGCGCACGATGCTCCGCCACACGGGTCACGCTTTTACGGGATGATGCGAGAAACAACGTTCCACGAGAGCCAAAAGCAAGCAAGACTATCACCGAACAGGAGGCTTCGTTCTCCAACCAATGACCGTTCGAAATCTCTCTCTCTCTCTCCCTCCCTCTCTCTCTTTCTTTCGAGTGTGTAGAGTATGTGAGATTCGACGATTTTAGTAATCTTATAAGCGTACTACGAAGCTCGGTATTCGATCGATGAACAGCCTTTCTGTCTTAACTCTGTCGAGCTCGACTACCGATTCAACTTTCGTTCCCCGTTGTCTTTGGAGCATCATCCCCTGAAAGGACGACTTTCGGTGGTGGTAAGCAGTTTGCGCAGCCCTGCTCTCCCTAGCCCCTTCTCCCTCTTTCTCCTGCCGAAGCGACACACACCTTGCTCCGACCATCCGGACTACTCGACAGAATACGAAGATCGTTCGAATCGACCGGGTGTCCGTGCGATCGCGTTAAAGAAGAGAGAACGATCGGGGAGGATCGATCGGAGGGAGGAGCGATCAGGTAGAAAACTCTCGGGAGCCGCGTCCACAGCGTTCTCCAGCGACAGACAAGCGAGTTACCAGATGTAGGCGCATGCAACTACTCTTCAGCGTCTCTGTTCCCCCGCGATCCTTTCCTCAAACAGCGAAACAACGCGACCCGGGGACTGTAAGCGCGACAACCGACTCAACCGAGCTCTCGGGGACTGACTAGTAGTTGTTGGAAACATCATGGACAAACGTACCGTCGTCAGACTACGTCGCTCTGGCGAGTCCTCGTTCGTATCGAGGCTCGCGCGCGCACGCTCTTCTCGACGAGCGAGCATTACCGCTGAGAAGTGCGTCGGGAAAGACGAAGAAAACATCTAACAGCGACAGACAAGCGCGGAGAATCTCGGGAGAAGGATCAGGAGACAGGAGCGTGTCCGCTTACCTCGTCCACGCCGATCTTGCGACAAGCCTCCAGGAAGTTGTCCACGTTGCGCCTGCATCTCGCCATCGTCAGCTTCGGCTGCAAATCCAAAAAAATCGATAGAGAGTCTGCGACCATAAAAATCTTCAGGTGGAGACAAGATGATTCGAGTATCGCTTACCACTGCTGGAGAAGGAACGTGGATGCTGGCGACCGATCTAGGTCTCACATGGTTCGCCAGGTGACAGAGAACCACACCGTCTGTTAACGCTGGGGCGAGATCCTCCGGTAACGCCATCTTCAACCTCGTCTCTATGTGCTGGAAATGATCGGAGACTTGGACAACGAGTCTTTTAGATAGGAATGGTGTAGCTGTCCAACATTGTCTGGTAAAAAGAGTTCACCGTTGGCGCTCGATCGGTGACTCCAAGGCGCCAATAGAAATTAGTGGCTATACTTGAGAAATTACTAAACATTGTTGGACAGTGTAGCGTTACGGTTACGGGGTCGACGACACTCACGTTCCTGAGCTGCTCTATCAAATCAGCCTCTTCCTTGGCACGCTCGAACTCCCTTCTCATGGTAAACGAGTACTTCTCCGGCACGTTGCTGTTCCAGGTGACCGATCTAGGGGACTTTGGACTGCCACCGTTTCTGCTCGGACTCTTGTTACCTGAAGCACGTCGTCGGAATTGTATTTAACAGAAAATCATCGTTGACGCGTATATTGTCACCTTCCAGAAATACCAAATACTCACCTTCGACATAACCGACAGCAGTCTTGACCAGTCTAGGAGTGTGTCCAGGACTAGCGCCCGAAGATAAGATGCTCGTCGAGGTCTTGATCGGCGAATTAGGCTTCTTGTAGGGCTGTTCGTGGTACTTTCCATTCTTATTGTTGTACTCGTTGTTACTACCATTGATGATCGGCGTGTTTTGATAGTTGATACGCGAAGGCGTCACCTTCTGCACCGGTCTTTTGGTAGCGTTCTCCTCGTTGAAGATCTGCTTACCGGTGAGGGCCATTCCGTCCTTGTTGTTGCTCGAGTCTGTCTCGTTGCTCTGAGATTCGTTTCCGGGTGGCGTCACCTGTTCTCGGGGCCTGTAGACGCTTGGGCCCTCGCTGGCCCTTTGTTGTCGCAGGGCCTCTTTGTACTCCCTTAAAGATCAACGTTCGATCACGTCATTCGTTCTACTTTGCCACAAGATTAAAGTACAAAAAGAAATCGTGCAAAAGCGACCTTGAAAACGAGAGTATCGCCTTCGGGGCAGGAAAGAAACCAAAGATCCATACCTGTAGGTCTGAATATGATTCAGAGGCCTCTTCTCGTCCCCGTTCAGCAAAGAGGTAGAGTTCGCAGTGGAGGTCTGCAGAGATTGAACCGACTGGGTGTTCGCGGCGATGGACTGCGCCTGGCTCAAATGAGCGGTTTCGAGGGGCCTGTAGGAGAAGGAATCGTCGAACGATCGGAGCGATTATATCAGCGGACAGAGAAACGAGAAACGAGCAACGTACGCGCCGTGTCTCTCGTCGGTTTACGAACGGTTCGCTAACTTACCCTGGCGGCGTAATTGACGCGTGGTAGAGGCCAGAGGTCATCGGTCTTCTGACGTCGGCGCCGTTCTCCGAGGTGCTCCTCTCCAGCCTCCTCTTCTCCAATTGATCGTGCAGTATCATCGCCTGCGGACAACGCGCGGAAAGAGCATCGTATAAAAATAAGATGGACAGACGCCGCCGCAAGCGAAAGCGCGTTGTGTTCGACCGTCGCCGTCGATCGGACACGCGAGGCGCGTTCTTTCAATGGGTTAAGGTCGTTCAACGAGGCTTGAACGACGGCCAAACGCGCCGCGACGAGACAGATGTCATTTCCAAGGGGCAGGGTTTCTATTCAATCGCTAAATATAGACGTTGTATCATACGGGCCGGCCCGGAGCACGGAGCTACGCTTCTGGACAAATTTCTGGACGATGCAAATTGTTCGCATCAACAGCAAGACGAAGTCTAGTTATAAGGAAAAGCTGTTAGGTTACTCGTTGACAATATATGTCAAGGTCGAAGCGATCAGCGTGACATCCTTTAATCGTGTGGAAATTAGACGACCGTGTGGGAACAGTTTTGCGATCGTACGAGAGGCCAGATTGTAAAGATTGGTTTGCAACCGACCAGTTCGGGACAGAGGCGCCTACCTTGCCAAGTTCATCTTCGAGGGACGTGTGCTCGCCAGGTGAGATGGTGCTCGGCGTCGAGGTGCCGCTGCAAGATCCGTTCACCACCGCGTGCTCGTGTGGCAGAGTGATCGAAAGGGGCGAGCATTCTTGCCGCCACAGGCCTCGAATCTCGCCGTCGTGCACCTGCGCGCAAAAACGTGTCCAGCAGGAGGTACTACGAGAAATCGTCGACATCGTGTGTGTTTGCTGTGTGCGATTTATTTCAGTGTATCTTTGTTCGTTGTTTCTACATGTTCGGTAGCCGAAGTATGTAATAATACACCGTAACCGGAGCAAATTTCCAGTCCCCCAGAAGTTTCATGCTCGATCAAAGGAATCTAATCTATAGGACATGCAGGATCTAATGGTCCCAGCTGGCAAGTAGCTGCATATGTTACGGCTTTGAGAAGTTTGGACCAAGGAAAATGCCGAGGACATGGTCCCAAGCTCCTGGTCCCGCCACGAAAGCTCGAATCCCTAGTCCCCTAAACAGGACGGAGGTTTCTACGCGGGGTCTAGGATGTCTAAGGGATCCGAGGACTCCCAGCCGCCAGACAGCATGCGGTACAGCCGGGAGAAAAATCGGAGAGCGAGGGAAAGGGCCAGAACAACGGCAAGGAGACTAACCGCGCTGTGAATTTCTTGGGACCATCGTTTGTCGACGCCGTCGCTGGTACTGTATCCGCTGTCGACGTTGTGCCGTCTGTGGGACCTTGTGTCCAATGTTGCGTGGCCTCTCACGTCCAGGGGTGTCCTCCTCCCACGGCCGCCTCTGGCCCTTTCGTGCTTCGCCGCCTGTCTCTCCAGATACTTGAAGATGTGCGTTCGCCCGCGAATGCATAGCTGGAAACAATTTTCCAATTACCCTCGCAATCTCGTAATCGAACGAGACAGTTTCTAGGAATAGTTGTTTGCGATCCAAGATTAATGGGGATTAGCTCACCGAGGCAGGCGGCGAGGTCAAAGGGTTATCCGACAGCCGAAAGTCCACCAGACTCTTCATCTTCCTCATCTCGTTCGGAAGCACGGATATCCGGTTACCGCTGATATCAAGCTTCACGAGCCTCAGGTACGTCAGTTCTGCGAGCACATTTGCCACGCTGAGTATCGCAGATTTTACGCGCGAACGTGAATTGTTTCAAACTTGTACGAGCTCTCTCTCTCTCTCTCTCTCTCTTTCTCTCTTTGTTAAGAGGTATTACACTCTTCTGCGTGGAAACCCCTTGACACGATTGGTGCAGTCGTATTGGTATGGTAATGCTATTTGGCAACTGGCTCGTACAGTTCTAACGCCAGGGTCTTTCAACTGAACACCCTTTCATACCCACATCTTTATTTCTCTAACACTGCCATCGTTATAAAATATTGCCAGATTCGGTGAAATCTTGATTAAAAACGATTAAAATGGTACTATACTTCGGAGTAGCGTCCATTTCGCATAGCTGTATCGTACGCGTGACTCAGCCGAGAGGAAGCAGGGTCAAATCGATAATGTCTAATTATTTTCCCATTCCCATTTTTTCCCATTCATTCATACGCCAAAGGGTTACCGCACAGCGGCGTCTATTAATATATAAACAAACGAAGAGCCTGGAAGCTCTGTATAAAAAAAGCAAACGCATCGAAGCAGACGCGCCACGAGAGAAGAGGTTAAAAAGGAGTCTACCGCGCGCATTAAAGAAACGTTCACCCGGCTTCTGTCGATGATGGCTCGACGAAACGAGGGCTCCGACCCTAAACGAGCACGCCTAAACGAGACACCGAACCGTCTCGGTGTCTGCTCGGTTGCACGGAAGACTTCGCTTCGGGGTTCACCGACGAAAACCATGCAAAGTTACTTCAAAGAAACCATTCGAATTCGAATTCGAATTCACCAAAGGTTTCGAACTTGGCTGACCCACTCAACAATTTAGTGCTTCAAAGAGACGACTCGTACGAAGATTTTCGAATTCGCAGGGAGCTAAGGCTCACCGATGGGCAGGTGCACGAGCATGTTGCTCCTCAGGTCGAGCGATCTGAGCCTGGCAAGGTCGCCCATCCGAGGTGGCAAGTTGGTGATCTCGTTGCAACCCGCGTCCAGCTCGGCCAGCGCCGACATTCTGCCCAATTCGTCCGGTAACGATGCTAATCTATTGTGAGCGACCAGTAACGTTTGCAGCGGTAGCCTGCATATCTCCCGAGGTAGCGTCGTCAATTGGTTCCGACTGCGGACAAACGTTAATCACTATCGAACTACCACGCCGCCCGCATCCTCTCGAAACGGACACACTCAAGGACCCACCTAAGATCGAGGTAGTTCAGCGACTGGAGCAACGACACCGTCTCCGGTATTATTCTTATGGCATTGTGGTAGAGGTGCAGCTTCTCGAGGAACGGGAACTCGGTGACTTCCTCGGGCAGCTCGGCGAAACGATTCTTCGACAAATCTGCAACAAAAAAAGAAATTGCACTTAATTCAACTTCCCAAGACATTTCATACACCACGATCCTGTAGGTTCCAACAAACATCGCGGATACCCTTCCAGAACGCTAAAGGTTGCTATCGGCAGGTTAGGGGGCTATCCAGTGTCGTGTGGTTTTCAGCGAAAAATCGGGAAAACGGAGAACGATCGACGTTGTTCGAAGAAGGGTCGATTAATTGGGAACATTGGTAGGATTCCCGTAGCAACAGCTGTGCCCCTGGGGTGTTGGCCTGGCCTTCGTATTCGCAGGGGGTTCTTATGAATGGGGTGCGAGCGACACGGCCACGTGCGTGCACAGTGCCACGAAACCTAGGAAAAGGATAAGGGTGGCTCAGCTGCTCCCGACTTTCGGACCTCCTTTCTGATCAATAACTACCGTCTGTGTGTTCCCGACTTCTCCGGGGGGAGAGAGACACACAGAGAGAGAGAGAGAGAGAGAGAGAGAGAGAGACCCGGTCGGCCAACACAGTTCGACTCGTCGTTTCCCTCCGTGCCAACTTTTCGAGTTCCACGCCTAACGATCGACCAAAGTTGCTTGGCCACCCTGACGATCGTTGGACTGCAGAAAAAGTACATTCAATCCTGTTCTCCCGGGTCGTTTAATCAGAACCGGACCGAAGACACGATTTACTTCGAGATTGGACAACTTCTTATACCAGAGGCAAACTGGACATGTGTACGCGTTAACTAGCCGTGATTTTGTACGAAGTCTTATGAATCCACAGAGACGTGTTTCACAGTTTCACAGACGTGTTTCAAAGTTTCCTCAAAATCGGAACGTATTAGTCCCCGATGTTCCGTTGTTAGCTGAACACGTAGCAGTTACGATAACAGGGGTTACAATAATCTGTCTTTTCGATTGTACAAATACAAGAACATCGCGAGTGTAACCCAGATCTGTATTATAGTGTGGTAATAGGTTCGTGAATGGTAAAGACCGATGATTCGAGGAAATTAAGAGGGCTGAACCCTCGGAAATTGTGTCCCATCCGCGTATCTAATTTACGCGATCGGAAGTAGGAAATTCGGCAATCGATCAACGGTACACCTGACTTCTGGGACGAGTTTCTGCGTAGCTACCCCTGCGCGACCAACGATCCCGTGGTTTAATCCTACGCTGAAGATATTTTCTGTGGATCGGGAAATAGCTGTGTTTCCCTTGTGCGCACGGCCACGTTCTAAATGGGGACGACTCCATGGGGTGGAAACAAGGAACTCGTGAAACCATTGGCACACGGTCGGTCGCGTAATCGTCGAGCAAAGGGCGTCGGCCCGTTCAGGCTCGACCGATGAAGACGCGAATAGCACCCCTGCGCTATGCTCTTGCACCGACTACAATATTTTCCGTGGCTGCAAACACAGCTTATCGGTTTCATTCGTTCGCCGGGTAGCCCGCAAAAATCCTATAAATCCGTCCAGAGAAAAATAACCGTTTAAGCATGCAGAATTTTGAGAAAGATATCAACGGAGACAATTCGAAGACAACGGCTGAAGAATAGAACTGTGCTATCGCTGCCGTACGATTCATTAAACATTTCTCTCGACCATGGATGTTTACGCGATCGATGAGTAGTCCACATCGGCAAACCCAGTTTCGATTTCCAAGAATAGCGTGTTCGAAACAGAAACGGTTCGGGAAAGTTCATCGGCAAACGTCAAGCGACGTATTGATCCCGACATACATATGTTTCCCGTTACCCCGATCGATATCCAACAAGGGCGACGCAAAACCTGCTGAAAGATCGTCACGAGTCACGATCCTCCCCGTCGATCCGTCGTTGGAACCCCATAACGGGTCGTTCAAAGTAGATGGAGATTGCTAGGAGAGACGCGGAGGATTAGATCGTAGAAACGAGCATGCACAGTTTCCAGGCTCGTCGTCGAGCATTTTATCGTTGATGGCCGCAACTGGAGCAGAATCGAGTCAGTTCCGGCCGCTTGGATCTCCGTTAACAAAGTTCCCGGTTCGTTATCGATCATTAGTTCGTAACGCGGCCGCTCCGTCCCGGAATGATTTTATTTTCCAC
Source organism: Halictus ligatus (assembly GCA_028454255.1). NCBI lineage: Eukaryota > Metazoa > Arthropoda > Insecta > Hymenoptera > Halictidae > Halictus > Halictus ligatus. The sequence goes on along the minus strand of CM052145.1, from coordinate 145,541 downwards.
GAGGAGCGTTCGACGAGAGAGGGTGCGGTGTTCCATGGGACACCTTGCGCGCACCCCCTCGACGATATTTGCTATGGGGGCGTTATCGATCGGCCGACCCTCTGTTTCCACGGTTTCACGGCGGCCCTTATGCCAGCTCTTATGGCCCCATGCCTCGCGAACGATAACTCGACGTCGTTACAGTTTTCTCGACGCTGTTTTCGTATCGCGGGACAGCAATATCCTGGCCGATTGCCCTATCCTGATCGCAAGGACGACCGCGACGGTAGCGATTACGGTCCGACCACCGTTTTCCGCTGCGCCGTTACTCTTCGTCCTAGAAGTAGCGACAGAGCCAATTTTTCCGCTTGGCCGTTGACCCTGGCTTACGGGCAGCAGACGTTTCGTGACGCGACACGCGAAACAGACCGATTTCCGCGGCATGATATTCCCCGCACGCGCGCAAAATATTAACTCGAAAGGAGCAAGGGCCGCGCCGCGCCGCGCCGCGCCGCACCGTTTCGTTAAAATTAGTCGTATTATCGGAGAAACGTGACACAGACGGCGGGCCACGCCCATACACTCCCGATATCGCGTAACCACGAAATTCGCGTAGCTTCGCGCGAACGTTCGCGTGCAATGTGTGTGCGCGCCGTATCGATCCGCCATTGCCGGACCTCGACCTTGGTCCTTGGAACTGGCCGGTGCATCGACCCCCTACTGGAACACCCTGTACATGTATCCCGCGACCGACTGCGATTTTTAGTGGCCGCGTGCACAACGGGCCACGTTCACCGTTACCACCGGAAGTTTGATCGCGTTTTTGCATGCGAAACCAACGGACGGCGAACCGAGCTAGCTGGTCGCGACAACAAACTCGAGGTTTTCGTACACTTTTTCACGATTCTCTTTGCTATTTTGCCGTTCCGGGCGCTAGGACAAACGCACGGACAAACTATCGAATAAGAAAATCTGTCGTCGTTTGGACGACGAAAGTCTATGGACATGGGATTGGTTCCGCCGTCCCTCGCCGATCAAGACATTACTCGGATGGTTCCAAGGCCGCGCGATGACCGTCGCAGCAAAGAATTCGCGTAGTTTTTCCAACGTGCGTTGGCATCATCGATCAGAGCTGGAACTGAAACGCTGCACCTTGCGCCAGGTAATTGACTTTCACCGTCGATCTCGCGCGCCGCGACGGTCGTCGGATAACGACGGTGAAAAACAAGAGACTAAAAAGAGCGGAGAAGGGAAAAATGGGAGAAGAGAAGGAGGAGAAGAAGAAGAAGTTCTGGCAAAGCCCTCGTCCTTGAACCGTCGCCATTGCTGTGTCATTGGCGAGGCGATGGCGCGTCAAAGACCGACAGAGAAAAGCACGGAGCAGAAACGACGACGGAGGCACGAGGAACGAGGAACGAGACGGGAAGAAGGAAAAGCAAGGAGGCAAGGCAGAGAAAAGAGAGCCGGGGGAACGAGCGATTCTACGCCGCTTTTGTCGGAGACCGCCACCACTTCCGGCGACGAGGACGCGAGAGCCCGGACGAGACTCGCATACTCGATTGAACCCGATGGACGGAACCAGAGTCGCATGGAACGAAAAGTCGTCGGACGGGACGGGCTTCGTCTATCGCTTATCGAGGCGGACGATGCGAAACTACGACGCGTCTCCGACTGTACGCATCGATTTCTATAGGGGGAACACTCTGGAGATCTTTGAAACGAGCTCCGTGGAGTTTCAGGGAATACTAGAGAGAGAGACGTTGGAACGCTGTGTGCGAATTATTGTCGGCGATTTCGATGTGATTTCAAAAGGAACAAACTTCAGACTTGCTCAGATATCTCTGTAGGGTAGGGTTTCAAATCGCGCCAGATCCAGATCATTCGTACGTATAAACCTCCCGACCGACGGATCACTGCCCTAGCACGATGCCACGCCTACTTAGGGCACTCTACAAAGACCAAGATCATTTCTGCCTCTAGGTTTTCTTCTCCGGCATCGCTTGCCCCGAGGCATTGCCCCCGAGGGCAATCCGTGTCCACGATATTAAACCGGGAGCCTGTCTCGATGGTTTCTGCACGTGACAGGGCATCTGGAACTCGATGATTCGTCCGACGGCGCGTGTGAATCGGACGCTGAGGGAAACTGCCAAGCGAGAACGTGGAATAGAGAAGGTGGTATCGTGCAGCCGGTTTCCATAGTCCTCTGCCGTCTGTCCGAGCCGAGCAATGCGTGTCCCGAACAGTGCATGGTATTGTGCGCGGTGCGTGTTCGAGCGTGCACGCCTCCGTGTAGAACCGCGACTGCGTAGAATCCTGCTTCGCGAACAAAGGACAAAGGACTTTTTTCCACGACAATTTCATTTTCGGCTGCTTTCACGCCCACCGGAACAATCAACGATCGCGAACTTGACTGGTCCTTTGGCGCTTAGGCCCGTTTTTCGATGGACATATCCAGAACTTGGTTCGTTTGTACCTCCCACTTGTATAGGGAAAGGGTGCAACCCTCTATCCATTTCTATCGATTTTCCGTTAGCTATTTATCCAACGATCGTTGCTCTTGGATATTTATCCAAGCATCTTTGCTCTTTACCCAAGCATCTCTGCGCTCTAGGGTATTACGCTGTTGGTCCGCAAACAGAATCTTGAGAGAACCAATTAGCATTACTCGACTCAGTTTCTCCGTACCGTCACGATCCGTTCACCTCTTACCATCGCGTACGTCCCCACCGCTTCAACTCGCTCCAACCGCATCGTGTTTCCTCAGCCAATTACGACTCGGAAAAACTATCCTCCGCTGCTCCCAAGCGTCTCGCAGCGTCCCCCGGAGTAAGACGAGTTCTCATCCTGGCGGAAATACTCGAGTTCGGAACGGTATCGTCGCGAGAGGCTCGTAGCCATGGAATTAGGCCACAGAGCTCCGGGACTAGACGACGAAACTTGGCCGGCGGGGTCCTATGCAATTACGAGTGGCTGGTTTAATAAGGCTTTCCCGCGCGTCAATTATTCGGCAGGCAATTACTCGTTCTCGCGGTACCGTAGCGAGAGGAGAGCGTAAAAACTGGTTTCGAAGGGAAAATAGGCTCGTGCTACGAAAAGCCAGCATCGCTCCGTTTTCCTCGAAACCGCGAAAAACCCAGCAGCAGCAGCAGCAGCAAAGCCCGAGCTCTGGTTTTTCTCGAGGGTTTGCCCCGTGTTCTTCTCGTTTACCGAGCCTCCTCGTTTCCATCGAAACGAGCGCGAGCCGCGTTTCCACCTAAATCCTTGACCTAAAAACTAATGCCCGCGGTGCGCACTGGAAAAAGAACCGCGTGCGGTCTGGGACGCGGAGAGCTGGTCGAAAGGTGCACGGGCTGGAACGAGAACGTCTGGCAAAGGGAACGAGCTCGATAACGAGTCGAAAGATCGCGTTACACCGCGAACCCCGTGGCTTTTTCGTCCACGAGATCGAATCGCACGCGCCGCAAAGTGTTTCAGCACTCGAATCGGAACGATACACCTGGAGCCGTGAACCCCGAGGCCACCGCGCCATTTCGTCGAGTCGTTTAGGCTCGCGAGACGTCGCCCGCTGAATGGAATACTGTTGTTCCGCGGGGATTTCGCGAGCAAATGAAAACCGTCGGACCGCAAACGACGAAGGTTCGGCGCCGCGACCGGCTGGAGGAAAAGCATCGGCGATTCATCGACGATGACATCGGACAAAAGGCATGTCGCGTCAGGAGTATGTCCTTCGGTGTCTAGTCTCCCGGCACACGGACCCCATGTTCTCGGCTTTGTCTCGCGGTTACGCAGCGTGGCTCGGAACAAAGGGACTCCCCGATCCCGAGAGCCTGGCCCTTCGCGGCCATCGCGAAACCGCGCGGAAATTTCTTTCGGTGCAAACCCTGCCTTCCCTAAAACCATCCAGGCTGCAGCCCGAACAACGCTGTCACGTGCAAAATAAGAATTGAAGATAGCGATGCGTATTAACGTTTCGTTGCCAACGAGACAAAACGGAACAAGATTCTTCTTATTACTACGTACACCTATATATATGTATACGGATAACGCTAATTTGTCGAGCAGACGGAAAAGCGGCGTGGAAGAGACAACGCGAGAAGGGTACAAGACTAATTGAACCCCGGCTAACGAGCGCCATAAGAACTCGTTCCTCGTAGATTTGTTTCCACGCGAATTATTTGCGCGAGTCTCGCCCCGGTATCGCCTAATTGAAGCCGCGCGGGTACAGATTCGGTTAGCCTTAATCGCGCAGCGGCCTACTAATTACACGCGGCGCGACTCCCTGCATCGAACGTCATCTTCCTGGAACGAGAACGAGGTGATACGGGACACCCCGGTGATGCAGAAATTTTCAATGCGAAAATCGATCCTGTCTGTCCGCGACGCACAGACCCTAGCGTTGGTTCGCAACGAAACTGCGTTGCAATTCGATACCGGGGAACGTTTCCACCCCCACGATCTCGTCCGAGATTTAATATCGAAATCAACGCGTTGCCGCAGAGAGACCATAAATCGAAGAACAGCATAATACGGGTACCATTGAGATTGATCGCAGCTATCGCAGGATCTATCCAGGAAAACGTTCCCGATCGAGCCTGAAGGAAAAGTGGCTTTGATGTACGTTTGTGCGTCAGTTTTCGTGCGCTTGGAGTAAGTGCTCGTTCGATCCCCGGTTCTGCAACTACTTCCCTACGGCTCTGCCCCCTTTTCGCAGCAGAGAGGTAGAGGTAGAGGTAGAGGTAGGCGAGCCAATGCATTAGCGAAATCGAAAAGATTAAAGAGTTCCGGAGTTGGCTGCGTCGCCGCGAGCGTACGCGAAAAACACGGTGAAAACGAAAGGACCACGGGGCGCGATTCGAAAAAATCTCGCGATTAGGGTGGCGCCGGCTAGTCGGGGAGGAGGAAGAGGTTGAAAGCACTACGATCGTTTCGATCCAAAGGATCCTTGGGTGGCACGCGAGCAAAGCGGGAAACTCGCGCGTCTGTCTGGCCGTTTCGCCAACAAAGCGTGCCGGAGGAATAAAAAATTCCACTTGTCCAGGGCGCAGACATAAAGTGTCGCGCGAGAGCTGTGCAAATGCTGGCGGCGCACGGAGAAAAATATTTTCTCTCGGTGGAATTGCTAGCGCGCGTCTATACTCCCGCCGAGAAGACGGATCCGTGAATGATCCGCGAAGACAATGCGCGTTCGCGAATGCCCTAACGAGAAACGGGACTCGCAGGAAAAAAGTTCGAGGCGTGCCGTTTTCATCGAGCCTGTGGGCGGATTTCATCACTGATTCTACCAACGTGCATTAGACCCTCGTTTGTCGTATTTCTTGATAGCGAGTAGCGTCGAAAAGGAACGTACAGTTCTCGCTGTCGAGGCTGCTGAGTAGAGTCGCGTCATAATGGAAAATTAGTTTAGCAACGTTCCGAAAGCGTTGCACCTTCGTCAGGGTGTTGGAGATACACCGATACCGATCGCTAGACTTTCGGATCTTTATGCAAAATAAAAATTTCGACCCCCTAACGAAGCTAGCGTGAGAACTGTAGAGCGAGAATATATCGTAGAGAAATATGTATCATCTGTACACGATGTCGCAGAGAAACGTTTACAACGAAGAGACGATCGTATGCGGTTCTCGGGGACGATCTAGAAAAGGAGGGACGAGTGCGCCAGGGTATTTATGAAACCCTGCTCGATCATTTCAAACGGATGTTACGGACGACTTATCGCACAACGATCCGAGAATAACTTAATTACATTCGTTCGCCGAGTGTAATACCGTCGTCGTTGCCGTCGACGTCGCCCCGAACGAACGAAACCACCGCGCACGGACCATAACAGTATCTCTTACCGGCTCATCGTGACTCGCGACACGTGAGATGCGTGCCTGGACTACGGGCGCATTACCTGGAACGATAATTAGCTACTGTGCCTTCCGACCGCTCGACTCGACTGCCAATAGACGCGGAATCGTTACTGGGTTTCACGATTGTTCAACCTGAGAGTGGTGGTTGGCAAAGAATATCCCTCCCCCGATGTTGACGTTGACAGTCGAGAGAGATCGGTGGTGTCTGCTACCCGCATGATTCTGTCGAAGGTGATGGGGTAATCGATATGGCCAAGTGTCATCCTTAAACCCTTGCGAACACTTCAGAAAATCTCGAAACAACCCGGACTGATATTTTACCGTCTTTCTCTCGAGAGTTGAAGAATTTGAAAAACAATTGCACAAGTGCACATCAAATTACAGCGCTATGCACTTAGAAAACGATTCTGTTTATTCCCAAGTGGATGCATCGAGGAAACCCAGACGCGCACCAGGTGCACACGGGTCTGAATCATACTAAATGCCAACATAGAGCGAGGGTGTAGACGATCCAATGACTTTCTCGTGGCCATACTGCGAAACTATGCACCAGAGACCCGGCACTATAAACGAAAAGCGTTAAAATGCTCGTGTGTCAAGCGTCAAGAAGGAGGCAAGACACGTTCGTATCCGCAATGCGGCTGGAATTTATCGACGGACAAAACGCGGCTCGCTCGAGACTCGCCAAGTTAAGCTCGCCGGTCGATCGACACGCTTAAAGGTCCCGCTTCCTCCGCAACCGAGTTAAGCATTTCACCGTATTGACTGACTTGCGTCGTTCTAAAACAGAAAGTAAGAAAAAACCATTGCAAGTGTTTCCGCAACGTCTGCAGCGCCAAACGAAGCCACTGACCGAAGCGAGAACGGTCCTAAAGCAACGACCGACTCTAATCTTTCGGGCTGTTCAAAGGCTTTGCTCCGAATCCGCAGTTTCCGAGTGCTCGACGCCGATGCTCGTTATTCTCGAGACCGGCGAGTTCGCGGAGGAGCAGTCTTTAGCCATCTAAGGCCTAATATCGCAGATACTCGAACCGCGGACGTGTTTGCCGAGCAATCGCCGGTTTTCGGCCGCGAGTCAGCAAACCTTTTTGCCAGCCTAGACCCGACCGACCCAGTTCGCGGGGCTTGTAAATTGGAGCAACGCAGAGCGGAGGGTTCGGAAGGTCGCGAGGCGGCCGTGAAATCTCCGAAGAGAGAATTTCGCTGAGCTCGCATCGTGTTCGATGGCTCGAGCTCGATCGAGGGGAGCGAGAGATTGAAAACGACCGTGGCATCGAATAAAAACGTAGAGGGGGCTCGCGGGCCCGATGGGACGGCCCTGTCGCACCGCCTAATTATAACTCTGCGCAGCCAAACTATCACGTCGTTGCCTTGCAAAGACGGGACGAGTCGCACCGTGGGCCGTTTCCATAAAAAATGTCCGAGTCGAATCGATTAAGCGACTTTCATGAGACGTTCATCGAAGTTCACTGTATGGTCTTTTGGGAATTGAACGAGAGCCTCCGAGCGAAATGTTGGACTATCGCAGCGGTAGCTATGGGAAAAACGCTGTCGACTCGTCTGCCGCGGTTTCAGAGCGAACCAGACTCTGTGAATAATTCTAAAAATGTTCTCGACTATCAATCAACCGTGCGTCGCGTCGCAGCACGCGTCGAGCGGCCTCGCGCTAAAGCGACATTATTTAAACACCTCGACTAGGCAGCCTGGGGCGCTAATTAGCGCGGCCGGGTGTGCAAGCGGACATTTTGCGGCATTTCACGTCGGAGAGAGTAGACGCGCCCGGAAAATGGGCGAACGGGGAGCGGTTTCTTTGAAAATCCGCTTCTTCGCGGCACTTTGACCACTTTGCCGTCGTGTCGTTAACCTAACTATCTACTGTCGCGGCGGTACACGTATCTTGTCGAACGGTTCAGTGGCACGGTTGCTCGGGGGCACGCGAAATCCGAGACGCGCGGTATCGGTAACATTTATCGGGTAAAGAGTACAAACGGCGATGTTTGCAAGTTTTCTTTTGTTTTTTTTTTACGATGGGAACAGTGGTTGGACACGGCGGGCCAGCTACGTAGCACTCGAACCGACATCATCTTCGAGAAGTGCTTCTTTGGCAGAGAGACAAGAGAGCGCAAGATAAGCGGGCACCGGGCGCTATGGAACGATGTAACGCGTTATGGAGTATCGACCTGTTGGCACCCCTGCCTGCGTGTTTGCAGCTGCGGTACGTCTCTATCTTTAGCTTGGCCCGTGCCGTGCCCATCGGGACTCCTCCATAACCATGGTGGGTGCTCTTCTCCCCTTGGTGTTTCTTTGCTCTCGTATACATACGTAGAGCGCGCGCATCCCGCTCTATATACCCCCTTGGAAAAGTTGGCTCTGCCAAGCGGGGGAAAGTTCAACGAATCCCTGGTTTGCTGGATTCGGTGGCTCGCAAGAACCAGCAACCCTCTTTCTCGCTTCTTCTGGATAGAATAAAACTTGCACGTGGCGGAGGAGCCGAAAAATTATCCGACACCTACTCTTCTCAACACCCGTTCTCAATAGTTCTACGTACACGCACAGCAGAAAAGTTCTCTTCGTAATGTGCTTGGCCTTGATTAAATTAGCGTGCTTGTCGTTTCCGTGGATGATGTAATATCGAAGAAATTCGTGGAAATTCTGGACAGCCGCTTCGATCGGATTGCAAGGCCCAGGTTCTCCGGTAATCTGGGCCATCGGAAGGCGACCATCCTCCTCCTCGGAGGGAAATTGTCTTCGAGTTCGGAGAGTAAGCTGCTTAGCCCACTTTAATACAGTCATTTTCTCCGAACCCGTTTCGATGGATCGATCCGGGTCCCCGCGCTATCTCCGAGGCCAGGCATCGGGCCTCGAGCGATTCGGAAGGAAAACGCTTTCGATTTGCTCGACCGGTTCCACAAGGGAGACACCTGTCGCGAAATCGACCGAGATCCGAAGGAGACGGAGACGGAGACGGGGACGAGGGACGAGGGACGAGGCGAGACAAACGCGAAAGAAGAAGAGCACAAAAGCTGGTAAAGAGAGACGGGGCCGCGACACGATCACGCAGTTATCCGGATTCCTTCTTTCTTTCGCTTAATCACGATGCGCACCTGCTCCACGCGAAGCCTGCGTGGGAACCGGAACTTGCTCGAAATCTTTCGAAAAGTCCTCGAATCCAGGACTCCTGGAGAACTTTAATTCCGATGGCCGTGAGAGTTCGCCGTCGCGTTCGAAATGGTAATTCGCGAGGTACAGCTTTCCGAAGACCGTGCAGAAATCGTTGGACTGTAACCGAAGCCGAAGAGAGGCCGAGACAAAGGGTGCGAGAAGGACCCAACACCCTTGTTCTCGCTCAGCTTCCTCGAAGAAAGCGCGCAGCGCACCGTGACATAATCGATAAGAAGCTTTTCCCGTTGCGGGTGCGTACCGCGATACGTACTCTGTTTGCCGTCGCTTCGTTCCCAATTCGGTTTTCCCCGACTTTCGCTCCCACGGACACACGATAACGCTATCTATAATCAGGCGAACGAAAGTCGCCGTGGTATCGCAACCAGGCTAGACCACGATGGCATTCGCAATTCGCTTCCGCCGGTTTTCCGTGCTCGTTCTTGCTTGTCCGGCGAATTTCCTTTTACCGCGAACAGAACCAACCAACTGTCCAGATTCTTTACACTTTTCGTAAAACCTTAGGCGTAACGGGCCTTACTTCTTGTTAGGTAGGTTCATCTTCAGGTAGGTTCATCGAGTTGATCTAGGGAAAAAGTATTTTAGTAAAAATTTCATAGATGCTTGTAAATTTGTGAAACTTTGGACACGTTTAGAATGTGGTTCGAGGATCGCAGGAAAAAGTGCGCACTTTTCCTGCGATCCTGCATCCATTCAATTTCAACGATCGTTCGAAGCAATTTCGGAAGCAATTTGCCGCCGCCCAATCGATTGCATCCACGCGATGCTTAAAAACGTCCGTAAAAACAGAGACGCGATAGGAGTGCCGTTAGCACGCGGACTTTCCGCAACAATGGTCACAGTTTTTCTGCGGCGCATCGAACCCACGAGTTTCTCCGGTGAATGGAAACACGGTGGGCTCGCGAAACTCGCGCGGAACTTGCTAAAGAAAAGCCTGGCGAGCTGCGACCGCGTAATTTTCATTCCCGGCGCGGCGTGCTCCTCGCGTTTTCCGTCCTCTCGATCCACTCCTCTATTTTCTAAGCGTCCGATCTAGAGCAGAGATCCCTCGGCTCGAACTGACCTGGGGGCTCTTTAACCAAGTTACGTGTGCGAGTCCCCCTTGCGTCGCCCGACGAGTTACGCTTCGACGATGCTCCAGCGGAATTGTAACACGGGCGCAAAACTTCCCTTTCACCGTGCATATCCCTCGGTATAGAGGGACGCCGAAATTGCCTCTGGTCCCCCCAGAAAGAATCGCCATCGAAAACCGATAAACCGTGGACGGCCGGGATGAAACGTCGCGCGGCGATTATTTCTTTGTTCGCGCCGACGAAAGTAATCACGATCCCACCGTGATCAAGATCCGCCTGGACGATCGCCGACATTAGTTTCCCCAGAGTCTGAGCTTTCGGCGGATACAACCGGAAGATTCGAAACCGCCGTATATTAAAATCACCGGGCTCCAATTTCCTCGCGGGTGTCGTACTCTGCAATCAATTTCAACTATTGCCAAGGGAAATTATATTTCGAGCCTTCTGCTAGCTCCAGTGTGGGAAAAGTTATCTTTCTTATCCTAGAGTACCTGGAGCAACTGATTTTTTGCAGACACGTACCAGGAATCGGTGAGCGATTGCTTGTTTTATCGATATTGCTTCGAAAGAAGTGTCCTTGGTTCGATAGTCTTCTAGACGAGGTCCAAGACGGGCCGCGTCTAGCAAGAAATCGATTGGCATTCCCGAACGCGAAGAATGCAACCGGCTCGCGTCGCCGCGACGTCAAAAGCAACTCCATTCGATTTCCTCGGCGCGCCTAACTCCGACTGTCGCGTCGCGCGTCGTGCGTCGTGCCGATAGTTTTGTCGTTTCAATCGCGTCGTTGACTCACGATCGTCGATAGTGCCGGGAAATATTTGCGATTTTCCCAAAGGTGTACCCTCGACTCGATAAACCGTATCGTGTCGCCGATAGAAACGAGATAGTGGCCTGACTGACTCACCCATTCGCTATCTCAACCCTCTTTCCAAACTTCATTTTGCTCGTCGTCCCCTTCGAATGCACCGCATATCTATTATCGAAGCTTCCAAATGCAGTTTTCGAATCCTACAAAGTTAGATGAACAATGAAGAAAATAATAACTAGACGAAACAGATTCTTCCACCACAGTAATGTCTTTAAACGTGTCAACTGAACGTGCAAATATCTATTTAAACAAACAAAGAGACTTTTTGCAAGCGACGAATAAAATCCGCGAATGATGCTTCGTGCTTTAGCAATTGATGGTCCGAGCCGTTCCTAATTTGCCGTATCTTGTCCCATGCGGTTTTCTCGGTGAAGCAGAACGCGGTTGACGCTCATCGACAAGATTATCGACATTCGGAAGAGTTCTCGCGCTTCTGCGCGCGTGATTCTTCCGCCTGTTGCCGGTATCGCCAACAACTGTCGAACGCACCGCTATCTTAGAAACAGGAAACATCGGGCGTGTCGAGATAAGCTTGAAAGAGAAAGCTCCTCTGGCCATGCAAAACGAATTACGCTCTGTGCGCTGTGCGCCCTTCTGGCCGACTGCTCCCCTATAAAAGGGAAAACCGAGGTCCAGCGGGCATCCCGAGAAAAAGGTACGACACGGTGCAACGTTTATTAATAGCACGGACAGGCAGGCCGGTTGTGTTTTTATCGGCTGTTCGTCATTCAAATCGGGAATAAGATCAAGAGCCTGTGCTCCAGGTCGTTGTCGATCCTTGCACTTCCAGGGGAGATGCATTTGTTCCAACAGACTGTCGGATTGCGGATGTTTCAACCATCCATTGAAAATCAAACGATTCTAAAAACATTCGTAAATATGCAAAAGTTATGATAGCATGTTAATCGGTGCCGCAAACGCAGTTTCCATTCTGAAGGAAACGTACGCTACGGTCCATTCGAAAAGTTCAAATTTCCCTCGATTTTCGAGCGTATTTCAACATTCCAATCAATTATTTGAGCGATATACGAAGCGAAGATTTTACGTCATACCTGAATTATAGTAGAAAAAGCTAGGGAACAAAATCGCGGAGAGAGCATTGTACCGCAAATGTGCAGATGCGCTCGAATTATGTAACTCTGTTCTCCCAGTGGTGGTTGCACGATGCACACGGTCTTGCGACTGTCACTGCGGCGGTAGATGTTTCCGGAAAGCCGCGTTTCCTATTCCCATTCGTTTGTTTTCCTCCGTTTATTGTCAAGGCAACAATTCGATCGCCGGTAAACGCCATCGAATGAAAAACCTTCCCATCCCAACATTTCACTAATTATGCTATACTTCCTACCCAATCGCTACTATTAAAAGAAAGACATTTAACGTCTCTTTCTCAATATTCGTTATCCCTTAAAAATAAGTATAATTCATGTAGACCTACCACGCTATAAACAGCCCAAGAAACTCCATAGACATAGAAACTACATAGATGTTATAATCTTTTCTATGTTCCGTAACCTAACCTCTCCGACTGGAACGCACCAAGTACACAAACAGTGTAACGAATGCTACACGCATACACACTTGGTGCACTATATACGCACGTAAACAGAAATATTTCAGGTTAAGTCCAGCCTTGATACCGGGCCGGATACGTTACGGCGGGTGTAGAATGCACGCAGGTGTCCCCTCGGTCCTTTTTCGTCATGCCCCACGATCGCGGGATTAGAATAATAAAAGAACAAAAATTTTGATCGAACAGGTTCCTTTCGGAGCGGCCCGCCTCACACCGCGCGCGCAGTTTCTTTCGAAATCCTCGCCAACCGTTTACAACTATGCATTCGATGCAATTAACGGTCATCGATCCAAGTTCAATCGTCGGATTATAAGTTCTCTAGAACAATTCAATTTCGAATAACCAGCGATTGTTTTTGCAATTACATTATAATAACTTCAATTGGATCAATGGTCAAATTATTGTATCCCCACCCATCCCCACCACCACAACCACCACCACCCCCCCCCCTCTCTCTTTCAACTTATTCGAATTGTTGAAGCAACAAATAAATACTCATCCTAACGAATAAACAACACCGTGCTATCGATGGAGACAATTCTTATTGCGACCGTTCACGATAGATTCTCGTAAATCGTAAGAATCGTAAAAATTCAAATTGATCGGTGGCCCGCAGCGTTGAGAAAATATGAGCAACGCCAAAGATAGCTTGTGTCATTCAGCATTTTTACGAGTTTTACGGTTACCCTGTTAAGGGGTTTACAGTTAACGCGCGCGATGATTTACACCGGCAGTTAAACGAGTTTCTAAAACGGTTTGGCATAATACGGTTTGGAGGATATAAATAAGAGTAGGAATTCTTGGGTAATGAGTCGGGAAAACGGAAAGTTGTCGGAGGATCAGGAGACACACGGAACGAGTTGGCTGTGATTAGCAGCAGCAGCAGCAGATTAATTAGTTGAGGAGATGCTCACCGGCAAACACCGTGTCCTGCAGATTGTACTTGCTGGAGCCAGTTTTGCCGACTTTCGGAAAGTCCTTTAGCTTCCGGCCGCTGAGCTTGAGCTCGCCGCTCAAGTGCGCTTCCTCCAGGATTCGCTCGAGGCTTCTGGTCAGCTGCTTCTGTATGTGGCCGCTCATGTTCGACGCGACCATCGCCATATTACATTTTTTTGGGCACGTACAACACACGCGGAAGCACGCGAGCAAATACTTTTTCTCTCCTCCGTAAGAACCAGCCTGCTGCTCTCTCGCCCTTTCGAACCAGGCAAGAATTCCTCGCAAACAAAAAAGACACTGAACGCACACCGACCAACCGCCCCCGATACTCGCTCCTGCGCCACTGATTCACCAGCCTCGACGGAACGTGCATCGGTGCATCTGACCGTGGCCGGTGGAAGGTGGCGCTGCCAATCTGACGCCATCTTAACACCAATTCAAGAATCGCGCTATCGACATTTCAAACCTGCACCTTGCGAATCCCCCAATTTTCCTAATTATCTGCACACCGGTATCCCCCAACGATTTCAATGACTTATTCCGAGAGACCCCCAAAGTCACCCTGTACGGGGTACACCTCGTACTACTATCGTACCGGTATCCTACTGGTACAGTTTCTGTTTCGGTTCTTCGGTATCTGTCCTGATTCCCTCTATGCCCGTTGCCTTCTTTAATCCACTGTCTGCTTAGTAAAGTCGGTAGCAAGAAAGAAACAAAAAGAAAGTCTCTCAACGTCGCAAGAACTAAACAAAATTTACGATTATTCTATATTTTGCCAATATCGCTAATCAAGCGGAGATCCAGCTCCGGATCGAGAGAGGCACGAGACTCTTACATAGCATTCGTTCGTAACGTGTATTACAAATATACTTATATTTACAAGTTACATTCAGTCGTGACGCCTAATCGTACATCGTAAAAAGTCAATTTCATTCCTAATTCAACTTGAACGCGTTCATTAGTTATTCGATCGTGCATCCACTTGTATATTATTCGCTATTTGATACTGCTTTATCAATTCTTGTTCTACGTTTGGCATGCAAGGATTGTATCTGGCGTACTCCATGGTGAACTCTCCCTTTCCTTGCGTGGATGATCTTAGTTCTCCGGTGTAGCCGAACATGTCGTTCAAGGATACTTCGGCGACTAGGGTGAACCATCCTTCGGCGGCGTCTGTGTTGTTTATGATACCGCCTCGTCTCGATATTTGACCTACTACTGTTCCCTGCGTCGACGAATAAATGATTATCGATACGTTGTTAACGGAACCGATTACCAGAGAAATCTCTATATCGCGTAGAGATCCGGTGTTTAATCACGAGAGATTACCTGAAATTCCATCGGTGCAGTCACCTCTACCGTCATAATCGGTTCCAGTATTTGCCAGGACCCTTCTCTGAACGCGTCCCTCATCGCACCCTCGGCGGCTTGGAAGAACGCGAATTCCGAGGAATCCACGCAATGGTGCATACCATCCATTAGCCTGAATCTAACGCCAGACACTTTGTGCCCCGAAAGTTGTCCCTGCTCGCACATGGCTCTGAATCCCTTTTCCACGCCCGGAATAAATTGTTTAGGTACGTTTGTTCCCACCGTTTCGTCCTTGAACTCCACTTTAGTGTTCATGTGCGGTGGCAGTGGCTGAAACAGTATACCCGCGTGATGCGTGATGCGTGATGCGTGATGCGCCGCGCAAAATCAAAATAATTTGGAGCAACAGAACATTTATACGTACCTCTATGATTCCAATGACACGGCCATATTGACCGGAACCACCGGACTGTTTCTTATGGAAATAGTCGAATTCGTAAGGTTCGCGCAATGTCTCGCGAAAAGAGACCTTCGGCTTTCCAAGGACGACGGGACAACCATACTCCCGTTCTAACCTCTGCGCGTATATCTCCAAATGCAACTCTCCCATTCCCGAAACGACGGATTCCTAAATAATGCTATATAAAAGTCAGTCCATAGAACCGGTATAAACACTACGTAACAATAATAAACTATGTGTATACGTGAATATCACCTTGCTGTCCGCGTTGTACTCGAATCTGAAAGTCGGATCCTCTTTAGTGAATCTTGCGATACCTTTCGCGAAGTTGTCTCTCTCTTTCGAGGTCTTTGGTTGAATGGACATTGACACTACAGCGTCAGGTATGTAAATAGACTCCATCGACAATTGGGAATTGGGAACGCTGACGAACGTGTCTCCCGACGCGCAGTCTATACCGAACAACGCGAATATGTCTCCGGCATAAACCTTGTCTACGTCTTCCATTTGATTCGAGTGGAGCCGTACTAATCTTTGCACTCGAACCTGCGAAAAAATATGTTACAATACAACTGCCGATGAACCTACAGAAGTTTTTCGCGAACATCTTGCAAACTAAGCGAGCCCGCTGCTAATGTGCGAAGAAAAAAGTTATTCAAAATATCGATTGGAAGGCGTACTACTCTTAGCAAACCTTTCTACTCGTTCTTGTGTTGTACAAAGTGTCCGCCTTGGACAGCATCCCCTGATAACAACGGAAATAAGTCAGCTGGCCAAACCTACCAGCTTCTAATTTAAATGCCAGTCCAACGAACGGCTTCTTGTTGCTTCTCTCGCTGTCCAAGAGCACTTTAACAGTCTCGTTTCTGTAACTCGAGAATAGAGATAGAGACCGAAAATTATACCAAAAATCATGGATCTACCACAGCGGTAGATGGTAGATAATTCGTTAAGAATTATGCTGCGTAGAATACTGCATCGAATTACCCGCTCTCCTTAATTGCATAATTCTCGACTTCGGCAGGATTCGGTAAGTAATCCAGAACCGCATCCAACAATGGTTGAACACCTTTGTTCTTTAATGCGGTTCCAACTAGAACGGGTGTGAAAGCTCTTTTTATACAATTTCTTCTGATAGCATCTTTGATGTCGCTTTCGAGCACTTGAATTTCATTTAAATACATTTCCCCGATCTTTTCGTCGACGTTGCTCAAATGCTCGATTAGTTCTTGTTTAGCGTCGATCACCTCTATAAACGTGTATACGTAAGATTAGCCGCAGCGATATTATTAGAAGATTATCGAATCTGTTTTTACAAAATCATCCATCCGTTACCTGCTCTCATGTTTGACGGAACTTCGTCTTCTCTAACAACTTCGCCAAAGTTTCCTTCAAAGTACAATGCTTTTTCAGATATAATATCTACGATTCCTTTACAATTACTTTCTAAACCAATGGGTAGCTGTAGAAACGCAGCATTGTGGTGCAGTTTACCACGCAGCTGATCCAATACTCTCTTGTGATTCGCTCCTAATCTGTCTAATTTGTTAATAAATGCTAGGCAAGGTACGTTGTACCTTTTCATTTGTCTGTTCACGGTCATCGTCTGAGACTGAACACCCCCTACGGCGCACAATACCAGTACAGCTCCGTCCAAGACTCGTAGAGCTCTTTCTACCTCTACCGTGAAATCTACGTGACCGGGTGTGTCGATGATATTGACGTTGTGATCCTTCCATACCGTGTAAGTCGCAGCCGACTGAATGGTAATCCCTCTCTGTCTCTCCAATTCCATGCTATCCATTGTAGCTCCGACGTTATCTTTACCTCGTACCTATTTCACGAACAAAAGAAAAACGATGTCTACATACGAAAATCTTAGGAAGATCATTTTCTTCTCACCTCGTGCATTTCAGAAATTCTGCCGGTGTAAAATAATATACGTTCGGTCAATGTAGTTTTTCCGGAATCAATGTGAGCAGATATACCAATGTTCCTGATCTTTTCCAACGTTTTGTGTTCCGCGTGTTTCGCGAACGTTGACGAAAATCGGCAGCTCTACGAGTGCAGAACAATGTGAAGAAATGTCAATTCAAGTTTAATTCAATTTCACGGCTGATTTATAACCTGAATTCTGTGGAAGGTTAGGGGATAGTTACCTTGAAAACGTGCGAATACACTTGTGACAACATGTTCAGGTTTCTCTTGTCTCTTAAAATTGTTATAATAGACATGACGATTGGTTTCTCTCTTCGCTATACTCACAGTAACGATTGTTATTTTATTATTATTGTTATTTTTAATTTTGCTCTTATCGCTGCTCCACATATATCAGAGAGGATCAGAGAGCATACGATAGTTGCCGATACAGCGATACAGTGCTGCCCCCTATTCTGATTTTTACAAACGATAATGTTATTATTCACCGAAGAGCGCCAAATGTTTGAAATGAAAAACATAAAAGCGGTTCTATAAAAGAATGGTTTATTGTGTATTATCGCTTAACTATATATGTTTTATTTTCTTCGTAATATCCTTACTCGAAGGTTCGTCTTAATATAAAATAGTGCGCGTCGCGAATACAAGAATTGTACAATTTTAACAAAATCAAACACAACAAACTTATACTTTAACTAACTGATTAAACGGTTCTTTTATGCTACAAATATTTACATTGAGCTTACGAGAGGCCGGGAAGTACAAACGTCGTAGAACTTAAACAATTATATTTTGTGCTCGAGTGTAAAATGAATTTTTACACCTGTTTGCTTTTCTTTTTTAATATAATAATAATGGTCGTTATACATCCAATGCACATCTTAATATATTGTCGATAACATGTTCGTCTCTCTTTTCCGAGAAACTTACCGAGTAGTTAATTGTACTTGTAAAACGATCGTTTATAAAATCAAAATAAACCGGTACAAACCGGTTGTTTCAATAATAATCTTAAAACTGTTTTTGTTAGGCTCAAAGTGTACATGGTTAGAAGAAATATGTTATGCATTCTATAAAGTTCAAAGGAAATTCAAGTAACTATGAAAAGAACGATAGCATACAATGTTTAGTTTGGTTTGGGTTTTAACAGATGAGATCTGACGTGAATCGTTCGTCATAATATTTGTCCACCCCACCACAGTTATTCCATAATGATCGCATTTGGCATCTCGGAGCGGGCTGAACGGCTATTCTGACCAACGATATATGTATACTAAATTTCTTCTTCTTCTTCTTTTTTCTTTTCTTTTCTTTTCTTTTGTTATATAGACCGCAATAATGAATATTTTGATAAATACCAACACTGGATTGTCTTTGATCAATCGTGCATAATTCATCGAACCATGAACATCCAATTGAAATATACATGCAGAGACAATGAGAATCGTGACTTACACACATTACATTGATCAAAATACGTTTCTAACGAACTCCATGCTACCAATTCGAACATACTAACACGTACATAACATTTATAAATAGCTGTTTAGAGTCACACCGGGTAAACGTAGTTCCTTTATGTATGTCCTGACTTTGAATCAAAAGATATTCTTATAAGCACAAAATATACTTGCAAGGGTTAAATAATTAGCATAATATATGGAATACCCGCTTCAATATCTCGAGGAGTTAGGACACTGTGAAATTTGAAAAAGTTTCTCGTTGACACCCTTGCGAAGTGAAATACAAAAGTATCCGGACGACAAGCAGTTTTCGAATTCAACTTTTTCAGTAATCAAAAACAGGCCACTCACTTTTTTGGTTTTCAGTGTCCCAACCACCCAACGATATTCCAGTATATGCTGCCTGTATTTTGCGTTTCATTATTTCTTTTATTCGTTTCAATACTTGAGTGATGATAATGTGTTTTCGTAAAGAGTATAAAATCTGTCTTAATTCTTATAAATTTTCTTTTCTGTACATACATTATATTTACGCTGGAGTCAAACTACAGCCATTATTATCCTTACGGCTAAAGACCTTTACAAATACATTAGTATAATAATAATATCCGATTAAAAGCAAGTAACATTTTTGGTACTAAGTTTAGTCGGCGAACGTTTGTCGTCGTTGTCGCCAAAGTCCATACCGAACGGTACAGAGTTCCAAATGGCTTTATCGTTACGGTCGTCCTCCTCGCTTAAAATATTGCACATCATTCGGTCGTCGTAGAGAGAAAATCTCGCGGTCGATTGTCCACGACCACGAATCTTTCTTACGGAGGGTGGCAGATCGCCTGGCGTCTTTATTCTCATATGCGGATCCTTCAACACGTTCAGATTAGATCCAACGTTAAAAACTTCGTTGAACTTGTCGATACTCTCTTGTCTGCTCAGATTGTTCTCGCTCTTCTTGTTTCGTAGATTGACCAGAGGCAGACTAGACGGCCGAGCGTTCGTGTTGTTATCGTTATCTAGCTTTTGTTTACCAACTTGCACGGCGTTCTTGTCGTTCTTGTCCAACGGAACGGTGACCGCCGGTGACTTGGTAATAATACCGTTCACGTACTTTCCTCCGGGCGATATCGTCACGTTCGTCTCGACCGTTTTGATTTGCACGTTCTGTTTCGACAGTAGATTCGACTTGGAATCTTCCCTGTCTATTTGGTATTTGTTATAGGTATGCATCTTCTTGTTGACGAGCAGCTTCTTCAGATTCGGCCATCCGAACAGCTTCTTCCTTGGGCTCTCTTGCGCGCAGACCTCGTGCACGTTCGTTTGCTTACGTTTGCCATACGCCGTCGTCCCGTCGTCGGAAATCACGTTCTGAACGTACGGTATAGGCGTTGCCGGTCTAATCTGCGTCAACTGGGTCGTGTGTTGGCTCAAATAATCGTGGGAGACGAGTCCTTGAGCTTCCGAGACTATTTTGTATTGATCGTTGCAAGCGTGCTTCATGGACTTGTCCACCAGCACGTTACCGTTACACCCTAACTCTTCGAACGAGTCCGACTGCAACATTAGGTTCCTCTCCATGCACGGATTCCGCCCTTGGTAAGGCTGAAGTGTCTGAGCATGGTTGTATATTGCTACTTCGTTTGAATTTTTAACTAAAACGCAACACACGGATCAATTTAGTCGCAAATCGACGACGACAATGAAACGTTTCAGTTCTGATCTGTAGAGGTGTGCGAAAACCCGACAATCTCGGGAATCTAGAATATATTCTATTCGTTTTGCGGATTATCAACAATTTTCCGGTTACCCAAAAATAATTCCGGCAAACTCGGGTTCTCGCACACTTCTAGTAATCCGTACTTACAACTATGCTCGTGAACGATGCTCTCAGAAGGCGACAATGTTATCAAGTTCTCAACAATACCATCGTTACTTGTATTATCTTGTACCATGTGCAACGATAAATGACCGACGTGAACGTTATCGTGATGAGACGTTTCGCTGTAAAGACTGTTTGTGGTTGAAGGCACTAGGGTGCAATGGGAATTGACCATTGGACTTCCATCGGTGAAGTGCATAGTCACTGAAAGTTTAGAGATTCGTTTGGTCAACTAATGCTATCGAGTTATCGCGTACGAAATATCCGATTATTATAGATTTAGTGTTCGTTCGACGTTACTGTTCAAAATCGAGCAGTTCGTATGTAACGACCTAATAGAATCGCAGAATCGCAGATCAAGATGAACGTACCACGATGGGATTGTAGCTCCGAAAGACGTTCTTCTATACATAAAGCGGTTAACCGGGCTTCCGCGTCCGCGTCCCAACAGTCTTCCATCGTTTCCCTGATCAAACGTACTCCTGGTCTGTCTACTAAACTACCCTCTAGCAAAGGTCTGGCCTTATTACGCGATACCAACACTTGCATCTGCTCGAATGTCGGGTGAAGTCCAATCTCCTTCTCGTACGGCTGTCTGTATGTGGCTATCTCGGAGCCTGGCATGTAGATGTCGGAACATCTTGACACTAATTCCCACAATACCAGACCCATTGCGTAAACGTCAATCTGTTTCAGAGAGCTTTCGCAATCCCGTAAATTAACAGCACCTTCCAATACTTCCGGTGCCATGTATCTTAATGTGCCGACCTGATCAACAATTCGGAACAATCTTATCAATTCTCTTGTGCAGACCGATTTGCATAGGGTGTCCCGGACAATTTCTTATCTATCTTGGCAACTTTTGCAACTCTGTTACAGTTAGTTCGCATCGACACATTGAACTTCACGGGAGATCACCCGCGACCGTCGCTACGGGATTACTTGAAAACGATTTTCTAATTTTATAATGCTGAAATTAACTGGATTACAGTGCAAGGTCAGAACTTTGTTATCAAGTGAAAAATAACAATTGCTGTTGATAACACCGATTATAAACGAAATGGTTGAAACTCGTCTGGAATATGTAAAATCCTCGTGGCGGTCAATGTGTTAATGAAGCTAATCTCGGCATACGACCGCAGCCGGTTAAAGTGCTTCTACGCGAAAAAAAAAGTGTCTGGGACACCGAGCGTAAGTTGTTATCGCACATCGTTGATTGATTTTATTTCAGCGTATTGTTCCTCTCCGTTCGAGTAGTATTTAGAACCAGAAATTTGTACCGCCAATCCCAAGTCGCATATACAACAAGTACCATCGGCTTTGATTAATATATTTCTCGAATTGATATCTCTGTGCGCGATACAAGGCTTAAACTTATCTGTAAAATTAACGGTTAAATATGTTCTCCGGTGTACTCGAAAGGACGCATCTTCCTTTTACGATCTACTCACCACCTTTGTGTATATCGGTATGTAAGTAAGCGAGTCCTTTTACCATAGAGAGACCCATTTTACAAAATGTGGGCCAATCGATTGTACGCGTCCTTAAGAAATCTGTTAAAGTACCACCCGGTGCAAAACTAAGTACCAAAAGATATTCGACGCTGCCTTCCATGCTTACTCTTTCGTCGACACCTGAGAATCGAGAAAAACAAAATTTAGCAACATTCTGGCAATTTACGCGGAGAAGAAAGTCTGGAAGGAAAGTACCGTAATAGCTTAATAAAGATGGATGTTCCATGAAGGGGAGGCAATAAGTATCCCGTTCATTTTGAAAGTAATTACGATAGTGAGAAGGAAATATCTTTACAGCAACATCTTGGTCACCCATACTGCCTTGCCATACAGAACCGTATCGTCCTTGCCCTGAAAATGGGAAAAATGCTTTTAAAATAAATACGATCGCATAGGATCGTTTGGTCTACAAAGAACCTACCCACGATCGTTGTAAGTTTTAAATGATCTACCGTGTAAGTACCAGTCCTCAGAGCTGTACTGTCTAAAAACTGATCCGTGTAAGAAAGTGGTTTCCCTAATCTTGCTAACATATTCGTATGGTACATGCGATAAACCATTAATCCTAAAATGCACGTCACTAGCAATACGCAAACTAGGACACTTATTACGATAAGCATCCATCTTCCAGAATCCGATTGTTCCAAATATTCGGTTGCTAAACGAATCAAATGGTATAAATATTAATAACTTGAAAAAAATCACACACAATCTCCTTTTGCGCATCGATCTTACTCGGTTGATTATTTTCTGTGGTAATAGAGTTGCGCGCTTTGTTTTCAGAGTATACGGTGCTGTTAATATTGAGATTGCAATAGTCTCCGTGACAACAACAGAATTTCGTGTTGTTCAGCGCTTTGGTGGAATGTTGAAGAGCAATACATTCTGAAGTTTCACATTTTTGTTCGCCGGACTGTTTCCAACAACCTAAAGCAGCATAAAAATCACAATTTATTTAGAAAACGATTTATAAGCTGTCATAAAAAAGGAAAAACAAGAAGAAGACAAATAATGAAAATACCTTGGGATAAAATGATTATTTGTGTTCCATTCGCAGTCTTATCTTCTTGCCACAATGCATGGCAGAAATTAGTACATTTCTCGTATTTAATATTGTCGTCCGGCTATAAAGAACGAATCGATACAGTTTAATACAAACTTAGAGTTACAGGAACGTTAATTCTCGGTTTATTTACAGAGGTATACTTCTTCGACGCGTATTCTTAACTTACTACGGTATGAACTACGTTACTGTCGTTGAGTATATTTTCAGGTACACTGGGTATATGCTGCTTTAAAGAAAGATTTTCATTTTTCTTTCTGCTGGCACATATTCGAATGGCATTAATGGGTGCCGAGTTTATCCCACACAGTAGCACGATCAATGTAATTGATACAATGGCTTTCATTGTGCCTCGGCAGGCCTCTTGAGCTCAAACACTTCAACGGAAGCGTTGATCCTTAAGAAGTGGCATCTTTGATTACATCGACGTATGCTACTGCCATGTGTAGGCTTTGCTCATCTGTTCGTTGCAGAGAATATAAACGCATTTATTGTAATAACGGTAACAACTGGAATAAATAAATTCTATACGATAGATATAGGTGGAATCAAACCTTGATAACTGAATAATTAGCAAACTTTAACAAAAAAAAATTTAATTTTTAAAGATCGATGCCAAGTAAATCCTTAAGCTGTATCTTGAATCTTTCAGACAAAATTGTCCGTCCGGTGCAAACGCATACTATACGTACTACAAACGATCGAGTAACAAACTTTGACCGATAGAAGTAAAGTTAGATTTCCATAGGTCTAGCTTCTGCGGAATTCGAATCGCGCGGATAGACCAACATCCTAAATAATACAGGTTTGCACGATAAACGATACAAGTTAAACTAAACGTATATTACGATTGCTAGCAGTTTCGACGGCGCGTAACGTAAATAAATATTGTAAAGAGACAAGATTGACGTACAGAGCATATTTAAGTAGAGATCAATGTCAGTAAGTAATTAGATGCAGCGATCAAGGAACGTGAATACATTAGTGATTTATATTTCATAAAAAGAGGATACTTGATTAACGACGCGAGTGTTGATAAATTTTGGTGAATTACGTTGTTCGTAGGTCGGATCTTTGTGTAAAAAGTAAAAGCGGCGGCAATTATGACAGGAAAGAGGTGTGCAGTCACTGAAAGAATGATGCCGTACGAGTATCGGAACGATATTAAACTTGTCCCGCTGCGATATACACCGTAAGCGCGTATAAAAAGAAGCGTGATACATGCTGGAAAAAATTAAGAATAGGAAAATAAAAAAGAAAATCGTAGTATCGCACGATATGTTGCATGTACGTTGAAAGAAACGTATACTTACATTTTTCGGGACTGGTTTCTCGAGCTTGTTAGTCGAGAATCTTGAGAAGTTCGGCTCGATACCGACAGTATCATTGCACACATCCGTGGACGAATAGAACAGATATATATTCACAATAAATACCGTATCAACATTCGGATATTTGACAGACAAACCGTATCCACTGGTATCCACTGAATTCTAATTCATTCACGTGTTCCCAAAGACAACGCAAAACGTCAGTTTCGTATCAGAGGAACAACAATAGTGGTTGTTGTAGTGCTGCCAACTTGACGAAACGTACATTCGCGAATCGTCCGATTTGAATAAATAAATTCGTACACCAGAGAGAGAAAACGAGAGTGTTCACGCCCGGGATTTTAGTGTCCCCGATATAATGCTGCCCCCTAGTCCAATTTTTACCCTGAACCAGAACCTGCATCATTAGCAGCAGATTCTAATTCTCTTCTATGCAGGCTCTGATCCATCCCGAAAGATGATGCAGGCTCTAATACAGGCTAAAAAGATGATGCAGGTTAGTGTTCAGGATTCCTCCGCTGGGTGGTGCCACACATAAAGTCCGGCAAAACCTGAAAATAGCGCCAGTACCTCGTAGTGGCGAAACGCCCAAGCTTGTAGCCGATTAGTGTTCAGGAGTCCACCGCTGGGTGCCGCCACGTACACTTTCTGGGAAAATCTCCGAACAGCGCCAGTACCTCGTAGCGGCAAAACGCCCAAGCTTGTAGTCGATTAGTGTTCAGGATTCCTCCGCAGGGTGGCGCCACGTACAACGTCCGGGAAAATCTTCAAACAGCGCCACTACCCCGTAGTGGCAAAACACCCAAGCTTGTAGCCGATTAGTGTTCAGGGGTCTGCCGCAGGGTGGCGCCACGTACATCGTCCGGGAAAATCTTCGAACAGCGCCACTACCCCGTAGTGGCAAAACGCCCAAGCTTGTAGCTGATTAGTGTTCAGGGGTCTGCCGCTGGGTGGCGCCACGGGCTAGTCACGGGCGCTATCCCTTATGGGAATACTGGCAAGAATCATTCGTTCTGGTCTTTAGGGGTTGGATGTTAACGGAGAGGAAATGAGAGTGCTCACGGCCGGGATTTTAGTGTCAGGCTAAAAAGAAGATGAAAAATCCCGTGCGCGAACACTCTCATTTCCTCTCGGATATTACGCTCGAACTCGGAGACGATTCTTCGGCCAATAGCGATCCTCTAGCATCGCACGCAATGTCGCTATTGGCCGAAGAGAATCGCCTCAGAGTTAGAACGAACGCACTTTGCTGCCATCGTCTGGCGCGCACACGATAGTTTCCAAAGCTACGCGATTGAAGTTCGTGAGGGTTCGTAATTAGAAACTCGTGAATTGGCGCGCAGCGTCTTATGCGTGTTTTCGATGTTATATCGTGCAAATGGCGGCTTTCGCGATGTTTTGTTCGATGTTTCTTAGAATTTAACTGCTCGTATCGTCCGTTGCGTGTGATTGATAAAGAGATAGCACTCGTCGCTCGACTCTGTACTTGTGAAAGCTCGCGGTCGAGATGGTGAAGTTTCATAAGAAATTTTTCGCTGGTGATAAGGTGTTCGCGAAAGTTCGAGGTTATCCAGCGTGGCCAGCAAAAGTAAGCGCAATCGTGTATATTATTTCATTTGCCTCTGAATTTATACGAGATTCGTAACGATCGACCATTGAACTGTCAACGATCTATTACGAATAAACCCTATACTCAACCAATTATGTCTAATTAATAGCACTGTTCCGACGCAGCATCATGTCGGTGTTAACTTATCCGGGGATTATGTGTATACAAAGTAAATAATAATGTTTAACTAATACGATACGAGTAATGGATCTTGCGTTGCAATACATTGTTGTTACTTTGTAAATATAGTTGCATTCTTGGGTATAATAATTGAATCGATCAAGATGCATCTGATTTTATTTATATTTGCAATATATAAATAGATAAACACAATATTACGTAACCGACTGACGGTAGGAAACTGTGCGAAATTAACCTGTTCATTGATATTTTTTCAGGTTGAAAAAGTTATTGATCCAAATTCAAAGAACTCGAAGTATAGCGTTTACTTTTACGGCACCGGAGAAACGTGAGTAATGTTTACCATAATACTGGACAAGGGTTGAAAGAAAATTTGATTCGGGCGAATTTGGTTAACCTTTTCTTACCAAGGATGACTATAACAGACGCCTAACGAAAGGACATTCAGACATTCTGCATTCTAAACAATTTATTCCAGTGCTGTGTGTAAAGTGGAAGAGTTGTATACGTATGTCGAAAACAAAGCAAAGTTTGCTAAACCTATCAGAAGGAAATTTTTTCACGAGGGTTTGATCCAATTGGAGCAAGAGCTTAAAAATGAGATGGGCATGCCAGGACTTACCGACCTTAAAGGTAAGCGTAACACGTTTGGCTCGCGTATAGAGCTACAGGACAACACGCGTTTCTTATATAAACGATCGATCTGCTATTGTCGAAGACGCGGCTAAGGAAGGCGGAACTGGGATTAATTCGCCAGCAGTCAGCGCAATGGATAACGATACGGAGACAGGGTCGTTGGTTATCGACGAGGAGGAAAAAAAGAAGTCCATGAAGAGGAAAACCATGCTGGGTGCTACTAATAATCCTGTAATATACTTGCATTCGTGTATTTTTACTCGGTTCTTATGTACCGATAGTTTCTGGAAAGGAGACTGGTGGAATGGCACGGGGGCAAGAGGAGATCCCAACTTTTCGTTATTAGATTCTTATTTCTCTTCTGCCATCCCACTAGTCTTTTTTTTTTCTGGCAACTGTCGGTGCATCCAATTACGAATGTGAACACGAGGATTTCGGTTAGGAGTTTTAGCTCTTCACGGTCGATACTTTTCGAGACAAATAAGCTATCGAACCGAGCGCTCCGATAGAAACGTAGGAATTGCCGACAAACATTCGTCGAGCTTGGATCGTTTGTGCGATTATTCCTGACAACTGTCGCGATAATTGTAACAGTAAAATTCTTTTCTACGCCCTGGTATATTTCCGGTTGAAAAAACTATTGGTTCATTCAGGACACACCCGAGATCAAAAAGAGACGCGGCAAAGCGAAATCATTGCTGGCATCTACAAGCGACTCTAGGCAAGAGTCTACTTTAGATTCGCAAGGGGAGGAATCGCCGAAAGAAGTTGTGAGTCGCAGCGGCAGAAAGATCAAACCTAAACGGTTCGCTGACTTTTCGAGCTCGGAGGAAACAGACACTCCGGAGAAGAGCGGTATAAAATTCACAATCAATATATACGAATATATTCGAATAGATATTCATCCTATAAGAATGTTATGTGATTCAGAGCATGGCAGAGGTCGCGCTAAAGTCAAAATTGAAGATCCTAGCGATCAACAAACCTCATCCGTGGTGCATAAGAAAAGGGCTACTTTAGAAAGTAAGCGCATCAATAGTAGACGCGTGATTTCTTTCGACCAAGCTAGACAAATTTTCATTCGGTGTACTTTACAGAGAAAAGTAACGCGGGTGAAGCGCCGATATTGGAAGGCACTGTAGTATCGAGCACTACGTCTTCCGACACACCACCACGGTTTCTGCTGGCACTGACATTTGCCGGCGAGTACGTAGGCATCAAGTTGGACATGGACAAGCCAAAATCGTTCGAAAGTGAAAAGGCTCGCTCGCAGTGGGACTGGTCCACGGCTAGGAACGCTATGAAATTGAAAGCACAACTGGAGAGTGGTGAGATCTTGCCGGAACAGGTGAAAGATTGTTTGGACTTTAACGTACACGTCCCGGAAGAGGAGAAGCGAGTGTTGGCCAAGGACGGAGCGCTTCATCGAAAAACAAACAAGCTAAGGTGCGTTTCAAAAAAAAAAAAAAACGAAAACAAAAACAAAAGAAAAAGAAAAAAACAAAACAAAAGAAAACGCATCAGTGGCTGGGTTAAAATTTCGATTCCGTGACCGTCTGCCTATATATCGATTCTAGATGGCTGCGCATAGAGGCGCAACTTTTACAACTGGACGCTCAAATTAAATCGAATCTCGGATTGGACCGAGCAAATCCAGACAAATGTCTACAGGCAATGGACGATATGCTGTCGCTGCCAATCGATCCCTTAATGTTGAAGAAACATCCGCACATCGTGGAGACAGTTAAAAGGGTACGAAAGCGCGAGCTTCCGTTGTTCTTCGTTGATTTCCTACCAGGGAACATATTCAAGTAACACAAACACTTTTCTGTTACTCGAATATGTTCGATTTGTCAGATGTTTGGATGAACTAACTGTGAATATCTTTTTAGTTGAGACGATACATTGGTAACTTGGCTGACTGGAAATTAACCGAAGAAGAAGAGGTACGCGACCGACTGCGCGCGTCTCCTCCGTCTGCAACCTGGGTCGAATCGATCACCCAGTGTTCAGACGGAGAATCAGTGTCACACTGTTATCGCTTGTTTCCTTCTTCTTTTCTCTTTTCTTTTCTTTTCCTTTCTTTTCATTTTTTTTTTTCATCTTTGGTGTATCGTGTTTGCAGACTACTTTCAAACAAAAGGCAGAGCAAATTAGACAAAAGGCTGAACACATATATAACAAATTTAAGGTAACTATGTTTAAAAGATTTGTCTGAAACATCGTGAGAATAATTGGTACACAGGTGCACAGTTTTAATCAAATATTTAATCTGTTTTGTTCGCATCGACAAACGCACAGGCAATGTTTACCATACCCGAAGGTCAGTCGTTTTGGCAATCGTTTTCGGACCAGGTGGTCCATTTCAAAGAGCTGACGAAAGACATGCCCGAGGAAAAAGTATTCTCTTTAATGTCTGATCCGTCTTGTTCAGGTAAATACTCGCCGTTGAAAGAATTCCACTGCGAGGTAAATAGGCGTTCAGAGAGAGAGAGAGGACACTGGCGATTCTGTTGACGTAGAAACGAAACTTGCAGATGCAGCCGTATCGGAGGACTCGCCAGCCGACGAGAGTGGTAGTCAACCGGACACGGACGTCCCTGTGGAACCAAAATTGGAAGTGCCTACCAGGAGCGAAACTCCGAAAGAGTCGGAGGCCAAGTAACACAGTGATCTTTTCTACTCGACGATACGAAGAATCATGCTTGCTTTCTTTTTTGTACTAATGTTGTAGTACTATACGACACGAGTGTCTTGAAGCTGGAGAGAAAAGAAAAAAGATGAAAATGACGCGAGTTCGATTTTGAACAATTGAGGGAGGACGGGGAGGGGAGGGGATTATCACCTTTCAAAGAGTTTTGACATTATATTTTATTTAACGGATATCTTTCTAGTAAATTCTCTCCTCGTAATTGTAACGCATCCTCCTTGCAATATTTGTAACTACGAAGCCGTGAGACACTAATGAAACAGCTTTCCACCCTTTGAATAATGTTGCGAACATTGGTTAACCGTAATGCACGTAATAATATACGATAGAGGATAGAGGTATTCGTAATTCATTTCTACTATTAAACAAACAAAACACGCGCGCGCGCGCGCGCACACACACACACACACGGTTTCTGTACGATTGCAATCCCGTTCGAGTATCCGAGGCAACTCACCGAAAACGAAAACTGCAAAACATATAAAACGGGGGGAGAAAAAAATGTATTTACGATGACAATATAGGCATCGTCTCCGTTGTCGAACATCTTGCGCAAGCTTATTTACTTAATTAGAACAGCCAACAATGTACATAAATGTCGAACGCAAAATTGAGGAACACGATGACCGTCTGTCTTCTGTGCTCGACGAGTCCGCGGCACAAACGTCAACGTGAATTCATTGCTGGTGAAACAAACACGAAAGTTTTTATTGGCGCGCACGTTTCAGTCAGTGTTCCGTTCTTTTTGATTGTCAGCGTTTTCATGGCACTTTAAAGGCATAAAAGGGATGGTAATCGAGCAATCTACATACAGGGAATAGCATAGAGGGGAATCAAAGTTGTTCCACGTCGGTTCGGTATCCTTCGAATCCTGAGCGTGGTCTCTGCTACATCTGGATTGTACAAAGTCGGAAAAAGTAGGTTTTATCGAATCACAGCTGCTCGATCACAAGACATTCTCATAGCAATACTAGCGTCTAATTTCATGCGGATAAGTATCGTTCTGTTGACAGAATGTACGCGCTTTCGAAGTAACAGTAGTTAGAGCAGTGAAGAATTATTGGAATGAAACCGATGTAAATTGTAATTGAAACTTTCGATACGAGATAGCGAACGAAATTAGGCGTTTATTTGGTTGAAAATTTTTGCTGGTACAAAAGACGATATATTCTCGATGTTGTCGATTGTTTTCTCCCTTGGGTACAAGGTGATTATATCTTGATCAGGCGTGATTTTAACGCGAACGCGACCTGTCGGAAATCTGTCAACAACCTGTCGACTTGTTTTTATCGAGGTGTATCGTTGCACAATTTGTTTCTTTCCGCGGTGATTCGAGCGAGTGTCTTTGAAGTGCATTGAAAACGGAAACACCGAGCAAATAATTTCTGTTCACAGAGAGTTCTTTCGCCTTAGAATTTTAGTTGTTTATCATTTTAAATAATTACCATAAGATCTACGGTCCTAAAAATATTTTGTACATCCAGCTGTTGCCGAAGAAATTTTATGCGAAACCGAAGCGCATTGTCAAGATACGATCTTGAACAATCGATATTTTGCCGATGTGCTTGTTTCGGGTAAACCGATTCCAGAAAAACTGGATGAACAAGTCATTTTTCGACCCCATTCTACTAGATATTTATCCATAAGTACACGACGGATGAATACGTTCTATGTTAAGTAATTCATATCTTGATTATCAAAAAGCAAAATGTTTATTTCAAATGTCAAAAGTATATAATATTTTGAATAAAAAATTGACGAGACATTTCCAGAGTGATATCGTTACACCACCCTCGATTCTATTTAGCCAACTCATTGCCATTGGAACCCCAAGAATAGCATTGCGGGG
Source organism: Halictus ligatus (assembly GCA_028454255.1). Classification (NCBI taxonomy): domain Eukaryota; kingdom Metazoa; phylum Arthropoda; class Insecta; order Hymenoptera; family Halictidae; genus Halictus; species Halictus ligatus. Next base: position 114,182 of record CM052145.1, on the reverse strand, counting down.
GGTACACCGTATGTAATTGTAGATCGGCATTACTAATGCAGCAGGTGACGTTGCGTGCAAAAGTAATAGTACGGTACTTTGTTTAATATTTAATTTTGCTAGCGTACTAGGAGAAAACGATGCGTAAAAGTATATTCTTGTATCGGTAACTGACATCGAGAGAAGCGCCAAGATCGAGTGACCGGCACAGCAGTTTGTTGGAAAGGGACAAGGCTCTCTCGGTGCCTGTTGGTTCTCGACGAAATTCGAAAAGTTCGAAAGTTCCGCGGTGGAACCGTCGTTGGGGAGGACGTACGCGATCTCAGCCGTTGCGAGGATGTCGGGCGTGATGTACCCGCCCCGACGGGCTTATTGGACAATTCTAATGTTCCATTTGACGTTCAAAATAGTTGGCTTCTCAACAATTTCCCTACACGACAGCAACCCGAAGAAGAATCAACCAGTGTCGTTCGCGAAATCGAAATTTGGCATATTTTACAACGTATTGCTCTCCTGTGCAATGGTTGGACTTAGCTTAATTTCCCTGCCGGAGCTAGTCTCCCAGCCTTACGTGAACAAAACCCCCTTGACGGTGACCATAGAGATGGTCCAATCGACGTACGCTGTCCTGATGATGTGCACGATTTTATTGTGTTACTCGTTCCGCTGGTCTACCTTGAACAGGATATGCAACCAGCTGGTCCAGATCGAAGGAGAATTTCGTTTCTCGCGAGAGCGGATCAGTCTTGAACGTACCTTCAGAGTTTTGCTGGCAGTCCACACCGTTCAGACGGTGATGTTCGCCATCGTGGTGGTGTCCGAGGAGTTGGCATTTCATAACGGTCCAGCCGGATGGTGCCTGGACGCCGTGCCCGCAGCGTTCGCAGCGAACATCTTCTTTCAATACTTCTCCGCGATCAGCCTGATGACCGTGAACTTTGCCAGAGCGAATCGAGCCTTGGAGAACTTGTGCAGGAGCAGCCGTCCCGAAGACTGCTCGAAATCGTTGGACCGATGTCGACGTGTTTTCGTCAACTGCTCCACGATACGGTCTCTTCGACGTTTGCGGAGCATCTACGACGACCTCTGCCACGTTTGCGCCGAGATTTCACAGTTTTATTCATTTCCAACGCTAGTCGTTGTTCCTTACACCATTTACTCGCTGCTCTTTAACGCGTATTACCTTCTGCAGCCCCTGTTCGACAACGACACGTACTTTGATCTAGTCACGTTCCTCAACACCGTCGCCTTGATCGTCTATCTGATTTATCCGCTTGGCATGCTGACCTCCAAGGTGACAGACATACTGGACGAGGTAAGAGCTCGGATGGACCTCGGAACCAGAGCATATCCACTTTTGAAAATGTTACGATGCTTTTCTTCGCAGATCGGAAAGACAGGGGTGATCGTGCACTCGTTGTTGAAGAACGCGATCGATCGAGAGGCAAAGTCGGAGGTAAAATCGTATACAGAACCTCGGTGTCGCCTAGTACATACAGATACAGATACAGATACAGACACAGACACAGACACGCACGCTTCTTCCAGCTCAAGGAATTCTCGCTCCGGTTGCTCCATCGACGAATTAAGTTTACCGGCAGCCAGTACTTCGACCTAGACAACTCGTTGTTCCAATCGGTGAGCAAGCAAACCTGATCCCGATCGATCTAACTCGGTCTCTGTGTGTTCGTGTTTGGTCTTCAGGTGATCAGCTCCGTGATGACGTATCTGGTGATCCTAGTCCAGTTTCAAGTGGGGAGCAAGTCTTCGTACGTTTGCGACGGGACGTGCAATCGCACGGGACCACCACCGTGATCGTTGTGCGAATCGGTTTTTGCTCGTTAGAGATACCAGCGTTTCGAAAACAAAATGAAATCGATCAATCATTGTTGACCGATTGATATTTTCATTCTGGATGTCAAAAGATTGTACGACTTCGAATAAAAATAACGTACAATCGACGTTTCTACGACTCCTTCGTCCGTTTATGTTTATCGTTGGACAGCTTTTACGATAGGCTTAGAATCGGTGGAATGCGAACGACAGACGCGTTGTTCACGCGATAGCGTATAAAAATTCACGTTGTTTCGTTCCATTCGCGTATTTACAGTATTTAGCTAATCCTATCTCCTGTTGAGACCTAGGATAACATCGCGGTTGGAATGCTTATAATTACAGATCGCGGCATAATTAATGCGGCGGTTTTCATTATGCGCGCAGTAAAGTGTGCGGTGTACCATTTAATATTTAATTTTGCCAGTTCCGGTACTCGCGGGAAGAACGGTGCTGGTATTCGTGTAGTCGACGTTCAGAGGGCCGGTGCGTATCCGATACAGAGTTCGAGAATAAATTGAAAGAACCGAAGGAACAAGGAGATGGAGGAAACTCGAAAGTAAATCGATTCCGACACCGATCCGAAGACCGATTCGAAAAGAAAGGAAGACCGAGGATATGTCGGGTGTCGCGTACCCGGCCCGATGGGCTAACTGGGTAATCCGATCGTTCTACTGGATATTCAAGATAATTGGTCTCGCGACAATCTCTCTGCGCAGCAACCCGAAAAACAAGCGGCCGTTGTCCTTCAAAAGCTTCAGACTCGACCGATTCTACAACGTGGTGCTCAGCTGCTCGCTGGCTGCGTTGAGCTACTTCACTCTGCCAAACCTGATCACATCCGAATACGCCAACAAAACCCACGTAACCTCGACCATAGAAATATTCCAATCGGCGTTCGGAGACGTGATGATGTGTACGATTCTGTTACACTACGTCTTCAGGTGCTCCACCGTCGAAAGTGTCTGCAACTACCTGGTCCGCGTCGAGGAACAATTTCGCTTCTCGCGGCCGTCGATCAGTTTGAAACGCACCTTCTGGAATTTGCTGTTGGTCTTTGTCGTTCAAACGAGTTTAGGCGTGACCTCGCTACTCCTCGAGCATTATGCTTTTCACAATGGTCCTCTGGTGTGGGCCACGAGTATTCTGCCCGCTACCTTCAGCGGCAGTGTCTTCTTTCAATACTTTTCTGTCATCAGCCTGATGGATACGCATTTCACCCGTGTGAATCGGTCTATTCGGATGTTGTGCAACGACGATTCGCAACCGAACCACTGCTGGAAATCTGTCAGCCGTTGTCGTCAGATTTTCGATAGTTCTGCTACCGTTCGGTCCATTCGATATCTGAGAAACATCCATGACGACCTGTGCGACGTTTGCGCCGTGATATCGCAGTTCTATTCGTTCCCGTGTTTCCTCGTTGTCGCTTTCACGTTCTACGCGTTGCTGTTCAACTCTTATTATCTTCTCGAGTCGCTCGTCCTTCCCGACAAGGACTTTAGTATCCTGGCGTTCCTCAGCACCGCGTTCAGCACAGTTTATCTAATCTGTCCTCTTGGCATACTCGCCTCCAAAATCACCGGTTTACTGAACCAGGTAGGTGTCTTACCTCGCTGTAATTTCAAGTAGGAATAGCTGTAATTTCAAACGGAAAAATCATGAAAACTTCTTTGTCTGGTTTGCAGATCGATAGGACAGCGATCGTCGTGCACGCCTTCTTGAAAACTCCGACCGATCGAGAGACAAAGTCAGAGGTAGTAAATACGCGAACCGAATTCCGAATTGGCTGTTCCACAGTCGCGTTTTGTTGCAGCTCAAGCAATTCGCGCTCCAGTTGCTGAATCGGCAAATTCGGTTTACCGCCGGCGGATACTTTAATCTGGACAACTCGCTGTTCCAATCGGTGAGCAAACACGTTCGATCGATCTCGGTCACGATCGATTTCGTTTCGGACGGTTCGCGATCTCTATCCTCTTCCTGATGATTTTACGGCTTCAGATGCTCAGCACCGTGGTAACGTACCTGGTGATCCTTATCCAGTACGAAGCGGACAACTCGTCTTTGAAAGTCTGCAACTGCGATTGCCACAAAGAATAGAGTGTGACCGTTGCGGAAAATTTGCGGAACGGAGAAGGAAAATCGGATGGAACGTGTCTCTTGCTATCGGTGTCGGCGATTTAGTAGGGATCGAGCAAAAATTGATACAACCAGCGGAAACGTTGTCGACCGGTGGTGCATACGTTTCGAAACGAATCGATGCGAATCAGGAAGGTAACAGGGTTGAAATCATTGTACAACGACGACACGAGCAGCTTCTTCGAATCCGAATTTATCGATAATGTCGTTAAATAGGACTAATGTACATCGATTGCATGCACGGCAGCGAATTACACGTAGTCTCGTAAGTAATTATGAAGGTAAGCGCGCAAAACTCGATTACCTCGTGGTACAAACGTTGTTGCATCGAACGACGCTCGACACTCCGACGAGGACGTCCAACTTTGATATACCAACTCGTTGAGCCTGTTTGTCACCGTAGGTATACTAAACAACACACGCACCAAATACGCTACATCGACGCTATACGATCAAGCACGCCCACGACTCTGTTCGTTCGGTGACAGTCGAGAAAGGTTTCACCTCGTTTCGCAAATATACTCGGGCCGGCCTTACGCGATTTAGGCGTTTCGCTCAGGGTCCGTGCGAAATTTTCGATCCACGAAAAATAATGTTGTAGATTGTAGAGCATAAATACGAATTTCAACGTGCTCGACATCAGAGTTGATAAAATATGAATTTATAAAATACTAAGGAGACGGGATCGAGGAGTTGGACTTGGCGGAGTCATTAAAAAACGTTTTTTCTCGCACGCGTTCTCCATGCGTTCGCTATTAATTATTATTCTCGCGCTTAAGTGATTTTCCTGCCGGAAAATACGTTTCGGCATAATACTGACGAACCCATTCACGTGTTCACATGATCACATTGCCTGTCACGGACTATATACATACAAAACACACGTAACGTTAACACGAGCGGTCAATGTATGTCTCTTACATTGCTACTCGCATGCATATATCGACGCACACCGGAAGCGGCTCGCTAAAAACACCTCTCCTTTCTCTCGGGTGCTGCTACGTTTGCTCTAACACTTTCTTACAAAATACTTTTTGTTTTTTTCTTTTCGCGCAGCTTTCGAACGAGTTCGCAAAGCCTCGGAGGCGCGCAACAACTCGGTAACGTGACATCTGAAAAACAATATTTTTCAGATGTCTCTCTCTCTCTCTCTCTCTCTCTCTCTCTCTCTCTCTCTCTCTCTCTCTCTCTCTCTGCGGATCCTCTCGCACGTCCATCGATCGTACTGGACGTCGAGTGAAAATCGACGGTTGCGAGACAGTGAAAATGCTTCTGCTTCTGGTTCCGGTTTCCGTCGCTGGCTGAAAGACTGCAGTTACGAGAATTGTCTCGAAATGGTTTCGAAAATGGTGCTGGTTTAAAAAATTGGCAATGCGGTTGTCGATCAAACTCGGCTTCGCTAAACCATTATCCGTGAAAACAGATCCCGTTATTTCATCGTAACCCGTTCTTCGGCTAGCTCGAACGGAGAGAGGACACTCTTCGAGGGAGAGTTCGGTCGGTCTCCACGGGACATTGGTTAAAAAACGTGGAAAAATCTCATGATTTCGTGGCAGAGTTCGCTCGGTCAAACCGTTTGATCTTTGTAAAACAAAACAAAAAAAAAAGAAAAAAAGGAAAAGAAGAAAAACGAAAAACCGCCTGTGTACGTTCGCCGTATAACAGTATTGTCGCATCTGGCATCTGGCATCTGGCCGGGGTGACCGACGTCTCGATAGCAGTTCGATCGTTCGTCGAAACTAGTCTCGCCTATCGACGAAACGATCACGCGTGATTCTCTCTGTTCTTCAGAAGGAACCGTCGACGTATCGTTGAAGGGGTTTCTTTGGCATGTCTGTTACGGGTAGAAACTACGCTAGCTATTCTGGATCGGTTACGACCCACATTGGTACGTGTTCGTCGCACACCGATCGCCGCAGAATCGAGCCGCGTCGATGTTCGAGTTCCGAACGGGTCGAGTTTCGAATCTGTGACACGCTACGGCAGGCTTAGGCTCGCTGTGCCCTGTGGGGCTCTCTTTCGCTCCGTTCAGGGCATTCAAGCGACCCCGACCGGGGGCAGTTTTGCGCAGACTACAGGAGGGAGGCGTACCGTTCGGTACGATTCAGGGCAAGCGTAGCGAAACTCGAAAGACTGAATTTTGGACAAGGAGCACATAGATATCGGCTTACGCGACACTCCACGGTACTCTATACTCGAGAGCAAAGAGACCACGAGCCACGCCCACTCGGGGTTTTTCAAAGATTTCCAATTCCTTTTTTGCCTTCTGACATCGAGTACTTTGAAAGTTTGTAGTCTCGAGAGCGGTTTAGGACCAAGTTTAGTTTCCCAGGGCCAGGCGGCCGAAGCCTGCGCTACGAACGTTGCTTCGAACGGTGTGCGTTTTTTCACTTGTTTTCTCTTTTATTCTCGCGACGCTATACGCTAGTGGCACTCGTTAATTGCACTCGATCGGATTACAGCGAGATAAGATAAGATAGCCTCCCGTGCAACGGCACGCGCTACGAAATAAAAAATTAATTCACGGTCTGTCACGGATCAGCGCGCGTTTCTCCTCTCTGTCGTACGATTGCCCTAGGAACGATGACGATTCCTCCTCCCAGGATTTCGATCGTAACGCCAGGACTCGACGACAAATTGCTAAGTTGGTTCCTGCAACGGTCAGCTCCGAGGTACCAATCGGAAGCTCCTCGATCGTTCCGTATCGTTATTCTTGCGGATCGCGTTAGACGGATGTCTCGGCAGACGTAGTGCCGTTCACTGTCAACGGGCCGATACTCTCCTTCGATCGGATCAAGTCTACCTGGAATCACCGAAACGAACGCGAACCATAGATAGTTTCGATCGGCTCCAACGAGACGCATAGGTATCAACTAAGAACGAGCAATGCTAATTACGTGCAAAACAACTGCTAGGGTGTATCGCGCCTAGGTGCAGAACGGGAAAGGGCTGGCTGTTCAGCTGGCTCTTCGCAGTATCGTACCATGTATCGTTCTCAATTGTTCGAGAATGTTCACGTAGCCAGGTTTAGTTTGTACGAGAACGAATCAGCGAGAAACGAATCCAAGTTGGAGTTATACCTTTACAAGCTTCTTAAGAAGATATCAAAGTTACGTTATAGCGTTCGACCGTTTGGGTAAGATACTCGTACATGGAAAAAAGCCTGAGAAGATAATTTTGAGGATAGAAAAAGGATGTACAGCGTAGAGTGTGCAAGCCATGGCTCGAAGCGATAACGAGACAACGAGAATTCTACGTATCGTCTATTCTATGTATCGGAGTAGTCGTTCTTCCTAAAGAGGAATATCTATTCAGAGACGACTCTACCCAAGGGTACCGTGCAGCCCCCTTTCATAGTCTTACTCACAGTAGCGTACAGGGGGTATGTCGCATGCCGGTGTATTGGTGCTCTTGCTGTGTGTCTTGCCGTGTGATTTATCGAATTGATGGTGATCGTGGTTAGAATTTAGAGTCATTTACGTGTGTCACCTTGATCGAGATCCCACTGTCATCCTCGTCTTCCTCGGTCATCGTGGTCAGTCTCGTTGTCTCGTCGGCCATCAACGAGCTATCCTTCTTCGAATGCTTCTTTTGCTTTCCCGCGCTAAATTCAAAGACGTTCGAACTGGTTTAAACCGTGAAAAATGTAACGACGATCCCTACCTAACTGGTACACAGCTTATTTCGCTCGAAATAAGAAAGAAGAAATCGTTTCGGGTCGACCTCGGACCACGGTACGTACTTGATCAGCTTCGACTGCTTCGGCTTCTCGTTCCCCTCGTTCACCTGCTGCCAAATCCCAGTTTTGTTCACCTCCTCGCTGATGTTGATACTCGTCACGGGGATCTTCATGATGTTCCCGTTCGCCAAAGAGATTTGTATGTTGCCTGGCGTCGTCCCGTAACCCGTCGACTCGTTCTGTTCCTGTGGAACACGTCGCTCGATTAATCTTACGAGCAAACACGATTATCAAAAATCGGTTATGAGAAGCCTTAAAGCCATGCATCGAGCTGAGCAAAACTCTCTCGACTAACGTCTCAACAATGGCACGTACGACGATGGATTCGGATAATCGAACGGTGTAACGGTGTCTGAAACATTTTTAATCGATCAAGACTAAATACTGTTTCGAAACTTGAAATTTCGATCGTTGCAGAGGTCCGTTCGTTATCGCGTGCGAAGGAGCGAGCTCCGCAATTTTTGCTCGGTTTACGAATCTTTTATTCAGCCTACGATAGCGAAATTACAAGTTCCACTGGAACTAATTGCGAGCTCGACCGATTGCACGTTTCGATACGGTTGGAATCCGTGGCATCGTCGTCGTCGCGATCGCAACAGGACGTATACTCGCAGTGCTCGACATTCGATGGTCAACGTAATGATAGTGTGTGTGTGTGTGTGTGTGGTTCTGTTTTTCTGAGGGAGAGAGATCGTTAGCGGGGGATGTATAATAGATAAGAGACTTTGAAAATGACATTCCTCGTGCGCTGAGGAACTATAAGGACACGTGCACATGTGGTCACGTACCGGATGACGTCCGCAGGACTCGACGGCAGGGACTGCTACCTTATCGCCTCCTTCTCTCATTATCTCATTAACTCTCTGATCAATCGATTCGGAAACTCGAATCGTGATTCGTCTCGCGAGGCGTTTCACAACAGTCTCCGGCATTTCGATGTATAAAAATCTCCATCTCGTCCGACCGACAACCTTAGGGTTTACTATATAGTTCCGGTGCGTAGTCAAGGAATGTGAGCAGACGACTGTACCTGTATACTGTGTCGATCGTGTCGGTTTTCGAATGCTGCGCAAGGAACAGTCGGGATGATTACAGAGATATCGGTGTGTGTTTCCAAAGAATATTGTATTTCGAATAGGTTTAAGGCAGGTCGTCCATGCTCGACCATATGGTCGAACCGCTATACATGTGTGTCGAAGGGTGGGCGTGTTGTCGCGATCGGGTGACAAGGATTTTTGTATATCTATACTTGGCCGATGTCTCCTCCGCTTCACACTTTCGTTTCGTTGTTGCTAGGCCGATCGAACAGATTAGGCTTCGCCAAGTGCGAACAGTTGTGGACGACCGCTCGACACCGCACACATCCTCCGTGATAAATGCACCGTCAACGTTCGAACCGTCAATCATTCGACGATGACTCGTTACATTCGACACGCACGCTTGCTTAGTAAACGCTCGATTGCTTCCTAAATAAACAACTCAACGAATACGTATATTTAATATTCTATTTTTTCGAAGCTCAAACGACGAGCGTCAAAATCGCAAATCCGCGAATAGAAATTGTTCGAACGTTCACGGCGGCGCAAAAGTTGTATAATTAATACTGGTCGAACCGGCTCTTGACTTGGTTTGTCGCTTGAATCGATTTGGCACACGCATCGGTAAGGACGTTTTTTGGTCGGTATTGTGCGAACGTCTCTCCTCGCAGACAGAACAAACGGAGTACCAGCATTTTCTTTTCATTATTTTCCGCATAGCTGTCGCGACTCGATTTTTCCAGTTTCTCTTGGTCACGTCCAAGATTATTGCTTGTTTGGTCGGACAAGGAATTAACAAGAAGAAGAAGAAGAGAAGAGGAAGAAGAAGAAGAAGAAGAAGAAGAACAAAAACAGCAACAACAACAACAACAACAACAACAATGTAACGCCATGATGACGGCGGCGAGTGTAAGGTACGTTCCGTGATAAACTTTCCGAATGGTTTTTGTTTATCGAGGACCGAGTCGATCGAGGACCAAGGTGTTGTCGCTTTCCTCGCGTTTTTGGCGAAACGTCGCCGGCTCGCCGCAGTCGCAAACAGTGACAGTGACCACGGGGCAAATGTTCCCCACGCGGCCACCCCTCGTGTGCTATTTACGGCCAAGGATCGCGTTTAGTATTCGTCTGACGGTGCTAACCTCGCCACTCTCGAGCTGGCGAAGGTCTTCCGCGTGCTTTCTGCTCGGTTCCGGCATCACGTCGTCCAGGATCTTCAGCTCGCGTTGCGTGAACAGCAGGTCCAGGGATTTGCGGATTCCGATCATCACCACCAGCTGAAACGGCGAAGGGAGACTTCTAATAAAGTTCCTTGTCTTTCGGAAGAAGGGGTAAGGGCTTATTAAGCGCTTACCATCAGAGGGAACAAAATGGAGGTGGTGCTGAACGACTTGATGATCCAGAGGCAGGCCAGACAGGTCAGTTGTATCACCGTGAACACGTGCACGCGTTTCAGCGGCACCTGTGTCGCAATTGTAGATCGAAAAGTTGAAAAGTGTTGTAAATGTAAACGGGATATAGATAGGTCGGGACGAATCGTTGTACCTGTCGGAGGAACATGTAGTCGGGTTGATATTTCACCGGCATAAGCATGATCAGGATTCTGTCGAAGAACTGGAGGCCTTTCAGAGAGGCGACGCCCATGTAGAGGAAAACGCCGAATAAAACAGGCATAGGGATGTGCCTGAGCATCGGTGTCAGCAATACGGAGCACCCGATCATCAAGAAGATGAGAATGTGGGTGACTCGCTGCTCGCGAACCCCAAGGAACTGCGGTTTTTCTCCTGGTGCGGCGCATTCGGACTCCAACTTTAACGAGTTCACATGATTGATAGAGAGTACAGTGGCTGCTACGAACCACGGCAGTCCCATCACCGAGCAGATCTCGATCAGAATCGCGAGAACGAACAGGTCCAGGTGGTAGCCGCACCCTTTCTAAACGAACGAATTCGACTAATTAAAATCGTATCGTAACCATTCTGCGGATTTGAACTTGGAATAGAATTTAAGGTGGCAGGATTAGAGGAGAGAACGAAGGAATGTTCGAGTTGAGTCGAGGCCTTGATCGAACAGCCACTCGCCTTCAGCTTGTTTTCTTTCCTGTTGACGATCACAGCGGTGATCTGTTGGTCCATGAAGATGAGTATAGTGCCTAGGAGAGCTGGTAGGCACGCGACGATGGCGCTCCACCATGGATTACGTTGAAAAGGCCAGATAACCCATCCGCGGTTGTGCAACGTCGGCTTGAACTCTGCCGGCACTTCCAGCTTCGGCGTCGGTATGTTCACGAAATGATCGAGCGCGCTCATCGAGAAGATTGCGATTATCACCGCGAAATCGCTGACCACCTGTCTGACCTACGAACAAACCGAAATTAAACAATCTCTGGACGAACCAGCGTGTTTGCTTCGCGTTTATCCATCTCCCTTGCGAAAATATTGCATCGAATGAAATTACTATGAAACTGCTACGCCGTTAAGAATGAAGCGGAGAGTTTTAGATAGCTACTAAACGTGTAAGGTTCGCTCGCTTACCTTCGATGGGAAGAAGAGAGCGTTCTTGAAATCTTTCAGCTCGACGGATAATAAAAAGGTGCCCATGAACAGTATAATTGACATGAGGAACACATCGGGTATGTAGTGCGGTAGATTGCAACCGTCACCCACCAAGGTACCGTTATACGTCTGAAAGAGAGTTAACGACGTTAGGGGCTCGTCCCGATGGTTTGTAATCTCGCCTAACGAGAACATTCACCTGGCATGCTTTCTGGTCGAGCGCCGTCCAATTGACATGATCGTAGCTGGACGGCAAACTGTCGTTCGGAGGTTTGCACCAACAGTCGATGTTGAACTGGTCGTTCGCATGGGTGTTGATGGGATACTTTTTGCCGATTGATAAAACGTTCTCGATCGCCTGAAACATATGGTATCGCAACGTTTTACACAGTCTCCGTTACGTCTCCTCCTTACTCGATTCGGTCCACGTCTCCGTAACGTCTCTCGTAATGTCTCTTCGAAAGACACAAGGGACAGAAATAAAAAGTGCGAGAAACTGTTTTCATCGAAACGTTTCGACATTTCAGGGGTGGGACACCTAGTCGATTCGATTCGATTCGATTCGATTCGAAGCCCAAGGAGCGGAGGAGCTTGAAACCCGAGGAGCGGATAGGTCGTAACTCGTGACCCAAATGTCGGCTGTTTCGCTGATGAAGCGATTCGCGAAGCACGCGGCAGTTTTACCCCATCCAATTAACTGGATCGGTCGAGAAGGACGCGATTGCATAATTAACGCGAGCGACGACGACCTAGACCGTGTTCTCCTCGAACGATCCGATGGTTCAAGGTCTCTTATCTCTATTAAACATTCTCGTTCGATCGGAGAATCTACCTTGTAGATAAAGATGAAAGCGATCAGGGTGGCAAAGTTCTCCTCGGTGAATCGCGTGATATAGCAGACCAGGGCGCTGGCGTCGATCGCGACCAGGACCACTAGGATCAGCGTGATCCACGAGCCGATCCAGAAGCGGAAGGACATGTAGTTCCAGCCGTACATCCTGCAGAAACGAATAAGCTGATTAAAAACACGTCCTCGTCGAACGAAGACTCGAAGGCTCAACTCACTTGCAGAAGTCGTACACGATCGTCTCGAAGACTAAAACAGGCCCGGTGGAGCCCAGAATAGTCAACGGCTGTCCAGAGAACAGTCCGTACCCGACGCCGCAAACGAAACCGGAAACGAGGGATTCCATAGCGGCCATGTTCTTCCCAGTTGCTTCTCCCAACAGCCCTCCGAACGTGATTATAGGGGAGAGGCAGGCAAAGTATAGAAAAATGAAGGACGCTATGCATTGGATGGCTAGGGCGTCCTTGAAATCGGACAGGTAGAACGGCACTTTCCTCTTGATGTCGTTGATCAGACCACCAAACAGTCTTCCGCTCCTCGATAGGCCTGACTCCTCCCTCAGTTTTTGCTCGTCTGCTTCTTCGTCCGGGTCCTCCTTCGGCTTCTCCTCTTTCGGACGCTTCCGCACCTCCTGAACAACCGAGGGAGGGAAATTCAAACATTTTCCAAGATCTTTCCACGCTTTATATCCAGAGGATTAAACGTCTCCGAACGATAAACGCGTTATCCTCTCACAGCCTCTCACAGGAATCCTTCTAATATACCACGCTACCTGCGAAGGAATCGCAGCAGGAGGTTCTATCCTGATCGCAGGATCCCATTCTCCCGGCGGCAGGACCGTGACAGCGTCCAGAAACTCGTCGATGCCAGCCAGCAGATGATTCCTGTTTTTCGCTTTGTACGCCACGTCGTGGAACACCTCGTCGGACATCAGCGTGGCCATCGCTCGTCCGATTTCATGGAAACCGGAGATCCCACCCTGTCAAATCAAACGTAATACACATCGCAGGCTGTCCCGTTGTCTCGAGGGAAAAGTAACGATAACGAAGCCGTCATTGGTGCCGCCGAATCGAAATTGCCCGGCGTATCGGCCTCTCGGGAGAGTGAGAGAGAGAGGGGGAGAGAGGGGGGGGAGGGGGAGAGGGAGAGAGCAGAGCAGAGCAGACGGGGCAATCAGCGTGGACAATTGCTTCGTTAAAACTTTCATTACTCGGAAAGAGGCACAGCCGGCTTTCGAACTCGATGTTCGAACGGAGGTCAGGTGTGTCTTACCGTTGGCCCCAGCAGGACGAATATGAACCTAGTCGGGACCGGAACTTCCGTCAAATCGCCCATTATCCCGGCTTGGCTCAATCGGATGAACGCTGACAAGGTTTTGTCTAAAAAATCGACCTCCCCAACGAGGATGTTGCTCGCCTCCGCACCCGCCGGTATCTTTCGCATGAAGTGCGTGTTCCCCTGTCAACAGTAATCGTCCGATCGAATAGAACGCCGAGTCTACCGCACTCGAGGAAAATGCGTCGGAGCCCCGCCGAATGCTCGCGCCGCTTTCCCCAAAGTCTTACTTTTTGCTCGAAGCAAAGCGGCGCGAGCGTTTCGAAGGAGCCCGCGGAAGTGTTTCCACGCACCCTGTGATTCCCGTCGCCGTTCTCCAAACCGGACGAACTATGATTCCTGCTGATTGACATGCTGCTAGGACTTCGATCCATCCCGTTGCTGGCTGGTTCTTGGCCTGAAAGAGTTCTAGCTTACCGCCTACTGCGTCTCTTGGCGATTCTTAGCGAGAAGTCGCGTGGGTATCGTAATCGAGGGGATGCCGTATGCAGGGGATTCCCCTGAATTACCACTGCCATCCAGGCTGGCTTGAAAGCTGGATGGTCGTGACCCAGATAAGCAGCGTGTCGAAACTTTCCGAGTTGCAGGAATCCGATACAGAGGGGTTTCCACCGGGACCAAGCCGAAGTCTTATAACCGGATCCTCTTAAACGCGTCTCGACCGAGGATACACGTCGATTTCGACGCGTTGCCAATCGAATCGGACCCTCGAAATCTTCGAGATTCGTGTAAACGGATTTGTTCCCAGTTCCCATGCCGCGATTCGCACCGTCGTTTAACGCTGGAGACACCAAAGGCGTAGACGAAAGCTGCACGTGGGAGAAACATTTCTACCTTGACAGGATCGAATCGAATAAATCGTTCTTTCCTTCGAAACAATTCGTTTGTCGGTCCGCCAACGTTTTCAGCTACCGTAGTAGTCACTTTCGTTTACGTCATGTTTTTGAACGGAGCTAAAGCGCTATAGCGGCTCACTCGTTGTGGTCGCATCGAAAGCCGTGTTCGCTTTACGTACACGTCGTAATAATATTTTACATCTGGGTGTATAAAAATGTTAGAACGTTATTTAAGCGTAAAGGGCACCGAAAGGTTAATAGAACGATAGAGAATGTTCCGGTTCGAAATATTCGTCGGTTTGAACAGAATGTTGTAAAAAATCTGAAAAAAGGGGTGAGCTTTTGTAACGTTTGAAAGACATTGCAGACGGATTGCTCTCGGCGCCTGCAGCGTTAAATGTCAAGTACGGCGCAAACTCTTCCGGCAGATCGAGCACAGAGGTGTGCTCGCGCGGATTTTGTTTTCCGTGTCTCGAGTTCGCTCTCGATAATCGTTTGTCGATACACATGTTATTTTCAGCGACCGTGTCGGGTTTCCCGTGAACCCGAGCGGCGGCCGATTGGGCCGGGGATTCGTGCAACTCGCCAACTACAGTCGCGTCTCGATATACGTGAAAACATCCTGACGAAAAAGTCACTTGTACGTGCAGCGCACTTCTACGCTTGCTACGTCGTTTCTTCGTCTCTTAACATCGAACGTAGAAAATAGTAGCGAATAAGCGGTATATCATGGCGGTAAGGATAGCGTACAGGAATGTCGGTAAATTTTTTCACGGATACGGTGTACACATCCGTTTCGCACATATCGAGACACGATCGCAGAATGCCTCTCGAGGGGGCGTTCGGGGGAAAATCGTCACCCTTCCGTCCGCTCTTCTCCGTTCCGATTGCATTTTCGTTGCATCTTCGACGTCCGAGAAACGGACGCAGGGTGCAATCGTGTTCTTTTCGGGGAAACGAGCCAAGTATCGAGACTGTGTATCGAGATAAAGCAAGCACAGAAAAGCAAGTTTACCGGGATTACCGGGTATTGCAAGGAAGCGGCTACCGGGATTCAGCGTGGCCCCACTGCCGTGAGTTGTCGCGCCGGCGATCGCCGGGGCGGAATTCGATTCCTCCACTAAAAATGAGCATGAAACACACACACCGGGCTAAACCTGTATTCGCAGAGGCGAGGTGTCGGTCAGGATAGGCCCGAGAGAACCGAGAGAACCGGGAGAACGACGTCCTCGGCAAGCATCCTGCTGACCGACGCGACTCCGGACTTTTTACGGTAAAAATCCGCAGCTACGTCTTTCGTCAACATAAAGAAAAATTTGTATGGCAGGCAGGGCCGTGAAATTGCATAGCTGCGAATTTTCCGTGAAATATCTTGCGCCACGATAAACTGTACCAAGCGCGTCGCGTCGGTCCTGCGGACTCTTTAATCTCGAGGATATACTCGTGTCCCGTGTTCCTCGATCCATTATCGTTACCATAGATCAGTCGGAGATGGTGTACAGTGCTACGTGAGTAAGAGGAAATGGGAAATTAGTCGGCCTGGCTGAAAAGACAGGCTAGTTAGTTGGTCAGAAGTGCGCCAGTTAGTAAGTAGCATGATATACCAAGAGTAAGTTGTAGTCAAAGATACGATATATATACACACGCGCGCGCACGCGCACGCGCGCACACACACACATCGAACGAGAATGCACACGTGCGTCGTTACACAATTAGAACGATAAAAGAGATCATGCCTCTGGTGGATTGTTAACTTATACCGTAGAGAATGTTCGCCTACGCGTTTCCGCGGGTACGTGCACTCGAAAATCGTTCCCGGCGAATTCATTCGGCCTTACTTTGATCGCTTGTTACCAGACTGCTGAACGCCAATTAGAAATTCTTTCGATCCGTCCACCGCTTCGAATCGCACCTACTCGTTTTTCCCGTAAATTAACGGCTCGTCGTTGGCTCGCGACGGGAAAGCGGAAATGCTTGCGTTTGTGCGCCGATAGAATCCTAATTGATCGGTGAACAGACAACTATAGTGTATATGTACATATACTTTCGTTGATCCCAGTGTACACGATAATAATCGATACCCGACAATCGAAGCTTATACGAAAGTCTGTTTTCCGAGATTGACGCGCGAAAACGCTCTGCGATAGATCGAATCCGTGCAGTGCTGGGCTACCGTAAACACCTAGAGATTAAGAGATACAGAAAACGAGAGTGGAGAGAGCGATCGAGGATCGCGCTCTGGTTTTGTATCACAAATTGCTTGCAGTTCCATTCATTATGTACACCTGTGTGATCCAAGAGAAACGGAGACTGAGAACACGAACGGACTTTTGTGCAGTCGATTAGAATTCATAGATAACCACCTGACGAGCTAACCTTTTAGCTGGCACATCGCGAACCACGTCGTGAATCCGACCACGTGCGGAACGGTGTATTCGTCTGACATTGAACATAAGAAAGAGACGGTTGAGTTCGGGAACACGTCGAATTGCTGGTTTGTTTCGATTTCTGGGGGCTCTGGACCAGGCTTGGCTGCGATTTCCAGCGAGTTTCGTCCGGTCAGGAGCACCGGAGCCACGCCCACCGCCACTCTGCGCAGATGCGGCAAAACCACCAAATACCAAACACCTCTGACGTGACCTGCTCGAAAATATTCTTCTCGGGGGCAATTCGAAACGCTCCGAGGCTTAGAGATCCGATTTCTCAACAGCGAAAGAAAATCGTAATCGTTGCGAACAAGATGTCATTGATTCGTTCAGTTTTCTCACTGCTTGGGCAAGTGGGCCAAGAGAGCGGCGTGTCTTCGGTGCCCCGAGGAGGTGCGACTTCAGGACCCTAAGGAGGCGTGGCTTCGGTGCCGTGAACGGGCGTGGCGTCGCCTCGCCTGGCGATGCCTCGCGGTGCCAACCCCGCCCAAGCCTGCTCCAGATTGAAAATTCGATGTATGTATCTAGACTCGAGGGAGTTCCGATAGCCGATAGCCGATAGTCGATAGCCGATAGTCGAGCCGAGAGTGCACGAATCGCGATCGTTTTCTTAGCGCGAACAGTCGTCCGATGATTCTGATCCGATGAAAGCAGCTGAGAAAGCACCATAACCCAAGGAGATCGAAGCTGTAAATGGCGAACTGGCCTACGCTATACCTGGAACCAGAAGGTACGGTCCTTTCAGATCTTTCGCCTCTCTCGACAGCAGAGCCGTGTTCGAGTTAGGGCAACTGCTGCTGCGAGCGACCGAGGGCGCGTACGCGTCCCCAGGCTCACGACGCTCCTGTAAATCTGATGTCAACAATCCAAGCATACCACATGTACAGTTGCCATCTGAAAATGTCGAGTGTTTCGCCGTGTTTAGTTTCGTGTGATTGGTTGTTGCGACGCTAAGGCTTGCCGAGAATCGCAACGACCGTAAGTGTATCGATCAAAAGTTCTCGGGGTCAAACAAAGTTGAGCTCTCGGGCTGCAAAGTGGGCTGCACTTGGGCTAAAAACCGAAGCTTTTCCACATCTTTAGCGTACATGATTTTTATGTCATTTATTCGGTCGAGGAGTCCCAGAGTGATTCGCAGAAATCTTTCGTGCAAAGGCAACCATCCTTCGACTATTCGAAACTCACAGATCAGTCGCAATAGAAAAACCACGTGTTATGCTCGAACTGATAGAAAAAAATCGTCGACACTTTCACCATCATTCGCACACGATCGTTGATAAACACGAGAATGCATTTTGAAACGCTCAACCCTTGGGCACGCGGATTATCCACATCGAAATATAGATATATCTATGGAGACATTTCTCCAATCGCGATTTTTAAATCGATCGAGGATCTAGACCGCGAATTGTATCGTAATACTCGATTCCACATCTGTCTGACTCTATCGCTGTGCTTTTCACCATGGCCATGAATCGTACTCGAATAAAATAAACGACACAAAAGAGTGGGTATCAAGGGTTCCATCGACAATCGAACCTGAACAATGGAGAAAGTAAACTCGCGAAGAGATGTGTTCCGCACGAGAAGTATCGAGCTCTTTGGTTCAGTTTCGATTAGGCTGCCGCGCGTATGCCAGCCGTGTATTTGTAGAACGTCCGTCTCGCGTCGCGTCGCATCTTGTCGCGTCGTGTTGGTCAGTCGATTGATATCGACAGCTACTGTGTCAATGGATTGTAAAGGGTGTGTACGAGGTCGGCAAACTTACTCTTCGACGAGGAGTGGTTGCGTCCGATCTCGGCCAACGATCTGATGATTGGCAGTCTGGACATGTTGTTGTCTTTGCGTCTCTCGTGCTGGTGCCGGTGTCTCACTAGCAGAGCTTCCCGAACCTGAAACCCACCGAACTTGTTGATCGACAACTGTAATCTTAAAACCTACAACCCTTCGCCCGACAATTTTAACCGACGTTCTTTCCGAATACGATTCTTTACGTTTTCCTTCGTTTCAATCCATCCTGAACGATTCACAGGATGAAGAAAATTCAAAAAGGAACAAAGGCACAAGTTCTTTTCGGTTCAAAGGATTTATGCAAGTTCGAAACCGACAAGAATTCCCTCGTGTAACGATCTTTCGTCGTATACCTTGTCCCGGGCATCGAGGGACAACGATCCTTTATTGACCATGCTGTCCAGGACCAGGTCCGCGATTTGTTCGAGGCTAGCAGCCTCCATGTCCAGCATCACGGTACCATTCAGCAGAAGACTCCGAAGCTCGAACAGAGCGTGCAACGACAGGGTAGCTACGTGAGGTTTGCTCCATCTATTTCCACCCTCTTCGACGTCCTCCTCGAACTTGATCCATCTGAGAAACAGCGAGGGCGCGAGGCCGCTCTTAATCTTTGGTTACATCGAAGGATCGACCGGCGCGTTGCGTGTACCTGTAGCTGGAAACAGCAGACGGTGTACGCGGAGAACGAGACACCGAGAATTACCTTGCCGTTTCCTTCCACTCCATCTCGTCGCCGTCCCTGACGAGCTCCTCCATCTCGGAGAAAAGTGGGTGGGACTCGTGAGCATCGTCGCCGACCTCCTCGCCCAGGATGAACTGCACCCTCTGGGCCGGTGGTGTGACTGCAATAAAACACGTTCCCACGTGAAACATGCGTACCGAACGAACCAATCGCTGCACGAGTACCAAACGAATTCACAAAAATATCGATGCAGAAGAGAGAGCTTAACGAGGAATGGTCCCGAATCAGGAAACTCGAAAAATTATGAAACCTTCTTGCGAGTAACGTGCAGTAAGTATGTTCAGTGAAATTAGATGAGAAGATCCTCGTTCCCAGCGAGGAACAACTGTCTGTCCGATGATCGTTACCGTGAAAACGAAAGATGAGAGAAAACTAGTGCCGAGAGAACACCACCTACAGACAGAGAACACAGTTGCCATTCGAAACGAGAGAGACATCGATCATCGGTGTGCGGTGCAAATGGAGGGATGGAGGGATGGATGGATCGTCGTTGTACGAGCGCGTGATCAATGATCATCGATGACGCATGCACGCGAAAGAACAGTCCACGGACAGACAGACACGAAGCAGACATTTTCTTTCTTGTTTTCGGCCACGCTGCTCGCGTCGAAGCCGCTCGAAATCGTGCTGCTGCTGCTGCATCAAACGTGGAGTCGAGAAATCCATTTCCCGAGACCATTCGATTTCCCCTTTATGATTCGCGAGCGATTCGGCCGATTCTAACGCCTTCGCCGCCCGCCGTGTTGCGACGTTCATTAGATGAAAAAGAAACGATGCTGTTTATTACTGAACCGTGAGAAGAGATGCAACAATTTCATCTTGCGATCTATACAATTATTTTTCTTGCTCTTTTATCGGTGCAGAGGAACGATGAAACTGCTTATGCGCTCGAAAATAGAATATCTGCTTCAAGGAAAATGTGGTGCCAGTAAAGATTCGAAAAGAAAAGAAAGTTTGTGCATGGAGGAAAATCGTGAGGAGGAAAGATTAGGGGACAGTCGGCCGACCATGGAGGCGGTGAACGTGTTCAACTATGAGTTCGAGGAAAGATGCAGATGCTAGCGATGCCGCGATGGTAATCCTCTTTTGACGTAGAGCCGCGTCACATTAACGATCGTCAGCGCTCTTTATGTAACGATGATAAACCAGTTAATGATACGTCCGAGCAGCCGTACGCGAGGCGAGCCGGCTCCCTCCGATAAATATTGATGTTCGTCGAAACGCATCAGCAGACTCGCACGAGTGCCGAATGGCGAAACATCAATTATCCATACGCTCGCGATACCAATTTAATCGAGTTTAATTACCGTCGCGGCTAGCTAATGAAGCGATCGTGACATCACTTCCGATATCATAGTTTGCGCTCAGTTGTTTCGGTGTACGGGACCTCGATTAACCAGGGCACCAACTGTCCGCGAAATTACACATCGAATAACAATATTTCGATACGTCTCGCTCTTTAGTATTTGTCCGTTTCGTTTCTGTAGGCAAACTGTCTACGTGAGTCTACGTAACCTACTCGGTTGAATTACCACCTATTAAACCACCATAAAATCGGATCGATCCAACTATAGAAAGAAAAATGAATTTTCAAGTCTACACGGTCATAGAGAAGAACGTAAAGAATAATTTGAAGCAATACTTGCCAGACTCGATTATAATTTAAACAGCATTCTTACGAATCCGGTGATATAATCAACTGCAAAAATCCCTGGCTATATTTCCGACTAAACAAATAAGAAAACTAGAAGAGAAGTCAAAGATAAAGACGAACGTGCAAATATTGAGTGTACCCTGCATCTCCTGTTAGTCTAGTTAATCGAGACCCAATTAAGAACGTGCCAATTTCGAAGTACGAATGGTCTCTAGGTGAAAGCGTTCGTAAATGCAGAGTAGTCTGGTTATATACACAGTATTAGAAGCTTACATATCATCTCGCCGTCGGGATCGCAGATGTTAGATAGTCGACTCCTTCGAGTCATCAGCAATTGTCCTGAAACGTCAAGGAGACAAGACACGTCGGCGATAATGTTTGCTAGTTACGTCGAGCTCAACTCTCTCTCTTTCTCTCTCTCTCTCTCTCTCTCTCTCTCTCTCTCTCTCTCTCTCCCACTCTCTCCAAGTCCATGAAACCTCTTCAACTGGCTAGCTCACTCTGCCAGGCAGTGTTCTCAGCCCGATATAACCCTAACACAATGATACCAGGGTTTGTGAGCACCTGGATGTTCACGAAAAAGTCTGGACAAACTGATCCTAAGTGGAGATTCGATAGCATATCGCTGACATAAAATCATTGACAGTTAAAATAAACAGTTTTACTCGAGTCTCTGCTATTTAAACCATCAAACTTCAGTTTCGCACAAAGCTTTCGCATGGATAACGAGCAAAATGTTCTCGCCCCGAATGTTTTTCTGTTTCGCGGAACTCGCTACGCTAAAGGTTCGAATTTGCAGAAGGAAAACCGCAAACCACCCGATCGGGGTTAACGAGACACGGTTCTCGAACATCTGGCAAGTCCGTGGCGGCTTCAAAGTGAAAAGTATCGATTCCTGGATTGCTCGTGGACGAAGAGAAGCTTGGAATAGAATGCATCCGGTGCATCGAACGTGCAGGAGCTTTCGGTCATCGTTGACAGGCACCGAATGAACGCGGTAACCACGCACGGGATCGATCGTTCGTCCCCCGGTTAGGTTGAACACGGGAGCTGGGAAGCTTCGAAGTTGGTTCGCGAAGTCGTTCGGAACGGTTCCGAGGGATCGACTTGGTCGGTGGTTTTCGCGTTGCTCGAGGTCTTTCCGCCGTTCCCGGCCGAATGACACGGAATTGATCGTCGGCCAATTCCAAGGTACAGGAGAGTATTCGGATAGATATTTATTCCTTTTTCAAATCATTTCATCCAGCTGAAAATTATACAACGGCGCTTTAATTAGATCCGTACCGACTCGATTGAAAAATAAATCAATGTCTATCCAGCTCCTGTATCTTGCAATTATTATCATGCAGACCCATTTTGCATAAAAATCCGTAGTCTTACTCGATAATACAAAGAGCAAGGAGCAAAGAGTCGAAGAGCAAAGACGTTACATTCTTGCTCGAGGGTCTGACCACAGAGAAGAGAAGAGAAGAGAAGACGAGGGTGCCTTCTGATAAAATCGCTATGCTTGATCGCTGAGCGTGTATCCGAGAGCCATAAAGCTCACGATTTCGAACCATAAAGGATTAGCTCGGCAAATACTTTACACCGCGGAAAGATTGCTAACAGAGGTTTCTGGAACGGAAGAGACTGTCATGAACGTTCTGCGACGGTGGAATCCTCGCAGCGCAGTACCCTCGGTGGATTTCAAACTGCGAAGGTTCAAGGGTCGATCCGAGATAGAGATAGAAGGGGAAAGAGAGACCGTTCGCGAGACTCGATATCGGTCACCAACTTGTACCCGGTGTGTCAGAAGTAGGGTGAACAACCGGGCAAGTCCTGACAAGTGGTTGGCTCGGTGCCACGCACCGCTCGATACAGCCGCAAAGTGCAACACACTGTGCGACGGGACGCGACGCGCAATGCTCGCACCCGGTGGGTATGTACATATATACCCCCAACCCCCACCCCGCTTCGACGAACGCGCTAATGGCAACGACAAGGCAAAGGAGAGACACGGTTGTTTTCATCGCGAGCGACCTCACAATTTCGTCGTTTCGGGATGGATAGCAACCCAGATCCTCGGCCTTTACGGTCTACACTGTTCCGAGGAGGAATGACCGGCGAGGAGGGTGAAAGCCTTGACGAGGGCCTGGACGATCAGAAAAATTCCTGTTGGCTGATTCCTGAGAATCGGCTCGTTCGGCTGGAGTGCACCGGCGAAAAGAAAAGAAAAGAAAAGAATCGTTCTTTCCGGCTTTCAGCCAAGTGGATTATCCGGAGCTGTTAGGTGGCCCGGCCCGCCCGGCTACATTCCCCTTGCGGTATTTAGCGCCAGCTTCGAAAGTATCTAGAGCTCGAACTCTAGATTATCAGAAAATTAGTCCGTTCGGCTAGAGTGCTACAATAAATTCGACTTGTTCATCCGAGAAATAATTTTCTCTTAAGAATACCTCGGTGAAATCGATTTTCTGGTCCTATCGGAAGGAACTGTGGTACCCCCATTGTGAAGTTTAACCTGGTTTCAGATTGAATAGCGGTTTACACGGTACCTCAGGCTCTACAGATTCTGGTTCCAACAGTAAATGGCTAGGGCAAAGTCTGACACGGTCAGAGTGCCGAAACAAAGATTTCTTTTTTCGCGGGGCAAGAATTTTTCCCTTGGCTACTTCGATTAGTTGGTTAGAACCTATCGGAACGACCTGTATTCGCATCGGGGTATTTTGCGTCAGCCTGGCTTGAATAGCACTTTGTGGAGCACCTCGGGCTCTAGATTATGTCTCCAATAAGAAATGAATAGGGTGGAAGTTCTGCCAGGGGCAGATCAGCAAAAAAATTGCTCTGTCGGCTCAAGATCGGTTCTTTCGACCCCCTCTGGCACTTTCGCTGACGCGGAGATATATTTTTCGATCGAGGAGAAGTTTCCTTTCGGACACTTTTTAATGAAATGGGCCGTTTCAGCTTGCTAATAGCACTGCAACCTCTTAGATTAGAAGTCACTTTGCCACGGTATACGTCCCTTTTCATGGTAGAACGAAGCGTCTCGAAACGACGTCGCGACGCCGATTAACTTCTATTCGAAACCTCGAAAACTCGTGACCTACAAAAGATGTTCAAAGTCTCCCCTGTCTATTCGTGGATGGCAATCGATTCGCGGCGAACGTCGCCGTCGTCGTCGCTTCGTTCAGAAATGCCGCGTTCCCCGAACGGACGAACTTTCGCGTGTCCGATCTACATAGAATCGATCGTTCGAAAAAATTTATGATAGCTCTTAACGCCAGAAATATAGAAGTTATCCGCGGAATTTCTGGAACCTCGCGTTTCGAATTCCAACGGTAATAATTCACCAACGATATCTCCGAAGGTGCTGCTTGAAATTTTTATTGGACGACCCATTCTCGATACGTATCGAAAGGTGTGTTCGTCAGTTATCGACTGCATCAGCCGATTCGGTAACTAAACTTTATGGGAGGTATTCTTGTCTGGTTTTAATGGTTGTCAAGATTCGAGGATTTCTTTTGTGGTAATTTAAGTTGTGCCGGATATTTTAGAGGACCAAAGTACGAGCACGAAAAATAATCGAAACTTTTCAGATAATCAAGGGGGAAAAATGAGATAGGACGCGCGAAGGAGGAAGACCTGGGAACAAAGTCGAAGGAAAAGCGATCGAGGAGGAGCAAGAAGCCAAAGTATGAAGACAAACGATCGTGGTTCGAAGGAAGACCGATGAAAATGTTGAAGACCGTCGGTCGGGCAAGTACTTACTGGGCCTCTCGTCGACATTCTCCTTATCGGCGTTGTACGACTGTCGCTGGGAATGATGATGCTTGTGATGACGACGGTGTCTTCTCTCGCCAGGCAGATGCACGCCCACGTACACGGTGTGCGCCCTGTGACCTGGAAGCAGATGAAAGAGGACTCGCGTGAGCGACTCAGAGTTCCATCGGTTCGTACGATCCTCGATAATAGGAATCCTCTCGCGCCGGATCGATCGCTAAGCCACGATTTTCCGGCGGTTAATCTAGAACTCTAGGCGAGCGTTTTCCGGTGTTTGATCGTGTCGAACAGGAGGTTGAGAGCGATCGCGGTGCTCGTTTCATAATTATTCGTAGGTGAAAACGATACGGGTACATATGTACATATGGATAGGTGAGCAGCGGTGGACGATACATCCGGTCCAGTGTCCGCTGTCCGGATCTACCCGGCGCTCGGGTGGAATCGATTCGCTTCGCTGGGACGGTTTTCAAGATCGCGGCGGGACAGGTGACCTCGGGACCAGCACGGCCGAGACAAGGGTCATCGCGACTTGGGCGGAATAATGATTTTCGAAGCACCGGCGGCGCGGACCGACCGTCTGCCTTCTGCCTTCTGCCTTCTTCCTTCTTCCTTCTGTCTTCTGTGCGCAAACATCGAAGCCCGATCCGTGTTCCCATCCGATTGACCTACACGCGTACGAGCATCAACGGGTTAGGCCAGTGAAAGCAGCTTCAGCTTTTCACGGTGCAGAACTTTTCACATTTCTCATTAACAGACACGAATGTGGCATATCTTTATTCCACGTATCCTTATCTTACGTTCGATCGAAACCGAGGATATTCTCATGAAAGAAATATCGATTCTCGGTAGTACTTTCGAAGGAAACCGGTTCTCGATGTATTAGAAAAATGTTAACTACTCCTTCGGAGTATACACGGCAGACTCTGCCCACTCCAAGTTTCAAGCAAATTGAATAAGAAACGAGACAGTTATGCACACAAGTGCAAAGTGGAGGACTGAGAACTCGTCTGGCATGTCGGTGTAGCCGCGCCGTTATGTAAAATAAAAAGAACGCAAAAATATCTTGGTACATCTTCTCTTTGAGGTTCGCGCGACAAAACCCCGGCAAAACCCCGGCAAAACCCCGGCAAAACCTTCTTTCGCGCAGCATTAATTTTCTCGAAAAAAAGAAAGAAAGAAAGAAAGAAGAGAAAATAAATAAATAAATGAAAGAATAAAGAAAGAAAAAAGCGAAAGAACGTTTCGCGTATATCGTGTCTAGACTGGCAAGATGGTGCGACGGTTCCGCGAGTATTGGAGTTTCGTCGAAGCGGTTCGATAGCCGATCGATTTGCCGGAACGAAGCAAGCTCAAGAAACATCGGTACCTTCGTAATCTTTCTCGGTGTAAGACTGATGGGTGATCCGAACCCCGGGATCTTTCGGAGCCTCGTCGTCACCTGTCCCACCTGCGTGGGCCGCGCCACCTCCGCCTCCGATACCCGGCTGCATCCACGGTCTAAAAAATAAATCGAACGACCAGATGAAACGTGGCCAATTGAAAATGTGACACAGGTCTGGTTCTCGAAAAGCGCAGTCGAGTCGCGTCGAGTCGCGTCGCGTCGCGGTACGATCAACTTTCACAGGATTTGCCCGCGAACTCGTTTCGCGGCTTCTCCCGCGAGTTCTTTCGCCTGGCTGTTGCCGCGTCGCGAACTTTATTCGCAATGATCGCGTAATCTCGAGGAATCTGCGGTTCCGGCCGAACTCGGCTGATAACGTAAACGACTTCCTCGAATCGTCGTGTTTCGCGCGAGAAAAGAGGCGACGCGATGCAACGCGCGTGGGATCACGAAATAATTCATGGGACGGCCGTTTACGATCGCCTGGCGGCGCGACGCGGCACGGCGCGGCGACGCGCACGCGATTTTATTATAATTAAACTTCCTCGGCAGGAAACGCTTTGTTCGAGCCGCGCGTGGCCGCCGGCGTTAACTACCGTCGCCCCCGGACCCGTTTTAGCTGTTAGACTTGGCTCGCCACTTTTCCAAGCGAGCCTAACGACGTTCCAGAAGACTCCGAGTGTCTTCAAGTCCATGGTCAGGTTGGACGTTTACGAACATTGCGACACGGCAGTGTACAGAGAGCCGCGCGATCGGTTTCGATGGTCTACGCGATGTCCTAGGGACCTTCGAACCGTTAGAATCCGTAAAAGAGATTAGACAAAGGAGCAACACTCGAAAATGCATACTCACAAGGCGGCACCCAGCTCGACCATGTTATCGCGACTGATGCTCGGCGAGTCGAGCGCAATCGAATCGTTCGATTTGTCTCGAGACTCGAGGTAGCAAATCGCTCCGATCGGAGTCAACTCGAGCTGCTCGGGTAAATGTTCGAGGGTTCTTCAGATTCCTCGAGATACGCGAAACCGGCGGATGATTATCGCGAAACAACGGGGCCACGTGAAAACGCGCGACATCCGCAGGCACAAAGAGACGCTTATGGCCGAGTTGGCGCCGCTAACGAGGAAACAATTAGCAAGGGAACTAACTGAACGACGCGGCGCGGCGTTCCCTCGAATTCAAAGCTAATTTATAATCGTTTCGGACGCGGGGCGAAGCGAGAGGCCGCGATTTACATCGCCACGTGTGATCGACGAGCAAATTATATCGGCGCTAAATTCGCGAGGTGTGCGCCGCAGATGCGAATCAGGCTCCGCGAAAGCTGCAGCTCGAACCATCCCGCGAAAACCATCGGGAGCTCGATCAATCGACGAGCGAATCGTGCGCGAATACGCCAAGACTGATTCGTTGCCTCGGTTCGGCCGACAGTCTTCGAACTTGCAAAATTGATCCAGGCTTAGTTCTCCAGCGCTCGGTGATCTTCCAGGCGATTTTGCAACTCGGTGAAACGAATATTTTTTCTTTTATTTACGCGCCCCTGCATCCGTCTCGCGCGATTTCGTACGCTGATAAATTAATCTCCGCGCAAATAGAACCGTGTCGAGCCCACTTTTCAGCAACCAGAGGTAATTCGATGTTTATGCCTTTTATCTGGCAGTCTATCCTATTGTAAATGAGGCGCATTAAATAACAAGCGTTTGGTTATCTGACGCAAGCGCGCGGGCTTCATTGAAGAATGTGATTGTCGATATTCGGTCTGTCGTATCTCGGCGAAAAAAAATCGCAGAGCTATCTACCTAGACTGGTTTTAAAGGTTCGAGACTCGGCTTTCGCAAGGTTCGACAGATTTTTACGAATTAAAGCTAATTTTGCCGCGGCGCACGTTTAACGTTCCGTGTACTTCTCTAACGGGGGAAACTGTTTCGTTAAGAAATCCAGGTATCGAGAAAAACAGAGAACGAAGGTCTAACCGCTGGAATGTCAAGATCGTGACGTTACGTCGAACTCGACCGATGATTACCAGCCGTCAATTGGATAATTAACCCGCTATGATTATCCGTGTGCTCCCTATGTGCGCGGTTTTACATAATGAACGATCCGCTGGTTAGCTGTCTGTCCAGAAAGTGCAAGTGTAGCACTTTGTGTAATAAGCGAGGGGAAGACGGACGATAATTGTTTAATTGTCACTGGGAGGTCACCGGGCGTCCGCCGATATACGAAAAGACGCGGACAACCATTTTATTTTGCGAGGAAGAACGGCGGCTGTTCTGCTCTGTTGTGCACCGGATGATCCGATACATTTGCGTCCAGGTCGAGATCGAATAACTCGCGTTTCGATAGAAGACCGATAGAACCGAAACCTCTCTTTTCCTCTTCTAGCCGAACTAGCGAGTTTCCACGTGCGAAATTCGCAACGAAGTTCGGAGGCCAACGCGGTCAGCCAACGTGGTTTAACGAGCGACAACAACGTGGAATGAAAAAGTCCTTGTGATACTGAATTTTTTGCAGTTCGACCGACTGCCCCTCGGACACCGGCGCGGCGCGGCGCTGTTAATTGAAACGTAAAAGTATAATGAATGAAGCGACGACTGCGTGTCCTGTTGCGGCATCAGCCTCTCACCGTTGCATAGCGTCCAAAGATGATCGATGACCGTTCTGTTACTTTTTAGGAGTAACAGTTTCGCGGCGGCTGACGATGGCGGGAATCTGCGAGATTTCCACGAGGACGGAAAATCGGCCAGTTAAACGTAATCGGCCGCGGCGCAGGACTATTTAGCTGGCTTTAGGTTACTTAACATAATTCCGCAAACGACGTTCCCGAGGAAAATCGGACGCCAACGACGGAATTATTCTCGCGTTGGCGCATGGCGAGCCGCGAGTGGAATGTCGCAACGCTGCCGGTTACGCAAATCGTTCCCCACGGTGCTGGAATCCGCGATTTGAAAATTGGTCACGAGCAGACCGTGTCCGTTGCGATTTAGTTCCAACTTTACAACTTGGATTACGATGATAAAGATTAATCTTCGGAGATTTATTGATTCGATCGCTGAATACTGGGGTAGTTATCGGTTCTCGATGATTCACAGAGAACATACGTTTGAACGAGACTTCTGCAGAATGATACTTTTACTAGGAACAGCGTCTGTCTGGTTAAAGTGGTTTCGATCAATCGTTATACGTATGCTGTGCATTTTATGCATTTCTGACAGAAATGTTCTCTTTCATAATCACCGGGGCGTATAACGATTGATCGCAATTAACGGGAAATTCAATCGGAAATTAAATGCTTTTGCTCGTGGATCAAGTTTCTGGCGAACCCCGCGAAATCAAGTCCGACCTCGACACGCATCCGGTGTTCACTCGTTCGGGAGGATCCATCGATCCTCCGGTTGATTAGGCTCTCGGATTGTCCGGCTTATGCTTCACGGCCGCGGCCAAGCTAATCTTCTTTGCGTGTTCGAGTTGACAACGCCTGGAAGAATGGTTTCCCAGGGTCTAGATATGCTAAGAGTCCGACCAGCCTCTCGGTCAGCTGCGACCAGGGAATCGCATTAGCATACTTATCAACGCGCGACGTAATTGCGGCGCATGATTCGTTGCCGGATTGATCGATGGAACGATTGTTTCGACGCGCGCGAGATTGTCGGTTTCGTAATGATCCATGAATCCGTTGAAAATTTATGCGTGCCACGAAGACAGCCCGCGGCGATTATTAATCGGTACACGTGTGTAAAGTATCAACTGTATATGCAAATGCTTCTCCATGTCAGAGGAAATTATAAAATGGTTTTCGAGATTTCCCTGGCTCATCCGACGTTTGCTTCGAGAAAATTGCTCTCCAGCGTTCTTCTGCTTTGCGAACGCTTCTTCCGATCTACCATACTCTGTGCGGGCCATTCAGCCGTATCGCTCGAGAGCCAACAATGTAATCGGCATCCATTTGATCGTGCACGCTTTCATCGCCTCGAAAAACATTTACACTCTGCCTTGTGTTTCGCTCGTTATACTGCCCGATAACACTCGTATCTCTTGCAACTTTTCCCTTTGTCCCGTATCTTCGACTTTCGTTGCGTGTCCGGAACCGTCGGGCAAATTCCCGCGAAATTCGAACCACCGAAAGGTTGCAGACGCACCGGGGAAGTATACAGCGACGACAAAGATAAGACGCGGACGAATGCCGATAAGAAGTTTTATGTTTGGCGTGTTGCGCCATGGAATAAAGTTCAACGATAGTAATAGAAATCGTATCGCCGACGACTCATCTTGATCGATTCCGTATTTGTAATTCGTTCGCCTAACCGGGTCGTATCCGGATTATTCGTTCTTTCGGAGACAAGAGACGCGTTAGATTGGCCGATTTTTCCGAGCGGACGAAAAATCGAGGGAGGAAGAGGCGAACCGCAAGTTCACGCCAGGGTCACGTGTTTCGCGTTCTATGCAAATCGTGG
The DNA here is from genome assembly GCA_028454255.1 of Halictus ligatus. NCBI lineage: Eukaryota > Metazoa > Arthropoda > Insecta > Hymenoptera > Halictidae > Halictus > Halictus ligatus. Next base: position 83,690 of record CM052145.1, on the reverse strand, counting down.
GCAGCCTGCGCGCTGTCTGTCACGCCGCTAGATTTCTGCTCCGTTTGTCTCCGATCAAAATGGTCTTCCGCGATAATAATTAATACGTTCGCTGCGTACGCTGCTCGTTACATGCGTAGAACCGCGATACGCGTACAAGCACACGATACATACACGCGCTGTTCTCCCTTTTCTCGGACAACATAAAAGTTTCGTAGTTCCGTGAATCGAGCATCGAAGCGATCCCAGCGAGCCCATCGGATCGGTACAACGGTTGTATCGAACGCTCGCACGTCGCACCGATACCAACAACGATTTAACAAAATGCTGAATATAATGCTATTATATTGTACTTGTTCATGTCCTCTTTCCTCGATCTCCGTGGTGAAAATCTCGCGACGTCGACAAGCGAAGTAGTTTTCCACGAAAGGCAGAGCTCTACCAAACGGTCCCCATGCTGGAACCAAGAACCGTCTTCTCGACGATAACGCTCGTTGCAATCGTCCAACTGGTAAGCAACGCGGCAGACACACGCGCAGCGCAACAACGCGTTTAGCGCACCGGAAAAATCCTCGGCGCAACGCTGTTTTATCGAAGGTGACACCGCGGTCGAGCGGTTCTTCGCGAACGTCTAAGCAGCGCGATGATCCCCGATCGACTGTTTACCACCGGCTGACACAGTCGTGTTTGCTATCCGAAGGTCTTCGCGATTGGTGGCAGTCGATCAGCGCTGCTGGACGCGCACCGTGCGCTCACAGCGGGTGCTGTCAAACGCTATCCGAGCGATGCGCACCGAGTAAACGGACCGGGCAATCGCGCGATCGCGTTAACGATGCTCGGCGATCTGTATTATCGTTATCGCGGTGACCGATCCGCCGGACACGTGACGGTTCATCTACGATGGCTGGCAATCGGCCCATCGTCGTCCTGTGTGTTGTTGTACGATGATCTTTGATGTACTGGTGTTACCACATAATATAAATATTCTGCAAATGCGGTTACGTTGTGCAATGGCGGGAGACGGGTTGATTGTTGCGTTTACGGCAGGACATTGTTCCGGCTCGAAAATCTAGGAAAATGGAAGAAAGTCTACAAAGAGCCCCCTTTGCAATCAAAAGAGAGAGAGAGAGAGAGAGAGAGAGAGAGAGAGCTCTACATAGTCTTCTGCCGTCACCATTTTGTCCACTCGCTGAACCGAGTGGGCAAAGCTTAGGGGGCAATTTCGTGTATTTCTCGAGCCAAGAGCCCTCGTTCTCCATGTCTGTATCCACCGCCGCGACTGTCTTTGCCGAACCCAAAGAGTCCTCCATTGTTTCGTACAACTTTGATGTCCCCTTTCCCGAACAGTCGCTTTTCAGAGGAATTCCAAAAGAACGGGAACGTTTGTCATATCTATATCCATAACTGCGAAGAACCCAGATCAGTGTCGGTGTCGCGGAACTCCGGTAATTCCTCGTTTCATCGTAGCGACGTTAACGTCGCTCGCCCTACATCATTGCTCCCAAGGGCAATCGAAAATACTCTCGGGTGCAGGAGCGCTTATTGCTCGCGGCTGTCGTAAATTTTCCACGCAACACGTGCCCCGGCAAGTCTACAGAATTCTGATAGATTACACGACCCCGGAGATCGGATCTCTGCATCGCGGATTTCGTTTGACGCAACGCGGTCGCGTCTTGGCCCAAGAAATCCGAGTAGTCGAGGACTAGGTTTCTCGGGTCTAAGCTGTGAGTCGATTTGAAAGAAAACCGAGCGACGACACAGTGTAATCGACCCCCCGCCCCCTAGTCTTCCAAACTCTTCTACAGCGTTGTGAAAGTAATCGGCAAACAGCGGCGCGCGCGCCAAGCAAATAGATTAATTGATAGTCCGCAAACATTTACACGCATATCGTTAATGTTCCCGTACGTTTTCTGAAACAACGTTTGGCGGTTACGTTTTATCAATGTTCTCGCAGACCGCGAGCCGGCGCGTTATCGCCAACGGACGACCATCGTTCACCAGATGTCGCAAACGCAGACGGTCGCGTCGCGAAAAATCTTGGATTCGTCGATGAAAACCACTCGCACGCGACGATCATCGAATACCGATCATCGAATACGTTGAAACTGCTCGAAACCGGTGTCGACCAGTTATATCTGACCGTTCGCGCCGGCGACGACTCTCGCAAGGTGTGCGACCTCTTTTCATTATCGAGGTAGCCGGTTGATCGTTGTCCGAACCAGCGTAATTCGCGATTCATGGAACGCGACGCGCAACTATCGCAAACTGCTGCGAGCAGATCATTTGATCTTGTTAGTTCGAGTGTTCTCGCGGACGAGCGGCCGCTCGATTCACCTACCCTTAACGCCTTCCGTCAAAATACGCGCGTACTAATAAACTATGCCAATTTCTTCATCCATCAAAGTCCAGCTGCAGTGGCCTTCGAATTAGACTCTCCGATATATTTGTAGGGAAACGTGGAAAATTCCTAACGGATTGCTGTCACAAGAAATGTGACTTTCAGGAATTTTTATCTGAAAAAAAAAACCAGGCATGTCCGCTTAAAAGCCTCGTTAACAACGATGGAACTGGAATAGTGACCACGTTTCGAAGCAATACAGCGACCACCATTACACCAGTTTCAGACAACTTTTGCCGGTCAATTTTACTTCTATGTTGTCCCCGTTCGCGTAACTTGTTAACTTTCAATTAAAAACCACCATGACCGACATACAGCTAATTAGCATTTTGCTCTCGAGAGCATCATTTTACTCTCCAACATTTATCCGATACCAACATCCTTAACACGTTCGAGTAAGAAGAAACAGACAGTAACCGTATTGTGACATTCGCCGCGCAGTTTCAAGCAACTCTCCAGATTAATTTTGCTTTTACTTGTAGACCTTGTGAAACTTATTAATCTTCGATTTAAGAGCTCCATGGCCCATATACGAGACACGCGGAACTGCGAAACGCGTTAACAAGCATTCCCAAGTGCTCCATTTTTCTCTTTCACGTTGTCGTCTCGAGTGTCTGCGATTCCAGTCTTGTGTGTTTTCAATTGAACTTTGAAGAAGAAACTGAAAAACCGAACTTTTAACCGAATCAGCCCCACTCCGATAGACTTAAGAAAAACAAAAGGTAAGTAAAAGCTAATTAATTCGTTGCTTTCAGAGTTTTACCAATCAAAAATAATATCTTGGATCCTTCTGTAAAATCAACATTGTGTGCAGCAAAATCCGCAAAACAAGTAAGCAGAAATGAATTTATTGCCTTCCGAATTTCGTCGGATTGAAAATAAAACAATTTTATGAACTCTGTGTCCCGAATCTCGTACAGTTTAATTCAAAACGGTGACTCGCATGATTTTCGGAATTGTTTACCGGCCAACGAAACGTTCGCTGGAATTTCGCCTAATATGTCGACAGGGATAAAAGAAAATATAGGGACAAGACAAAGAGACCGATACTCACCCTATGTTTCACAGAATGGCAAACTCGAACGCCCCACTGCCGCGTTCCTTTGGCTCTCGCAATTCGGGGTCGCGATCCTCGATCAGGCGGCCTGCATCGTCGCTGGATCGGTGCACTGATCGAAACAACGGCGACGGATCTCGATCACCGACCACCGGGACCTCCAACGTTCTAAGCCGCGCGAACGACCATTCACCTTCCCCACGAACACAGAATCCTTGGCTGCATGGAAACCAACAAGAAACGAGAGAGTAGAAACGCATGCGAGACCTAGCAACGGGGCTGGGACTGGCTGGGGTTTTTTCCCGCAGCCGCAATTCTTGTCCTACGTTGGAGTTTCGTCGACTTAGACACGGGCCTATGAATTTTAGTGAATTTTAACGCAGCGAACGTGTTAGGACACACATTGCGAACAATTCGAACACATCGACACGATTCTGGTGCGGCGCGGCGCGGCGTCGCGCTATCAGACAGCCGACGACCCCGTACGAATCTGAATCAAAAGACACGCCAATTCCCCTGCGCTCATTGCTCGAACAAGCGAAGAAACGAACCGGAAACAACGCGAGCAAGCCGGAGATCGTATACAGAGAGACTGTTGCTAAGATGTTTCCAGCGCAGAAATTAGCATAACTCTGGAGCAACAGATGAGATGGGAAAGAGCAGGGGGCGAAGGGCCCGGGTGTGTTCCTCCGTAGGAACATCGTGACAGGTGTCGAAGAAGGAGAACGGGTTTTCGAGAGTGGTGGCGAACGGGGGTCAAACGCCGAGAAAGTTGAACGCGCGAGCAACAGAGAGAGAGAGAGAGAGAGAGAGAGAGAGAGAGAGAGAGAGACCTCGAAGATTCGGAGCGGATCGCAGGCAGGTGACATCCTTTCGCGGTCGGGAAGGGTGAGTCCTGTCGAAAGGAGACCGGAAGGAGCGCGAGGGCCAACCGCTCGAAAACCGGAGATCAGGCCGAGCTAGGGAGGAACGCGTGAACGATATCGCCGCTTCCGTTCGAATTCTTGTTCCCTGGCGAACTGAATACGAAGACTCAGACTCGGGCGTAGAGCGTGCGGCTCGTACCCGCGGCGCGAGCATACTGCTACTCGCGGACGGTGGAGGCGGCTGCCTTCACCCTCTTCGGTATTGATCCACGTGGCCGGCAACGCTCTCACCGAGAACAGCCCTGACGGCCCACACCGATTTATCCATCTTGTTTTAATCATTATTCGCTAATTCCCTGGCAAAGGCACACCGGAAACGTACAAATTCAATCGACTGTGAACGGTAGTACCGTTGTGTTTTACATTTTTACCTCTGGCTTTTATCTACTATTTAAACGACTTGTTTCTGATTTTTCTTCTGTTAGAATTGTCGAAGGAACGGGTTGCCGTGAGAAGTTCTTCGGCAAACCTTGCTTTATCCAAGTATTTGTTTTAATAGAAAGCAAGCTGGACAGAATTGTAGTTTGAATGTCCTTTTAAGCAAATGTTTCAACGATGTTTTATATTAGATCGTTGCATACGAAAAAATATGTTATGCTATATATAAAATGAAATTCGTATACTTTTCTTATTCGAACCTTCGAACAACGAATGCGGATCAAGTTATTTGAATAATTTTGGCATGTTTACACATGATTCTATTCCATGCTAAAACGTAGACACGGTTCTGTTCCATGCTAAAAAGGCGATGTCGCAAAATTCGGAACGCCGGAGCCCTCTAGCGTGAGCACCAGCGACCACCTCACTCTCGTATCTTCTCGGCTAGCATTCGTAACCTAAAAACGACAGATGTGGACGAACCAAACACACGGAGCAAGGGAATCTTAGGAAGAATGGCTGACGTACGCGATATATTGGACATCGAAGTGCCGACAACCAGCGAGCTCACGAAAGAGTCGATTATCGGAGCCGAGAAAAAAAACCGGAAGAAATATGAGTACAAAGTGCCGAAACGACCAGAAGGTATGCACCGTGAGGTGTTTGCATTGTTGTGCAAGGACAACAACGATGTGCCACCGCTGTTTCCGACGGACACGGCGAAAGGATACAAACAGGTCAGGGCCAAGCTCGGTATGAAAAAGGTTAGACCATGGAAGTGGACACCTTTTACTAATCCTGCGAGAACCGACGGAGCAGTTTTCCACCATTGGAGACGCGTTGCCGACGCTGGGAAGGAATATCCCTTTGCTAAATTCAATAAAAAGGTTCCTATTCCTACCTACACCAACGCCGAATACGTTCAACATTTAGTAACGAACGGGTGGACCAGAGCAGAAACGGATCACCTCTTCGATCTATGCAGAAGATTCGATCTCAGGTTTATAATAATAAAAGACAGATGGGATCGTACCAAGTTTCCTGCTAGATCCGTGGAGGATTTGAAAGAGAGGCGAGGGAATATTGTATATCTTTTTATACGTGTTTGTTGTACGCTTACCAATGTATATTTATTCTATATTTATATATGTATATGTGTATATGTTTTTCTTTTTCAATCGAGTAGGTATTATCAAGTATGCGCTGCTCTTACGAAAGCAAAGTCTCATAGCGATAAGGTATATGTGTTCGACGCGGAGCACGAGAAACGTAGGAAGGAACAGTTAAAAAAATTGTTTGAAAGAACACCGGAACAAGTAGAAGAGGAGCAAATGTTACTGGCCGAATTAAGAAAGATCGAGCAGCGAAAGAAGGAAAGGGACAGGAAAACGCAGGATCTACAGAAGCTGATAACCGCCGCCGATCATCAAGCCGATCCAAGGAAGAACGAAAGAAAACCTACGAAGAAGAGCGGAGCTTCCTCTAGAAATAGACCGAACAAGACCGATACTTCTCATGTAAATAATTTATCGTAAGGTCTTTACGCCGGAACTAATCGCGCCGATAATACAATTTCTATCTTTATCTTTTTTCAGACCGTCGAATCGGCTGGCATCAAGTTCCCAGATTTTAAGAATAGCGGCGTATCGCTTCGTTCGCAGAGAATAAAGTTGCCGAGCAGCTTAGGTCAAAAGAAAATGAAGGGTATCGAGCAAATGCTCAACGAATTGAGATTAGGTAAGGAGTCGACGATTTTCCTGTTTAACCTATTTTGATTATTTTCGAGCGAATACTAATGCGATTTTTCTTTAGAATTGAATCCACCGCCCACCGAACAGATTTGCCAACAATTCAATGAACTTAGAAGCGACATTGTTTTACATTACGAGCTCAGAAGCGCTCTGTCAACTTGTGATTACGAGTTGCAATCGTTGAGGCATCAGTACGAAGCTCTCGCTCCTGGAAAGGTAACGTTTCGAAGCCGTCGATCAAATTCTTGTTGAAAATCTAATAAAACACAATTTTCAGACACTGACGATACCTCCGGCGCTGCTACCAAAAACCGAGCCGGAAGTGAAAGCGGATATAATAGACGTGGTAGGATCTCCGAGCATGCCGACGATTACTTCGCTCTGAAACGAACTAGTTTCTTCTCCTAGCTGTATATAATTATTTTGTAAGCGTCGATGCGCGGTATTCGATATTTGGTACGCTTGTTTCATGTGTTATACCTACTGTACCAGTTTTTATATGGTCTCGGACAATGATTAAACGCTATTCGACGGATACGTTGTTGAAGTTGTGGTTGTTGTTAGTCACCCGGATTTCGTCAGTCGACTAGCAATACGGAAACATCGACAGCAAACCAAGTTTTTCTATCTATTTTGTAAGAGAAATGTTTGAGAAATATTTTGTGAATAAAAGCAACCGAAACGAGAACTACCTTGAAGACTCGGTGCTACCTTGAAAAAGTTCTGGAACTTGTTCAGATTAAATAGAACAGATTGGGCGATAAGGTGAGACGAATAGAAAATAGTTTAGATGAAAAATAAGGAAGAAAGATCGAGCGAGGGGGAATGCAAACCAGAGAAAGGCTTACTTATATATCTGTGTATTTTATATTGTCGACAAAAAGTAACAATGTACGGTCAAACCGTATAATTTATCTACAACAATCTACAATAGATTACAATATGTTTTCTTGTTTCTTGTTGAGGGTTAGAGGGAGGCAGGAATTATTAGAATAACGAGGGTGGGTTGGGTTGGGGTGGAGTGGAGTGGGGGGACAAGGGAAATTCTCGGTGTGGCGGGAAGAGGGGAGAGAAGGGAATCGGGAGGTTTAAAAGTTTCTGGAGAGGAAACATGGTCGATGCAGGCCTTTCTTCGTTCGTGCTCCGTTAATCGCGATACAGTTGACTGTTTTATAATTCTATATTAAATTACTCGGTAGCCTCTAGCCGTACTTGGTACGGAATAATGCTTATATATGTGTCTTCTGCTTCTGAATGATCGATAAAACCCACCGCCCGACTTTTCCCATCTACGCCGTGCCGTGAGGACTCTCTCGGTCAAAGTTCACTTGCTAAGAGGAGGGCAGAACAAAAAAGGGGGAGAGAAAGACAACGTCGAAAAAAGGACACACAGAACGCTGGGCTGTGCATCGTTGACCCGTATACGTCCGATGTATTGTTTCCGAGATCGCGCATCCCCTCGTCTCCGCCTCCGCCTCCGCCTCCGCTCGCATCTCTTTCAGCCCTTCGTGCAACGCGCTGACGCTCTTCGATCGCGTTCTTCGGGAATCCGATTTTGAGGATCGGCCGGCCTCTCCTCTCGAACGTTACACGACGCTCGCCGCGATTTCATTGATTCTCGAGGCAACCGGAGAATAAAACCCCATCGAAACGAACGAACGAACGAACGAATAAGCGCCGTTTTACTTTGCACCCGGAAGAGCTGATCTTCCACGTTCGAACGCGAACGTTGTCGTTCTACGTATTAGGTCGGCGCAAAAGGGAGACACGGACGAGTCAGGGCAGGGGACGATGAGCGATCTAGCGCGTCAGTCAGCATATCCGTCGGTTTTTTCAAAGGGTCGTTACTTATTGCCACGGACGAGGAGAGGCTGGATCGGTGATTCTGGCACAGCAAACGGGTGGCGGGGTGAAACCAGGGAAAGGAATCGAGCCACGAATAAAGGAACGCCGCTGCTGTCAAACATACGTGTCTGTACGTATGTACAGTATGTTTCTCTGTACAAAACTAATGGTCATCCGTCTCTACACACCTCTGGATCGGTCGACATTTCTCAAGAAACCTTGTTAAAGGCTTTTTTCACACGAACACCATCTTTCTCTGTATACATCGAGAAAAGCCGAGAAAGATATACAAGTCGTTAAAGTTTTAGCAAAATTTGATTGCGTGGACTTGTACGTATAGACAAAAGCCTACTACACGGTCGACCCGACCGTGACAAACGAAATTTGAACATTCGGCGCTAAACCTGTGCCTGTACCAAATCATTGTCACCCTGCCCATTCGAATCGTAAATTTGTAGTTGCGAATACAAAACCTATATTATGAAGTACCAGTGTAAAGTAGAATTACCAATTTTTCAGAATCATCGGTTCCCCCGTCGCGTCGGATCCACGGCACACTACTGTTGACTCAGGCGAATACATACGTCCGAACAATTGGACCACAATTTGACAAAGAATAAACTTTTCAAGTTTTCGGGCTCCTTGGCTCGCTTCCATGTTGTGGCGGTCAATGCCCATTTAGCTGTTCGCGGGAGTAGGCGACGATGCCACCATTTCGAAATCGAATCGTTTCATCGGTCATGGAGTATAATATATGGAAGTCAGCGATGAATCTAACAACGAAGCACGCGAGATATATGTCGTTTGTAGAATCTGAGGAGCGGTATTGCGTCGCGACATAACAGGTCCGTGGGACCGAAGCGGTTAGTACGATTTCGGCGCGAAAACTCTGCTCTCGCAGCATACGAGAGCACGTATCGATTCGAACGAAAGATATTGTTTCGAGAATCGTCTGGCGATACATCGATTCTTGCGAGTTCGGCCATTCGATTCCTTCGAGTTCACATTCTTGAATAGACGACACGAGAACGACGACAAGTTTTGAAACGCGTTTCGAGTGGTTAGAAATAAAGTAGACGTATGCATGTGAAAAACTGCGTCGGAAAATGTGCTCGCATCAAACGTGCTGTGCGCCGTGCGCCGTGTGCCGTCGATCCGACGAAGGATCAGAAGATTCGGAAAAATTTGCAGGTACACTTTACATTAGCATTTTCGAATACTGATCTAGCATCGATAACAATTTTGTGGCAAGTTTCTTCGATAAATGTCCACCGATGAGCCAGACGCGTAGGTTCACCCGTACGACACGTAGATGACCATTACTTTTGATACACCCTGTACATGCGTACATACTGCTATACATGTATACATGTACACACATACCGGTAGCAATAATAGTAACAATAATTATTTTGTAATTAATTAATAATAAGTGGTGGACCAGGGGCGTTCACGCTAATCGACACCCTTGCCAAGTTATTTATAGGAAAATTTGCATCTTTTCATATTAGAGTTTCAACGAAGAATTTGTTAACCCTGGAAAGATCCAGCAGTTTAGTCAATGGTATTTCGTTCGTAAGCTCGCATCCCAAAGGAACAGAGAAACTGTAAATCACGGTAAATCTGTACGCAGAAATCGAAAATAAGTGAATTTTTACAGGAAGATCGTATGGGGTTAGGGGGTTGCGAACGATGTATGCTCGATCTTGAAGACGCAAGCAACGACGAATAATTTTTACAATTATCGCAGACAATATAAACAACGTACTTTCAACACATTACCTAGCGGAATAAATTTTACAATATCTTAAAGTCTCTGATTCCCAACTATATATATTGTATATGTATGTATAAATCAATTAACAAATTTTTCCAAGAAGCATCCTAACAAGTCGCTTCCGGGAAGATAATCCGATAACATCTTTGAGAATAATTATTTAAGAGTATACTTTTAGGCTTAAACAGTTAGGTTTCCGGTAGGTAAAGTGCGAACATGCATCTTGGAGTCGTCGAGCTTCCCAGAAGCTTCCTGCAGTCTTTCCAAGGTTGGTGCAACGATTTCGCAGGCGGAACGATCGCGAAAAGATCCACGGTCCACCAACAAGTGACACGAACAACGTTGTAATGTACAGAGCGAGCCGTATAGTCGATGGAAGAAACAGGATGGGAGACCGGTCGGAATGTCCTCGAGCTCTACCGCGGGTCTATGAACACGAGAATGGACCGTCGACGCAATCGAAAACGCGAAATTAATTCTCTCCCGATCGGTGATAACATTTCCGGCATCGAAGTTTGCGACTCTTCCACCAACGATACGGGTTCGTTTTAACAAAACACCTTCTCCCTTCGTCACCTCGCGTATCACACCTTTCCCCTCTTTCTTTCCCGTCTTCTCCTTATACGTGTATTACATTTTTGTTTCTTATTCTCCCCCGCCTTAAACCACCTCTCTCTCTCTCTCTCTCTCTCTCTCTTCCACCCCTCTCTCTCTCTCTCGCTCTCTCTCTCCACAGTTCGTCCGTTTCTTGTCTCCATCTTTTGTTGCACAACGGGAATATATTGATTCGACGACGTTCGTAACGATCCTGCTACTGACCGGAGAGGAGACTCGTCTCGTTTTATCATCTTTTTTCTTCGTTTATAATACCATTAGTAGTTTTATTTATGTATTTATTTATTTTATTTTATTTTTTTGTGTGTTGCTTTTGCTGCAAGTTTTTTCTTCGTATAACATGTAACATGAGAAATCGTATTCTTATTCGTTAAAGACATTCCCTACACAACACGGCTACGGTAATGCGTCATGGATATGTGCGCAAGTGCGTGTGAAGAATATAGGGGTACGGGGAGGGGAAGGGAGAGATATAGATAGATAGATATTTAGACAGAGAGATAAAGAGAGCGAGAGAGGGAGGAGGGAGAGCTGGATGGCGGTGGAAGAAAGAGAGAGAGAGAGAGAGAGAAGAAAGGACACAGGCGCAGGCAAGAAAATGAGGACACGGTGGCAGGGTTCAAGGGCCAAAAGAGAGAACAGCGGGCTTTTGAGGACCAGGGCGGGTCATTTCGGGTTGTTTCGGGTTGTTTCGGGTCGTTTCGGATCGGAACCAGGCGAATTCCGGACTATCGATGCATGTCCGCACGTACGCGCGCGTACGCACGTGCGCACATAGGCACACACGTTTTTTAAATAAAGTTTATATGTATAGATTTCTGTATAGAATTGTTAATCATTGATTTCTTCCCTTGTTTTTTTTCTGTTGTTTTTGCTGGTTGTTTCGCGTAATTAACTTCCTCGGTTATGTATATATATGTATATATATGCACATAGGTATATGTACAGTACATATATATGTGAATATATATAATCGCTATAATAGTAACATATACGCTCGACAATTGCGCTGATTCCTTTCTCTCCCTCTCTCGCTCTTTCTCTCTCTCTCTCCCTCCCATTCTCGCTCTTATTCGTATAGACATTTTCTCTCGTACACGCACATACTAACGCACGCACTCTCTCTTTCTCCCTCTCTCGCTATCTTTTTTCCTCTCTCTCTCTCTCTCTCTCTCTCTCTCTCTCTCCCTCTCTCCGTTTGTCTCTCGCACACGTTCTGCTTAGCCTATAGTTAATGTTCTATCTTGTAATTGTATATAACTACAACGCTATGGTAGACAACAACAAGTAATGTTATCCTAAACTTGTTCTCACCTGCTTGTTTTTTTTTCTCTCTACATCGTATTTCGTATATGTCGTAAAAATGTTGTATATAATGATATTAATATTGTTTACATATTTTGTATTATTGCACGCGAACGTGGACCGCGACGGCGCCGGTGGACGCCGCTCGACTTCGTCGGCGTTCGATTTTTGAATTTCCTGTTGAGATATCGCGGCGACCGGGGATTCGGCCCGTCACCGGTTTCGGTTTCGGTTTCGATTCACCGATTCCGTCGCGGCGAACGTTGTTCTCTTTTTTAAACATCCGTCTGTTACGTTTCCCACTTGTTCTGTTTTCTTTTTGTTTTTGGTTTTGTTTTTGTTGTTTTTTTTTCCTGTTTTTCTGGTTTATTTGTTGGTTGCGAGACACTCGTTACCTTTCCACTACGCTTGTTTATTCACTTTTTTGTTTGTTCAGCTATTTCCACTGTGCTTAGAATCCTCGCGTTCATTCGAATGCTCTCGCTTCGTTTCTTGCGCGAAAATTTCAGCGACCTCGCACTAAGGATAATTAAGCCCGAAAACTCATCCCGCGTGAGGCGTGAGTAAAACGCGTGGTCGTTGGTGCTGCAGCATGTAATAATGTACGCCATTTTATCGCGACCCTTTCTCGCTGTTTTTCGCGGCCGAGTGTTCATCGGTTTATCACGCTCGTTTTTGTTTGTTTATCTTTTTGTTGTTTTTTCTTTGTTCACACGGGCGTTGTTCTGTACGAAAGATTGTGTTTTTTTTTACTCTTTTGGTTATTTTTCTCGTTTTCCCTTACTAAACGTGATATATATATATATATATTTTTTCTTTTTGCTGTCTTGTAATATGTATATCGAGACAAACAAAAAAGCGTGGTCGGTCGTCCGTCGAGAAGATCGATTTGCCGTTTACATATTTCGACGGGTATCACAAAAATCGTCAAATCGCTTGTCGAGACCTCTCGTTGTTTCGCGAGCAAATTGCACGTGCACGCTGCAATCCGTAGTAAAATTCATAAATATTTTCATCATTTATGTACCGTTTATGTATAGTTAATAATGCATGTGGCTACGCGGGTTCATTTTTCTCCACTCAGGCTAATCGCATTTACCCTAAATGTCCGCGAGAAACAGAATCGGCCGTCGCGTGGCTGGATTCAACCCTCTCGTTGCCTAATGCCTCTTCTCTGATCCATTCTCCTTTTACAGCAAAAATTGATCGACAACACGAAGGTGATAGCTCTTCGGTTAAATCATCTGGATAATGTACGCAAAAGACTTGGACTCGAACCCAGAGTGTTTGTTCAAATTGAAATCTCTGGCTACTTGGTTATGATGCGGTAAAACGGAGAATCCAATGGAACCACGAACTGGAAGTTTCTTTCGGATCTGGACATGCTAAGATCCACTTGTTTGGGCCGTCTTGAGCATTTCAAAAATTTCCAGAGCCGGTCTAAAAGACCGGAATTAATTTCGAAAGAGGCTGCATCGTGCAGCTGGCCCTGCTGTCTCTATCTTCTCATTGTACACCCTCTATTCACCCCCATCATGTTCCCATTGAACCTCCGAAACGTCCAACGACATCGTCACCAACTGCCAAGTAGGAAATATCGTGAAAAATCACAAAAGGATACGGAAAACAATTGGAATTAGCAAAGTCAACGAGGAAAGAGGCAATCGGATAATGGATGGCATAGAAAAGGTTGAAACATGGCCGACAATGATGTGTTTTCGTACGCACGAGCGAAAGAAAGCGTTTTACCATAATAAAATCATCCTCGGATTCTCTCTCTCTCTCTCTCTCTCACTCTCTCTCACCCTCCCTCTCTCGCTCTCTTTAATATGTTTTGTTTCGGTTGCTCCGTGTCGGTTGTCGCTAAAGTATCTGCGTAAACCTAGGTATCGTTTTTCTCTCTTCCCCTGTGTACGTACCTCGTAAAATCCGGATGTCTTCAACTACGATCGTATCTCCGGTATACGTCTACTACTGTGGCAATGGACGGGGGTAAAACCCTATGGTAATGCGACGAATTCAACAACGACAATCATAAAATAGATGTATATATATGTGTCCGCGTATGTTCCTTTGTACGTGTGCGCGTGTGTCTGGTTTCCGTGTCTGTATGTTTACGTATAGTTGAAAAAACAAAAGAACAGGACCAACGAGATCGCACGTATATATCCTCTGTAGGTGTGTGCTTCTATCTTGTTCGAGTGTTGTGTTCGGTTGTGTTTGTTTGTGTTATATGTAAGAAATTACAAGAAACAATGGCATACGCCGAAGATCGATAATTGCCCGGCCCCGGTTTGTTTGTCACGCGTGCATTTCTTTGTCGCACGCGCGCACACACGTCCTTATTGTAATACAGTGGTGTGTGCGCGTCCAGTGTGTGTGCGCGCGAGCGCGCATGTTTTTCAACAACGATCGTTACACGCGATCGGATCTCGTCCGACTGGTTCCGATCGAGATCTGACAACAGTAAATATACGTATTTAATATACATATATAATAATCTTTAATCATTCTCTTCGTTTGTATTCTCCGTTTTCTTTTCTCTCTTGTTCATCTAAGTACCTTACGAATTACGTAACTCTAAAGTGATCAGTTACCTCTATAATAGTCAACTTCTCTTTATCTTTGATATGTGCGTTCGCGCCTTCTCGTTTGCCAAGAGAATTTGTTTAAGCCTTTAAGCGGACTTTCCTTTTCTATTTCTTTCTCTCTATCTTTCTCACGCGTACACATTTACATTAGGTTCACACTCAGGCGCACGCGCGTACACGATACCAGAGTTTTCGTTATTCGTGGCCGGTTTATTTTCTGCATAACGAGATTACGTTGGATCGCTGGGGACGCAACGTCTTATGCAATCTTTCGTATGTACATGCTTGTTGCAAAGGTTTTCTCTTCGAATTAAGGGAACGCTCGCGTCGTGAAAAATTTACATTACCGATGCTTCGTTTTGCGCCGAGCGTGTCTCGATTCACAGTAAACGAAATAATTTCATGATGTTTCTCCTAAAATCAACCATAGATACGAAACATTTGCATAAAGCATTCGCAGTCCAGTGGTCACGAAACAATGATGGAACGTTTCGCTCGGTCCATTGGAAAACCAATATTGCAGACCGACAAATATTTGTTGTATCGTGTGCACACAATCGACCGAAAATCTCGAATCTCCCTGCGAACCACCGGTGAAAATTGAAGTAGACTGGTAGTTGGTAGACTAGCGGCAGACTAAAAATGAAAATACCGACGCGTTCCGCGTCGCGAGAAAACATCTTTTCGAATCGACCGACTAATTGTGAGAAAAATTCAGGAATCGCTGAGCAACGCATGAAATTCGCGAATCAGCCTCCCGAAGCAGCAAAGTCGCACTCACGGTTTCACGTGGCAAGTCCTAATCAAGTTCGGCGTCGGGTCGCGTGTAAACGGTCAGCCGACCACGCGATTATTATATATAAAAATGATTCTGGAGCCGCTGGCCACGAGTCTACGTACCCCGGCCAGCGTCGCGAACAGAATCGTAACTCGATGTGTCCCCGTGTTCAGCCTCGGCGACCTATATCCTAAAGTATTATAAAGTAGAAATTATGAGCGCGACAGCAGACCTCGAGCGCCGAACCTTTTCCTCTCGGCCGTTCGCGATTCGGCTTATCACGCGATCTCTCGTTCATCCGTGCCGGGCCGCCTGCCGGCTTATCGTTTCCGTGCGTCACTTTCCCAACGAGAACAACCTAACAGAATCTATCGTTGGTCTCTTCGTTCGTATCTCGTTAGAATTTCTATGCCTCCCTGACCCGCCTCCGACCCTGCCTTTCTCCCCGCGATCGCTATCGAGCGAAAACCTGAACACTCCGAGAGGCAGGCCGAGAGGCAATTTTCGATGCTCGAAGGTTAGCTTGCCGTGTTTCGCGACCCTAAATTCGCTAAGCGCGGGCTACGCGGGATCTCGTTTTACTCGATGCGACCCGCTCCGTACTGTACACCAACGATATCTAAGGCCAATTTGCCAACGAGTCGTGCGACTCTGCGCTTCGTGCTCTTCAGGATTGCAAAATCGAACCGTTCTCCATCGACTCCAGCGATTTGAATTCGCAACATTTGCCAAAAGAGTTTCCCATTTTCTTTCTTCTTCTTTTCTTTTTTTTTATAGAAGAACAACTTGATATGTGTGTAAAATTTTCAAAAAATTCTGATGTGGCTTTTGACAGAGTTTGACCCTCGTGTCGACAAAAAAGGACCTGGACACCTGGTTCTACGTTTCTTCTAAGCAATAGACAGAAATAAGTAACTATAATTTGAAGTATTAACAAGATTAGAAAAATGAAAGAATGCTATTAATAGGAACACCTCTGCATTTTTAGCGAATAATGTTCGGTCGCGGGGGTCGATTAGAATCGCGGGTTGATCGGATTCGCCACGCCGAATGTTTTGCTGGAGAACAACGTATCGTCCGCGCGCGCACAAACGTCCACGCACACACATTCACACAATTTTCGTTCCGTTCGCATCGCCGCTCCGCTCCGCGCCGCGCCGCGCCGCGCCGGGGCGTGGTGCTAGAAACCGCAACCGCCTACAGTTCGCAAGAAATGGCGCCGCCGTTTGTTTCGTATTCTCTTGTCTGTTCTCGTTCGAACGATTTGTTGATCGGTGATCGATACCTCCGGAAGATCGTATTGTGCATCAATCGCTACTTTCTTCGCGGTTTTATCATTTACAAGAACTATTAAGAAACGCTAGGTTCTATCGGCTACGTTTCGCTAAATGCTTTCTTCCCTTCACACTTTGGTTCGTTACGCGTGTCCGCACGCTCGGTATGTTCCTCGCAACTGTTCGGGTCCGATCCGCGTCTGTTTTCCGATCCATCGTGTCCTCTCACGATTGCTCTTTGCGATTCTTCGGGCTCGATCGCTCTACGTTGAACGAACGCGAGCCAGCCGGCCCTGAAGAACGGTCTCGCTGTCGAATGGACGTGGTCGTTGCGGATTAATGGATCCGGCATGAGGTTAGAGTGCCTTGAACTGCTTCTGGAGCAACGCGTTCGGGGCAAGTAACATCGGAGAGAGAGCAGAAACTCTGGATCTTGCGATCTAAGACGCGTGGCCTGCTCCGGCCGGGCGTGGTCTTGTTGCTCTCTCAGGGGCCGGGACTGTGCCTCGCAGGGCATTCTGCCCCCATGCCTGGGCTAGATCGATAGCAAGACGAGCCACGAATCGGTAGATAATAAGGCTGACAGACGCGACGATCTCTTCTCCTCCTTCCGTTCTCCTAAGTCAGCCATGGGCAACGATCACTCTCGTTGTTTCACGTCGTCCTGTGTCGTTCAACCCCTGCTCGCATTTTCTTCTTTGCCGATTCCGTTTCCCGCGTCGGGTTTTCTCGCGTTTTCATTTTTTCTTTTTTTTTTTGGCTGTTTTCTGTTTCTTCTTTAGTAAAAAGCTAGGCCGCTGTTAGGCGCTCAGGGCGGTTCCCGATACGTAACACTTTTCCCGCTCCCCTCTCTCTCTCTCACTCTCTTTACATCGCTTCGAACAACAGTCACTTTCCGCAAAAAATCTTTGAATCGTATTCTTAAACTTAATCGATATCACGTTACAACTACCGTTAATTCTACGCGTTTAAAACGTACTTTGAAACATTTCATATAATACAGAATCTGTTTAACGGTTAATTAAAAATCCTCATCCGCCTCTCTCTCTTTCTCTCTCTCCCTCTCGCACTCACAACGTTCGCACCACACTTTTAAATCTGTACACGTTTCCCGTTCTCTCCCGCTCTCCCCTACTCTCTGTTTCTCTTCGCGTTTACATGTAACAACAACGGTGATGGTTTATGATGATGACGATGACGATGACGATGACGATGAGGATCACGAATGATGGCAACGGTGAAAATGGTCGCGAATGATGGCGATGCCAGTCGTCGCGATGGTAATCATAATAACGATAATAATCATAGTCGCAAGAATAATTCAACATGGTCTAAACGGTATCACCATAGCGTGTCATAGCGTGACATCGAGAACTCGAAAGAATGTTAGCGAAAAAATAGCTCGGTGAGTAACGGCGACGTGAGCGGGACCGTGTAACCGTAACTTTAAAATTCGTGTTAACGTCATTTTACTACTGGCGTTGTTAAACTCGACGCTTATGGCGTTTCATAGTGACTTTATCTTTCCACGGTGCCCGCACGGCCGTGCCTTCTCAGTTCGAAGAATACGACCTGTCTACAGCGACTAGACAATTTTGTTCAGCTTGTCATCAAATCCGAGTTGTTCGAATCTAGGAGAAATAACTTTCGGGAGAGTAGATTCGGACGTTTCGATAGAGGCAATCTTGTTCGAAACATCGAGTAGCGACAGAAATAAGTTCAATCGCGAATATAAACATCTGATTGTAAAGATTTAAACACGATTCGTTGCATACGTGTACGTCTACGACTAACACGAACCCAAGGACTCGCAGTCGTTTCAGTAAAAAGTGAAGAAAACAAAAAAAGAAAAAGAAAAGAAAAACGTTTTTGATTAGAAGCTAATTTTGTTCGTTAAAGAACGAGGATCGAATACGATCGAGCTTATTCGTATTATGACTCGATAAGAGCAGAATTGATTAAAATACGAACGAATACAAAGTTCGAAGAAAAAATCAAGCGAGGACACAAAATCGTGCGTTTTCTTTGTCTGGACAAGGACAAAACGAGTTTCGGAGACTTTCGCCAGTCGGGCCGAGTCGCTGGACAGATCGCGTTCAGGTCTATCCGCGGCGAGGTTCGCGCGATTAGGCTCGGCGAAAACGCGATTTACCATCGGTAGGTGCGGAGCAAGCGCAAGCGTCGCGGTGCTCGATTTGAATGGTCGCCGAGCTGCTCGCGCGCGGCCGTCTTTCGCGGGCATGCGTTCCCTAGGGATCTCTACGCGCTTTTTAGGAAGGCTCGATCGGCTCGCATGCCACTCGCGTAGACTAGATTCTGCTGAATAGTAGAGTATGTAATCGAGTTTTAAAAACGAGCGCGGCCCGGACCGGAAGCGAATCTGCACGAAATCCTGGATTTTTCTATCGTGGGAAGAACGCTGGTGTTTGCCTCGAACGATTCTTTTGTCTGTAAAATTCTTGTTAATCACCTTCGGAATGCAGAAGATCGATCGTAGCTTTTCAGGTCGTTCCTTCGGGTAGAGTTGCCATACTTTTGATCGTCCTCTACTATCACGGTGTACATAATTATAGGATCGCGAGTGGTGGATCGAATGGGCGAGCAGCTAGTTATATTTTCTTTTCGAATAAAAGATAGAGACGTACGTGGACGAGAAACGCGTTGCCGCTCGATAATGCTGGAGGCAAAAGGATCTCCGTTTATAATGGTTACGTAAAACGGTGTGTAACTGGATTTGATCGGGAAATACGAACCGAGAGCTTCGCTCGATACTGTTCGGACGCTGCTTTTCTTCGAGATATTTCTCGTTTATTAATAAACAGACCGAGGACGCTTTTATAGCATTTATTAATCGAAAAATTCTGGCACAACCACGCTATACGAAATCTTTGTTCGTACAGGTGTTCATCTTTGAAACAATACCGAAACGTTTCTAAACCATTCGACCGAGGCAAACGGTAGAATGTGCAAAGCAAATGCAACAAAGCCGTTCAAAATTCAGGAAACGTATAATTACGATTTGAAAGGTCGCGCTATATGCTTAATCCGAACAAAGCCGTTCAGCCGACCAAGCAAATGAATAAATCAGAGGAAAATATTCCTCTTTGACGTTCGAATTAATTTGGAAACCGATCGAACCGTGCGAAGCGGTCGCGGAATATCGTTCGAGGCACGGACTGAATCGTCGGGATCGAAGATTGGTCGATCCGTCGCGGCCGGTCCCGTTTCCGGTTCCGGTTCCGGTTCCGGTCCGATTAAAATGTCTAAACGCTACGTTTTACAGGCGAGAAGAGATTGTTGTCTCAGAGAGAGAAATAGAAATCCAGCGAGCGGTCGGGCCCATCCATCGTCTAACGAGACCGTCTATCGTGCCGGTACGATGGGATCGTGCCAAAAAGAAAAAGGTATATAGGATCGATCGCGGTCGGACCGGTGATCGAAATGGGGCCAGCACGATCATCGAAACAGCTGTTCGCGTGGAACGCTTTAGCGAGCCGGGACTATAACGAGAACCCTTTTCATCGAGAGATTCATTGTCCTTGTCGCGAGACAATTTGGCAGTTCGACCGACGCGACGCCGCCTTAAACGAGATCGAAGCGGAGATTGACGGATTTGGTCGGCCCCCGTTGAATCATCGACAAATACAGGCACGATCGATCGTTTCGATCAATTTTATATCCTTGCTTACCGGTGGCCAACGAGAGGCGTAGACGATCGGTTCGTCCGAGTCGAGACTAGCTAGAACTAGGACAAGTTTATCCTAGGAGATCGTAGAGGAAATCGTACAGAAGTAGCCAAAGAAGAAGTAGTTGTAGTAGTAGTAGTAGTAGTAGTAGTAGTTTGTAGTAGTAGTTTGTAGTAGTAGTAGTAGTAGTAGTAGTAGTAGTTGTTGTAGTAGTAGTAGTAGTAGTAGTAGTAGTAGTAGTAGAAGATGCAGAAGATGCAGAAGAAGTAAAAGTAGAATTAAGTAGTTAGCAGATGAGAGAAGAAATCGAATTATAGAATACAACGAGAACAGTGAGAACAGTAGAGGAGATAAAAAGGGGGGACTTGGGAGCGAGTAGGGGGTGTGCCTCTCTGCCCCCTGACCCTTCTCCCGGATTCTACAAACGGTGTTAAATAGTTTCGCACGATCGTTGGCACGATCGGCCGGACCCGCTCGCTGCGGCTAAAGAAACAAACCGGCGCGGCGGCCGTTCCCGTCGTTCGGAACACGGCACAGCGCGGTTTCGCGGTTCATAAGGAGATGAGTATTTTGTTTCAGGTATTTCAAGGTTTATACAATATGTACAACGCGTGTGTATACAGTCCCCGGAACAATTCAGGTCGAACGCAAAACGCAGAACGGAAAACAAAAGGGTAACAACGCCGAAGGAAGCCCCCGTGTCGCGGGGATCATCTCTGGGGGCTTTTTTCGTTTTTCTTGTTCTCTAGGGGACTTTCCTGCTCGGGAATCTAGGGGAATCTGGGAAGAGGAGAGGGGCTGGGGGTCGAGTCAACAGTTTCGAGAGTTGTATCCCGGGAAAGGCTGTGTGTGTCCGTCGCGCGCGTTCCTCTCCCGATCGATTCGAGGGGAGAAGACGACGCCGCCACCGCGCGCGAGGTTACGTCGCCGCCGACCACGACGACGACGACGATGACGATGACGTGATGACGAGACCCGTATGTGTGCGTCCTCGCGGACCTGACTCGTCTCCGTGTTCGTGTTGGATCGCGTGTGCCGTTCTGCGCTGTGCTGCTGCTGCTGCTGCTGCTGCTGCCGCTGCTGCCCCTCCTCTTCTTTCTTCTTTTCCGCTCCGACTCGCTCCTACACGGGACAGACCAGGATCTCGTACTCGAACATCAACGAGACCGCCACGAACACGAAGTACAACAGAAACATCGTGAAACCGAGGCCCTTGTTCATACGCCACTTGAAGCACGCGATGCTCATGATCACGAACAACAGCATGCAGAACAGGATCGCTATGCTGCACACCATCCCTACCGAGTTCACCTCGACCGGCTTTCCGTAGATCAGCCCGTACAGCAGCCAGGGCACCGGAAGCCTGAAACAGAAACGTTTTGGGTTGTTATTATCAACTTTTCCACGGGTTCCCCGCGCAACGTGTAACGTCGATCGCATTAATGTTTTCTTCTTTTGTTATTCTGGCCACGCGTGCACTACGAATGGTGCACGAGCGAATGGTTTGCACTTCAAATTCATCCTTTCACTCCTCACACACGAAATTGACCCTTTTGAAAATCAAATTCACCGTGCGGGCACTCTTCGTATATCATTCGCCACGATCGGACGAATCTTCGAAGCTTCGAAATGTATGCGGTTTTTTTTCTCGGCTGGCAGCCGCAGAGCCGCGAGAAATCATGGCAGTGGGCGGACGTAGAGGGTTCAGGGTGGAGAGAAGGTGGGCTAGAAGCGAGCGTTTCGCCGGTTTCCTTTCCGGGCAGGCTGCCAGCTGGCAGTCGGACAATGGATGCGTGGTACCGAATCGATCTTCGATCGAGTCGATTGCCGAAAACGGGGGTGCTCCGGGAAATCGTGCGTGTGCATGCGCACGGACACGATGCGTTCCGGCAGGATAGAATGACGCGCCGTCTGAAAATTCTGCGAAATTGATGCGAGGCACCGACGATGGGGCTAGGGTGAAAAATTTGACAAAAATCAATGTATTATAGCAGTCTGGATCAGACCGTCGTCGCGAGTCACGTAAAAATTGCTTGTCCCCGAGAGACTGAAGGCGAGCGGATAAAAATTTGGATAAATTTTCGTACGGCTCAATTCCGGCTGATTCGTACGAGTCCGATTAAAAAGAAAGTTCGAGAGGAAAGAGATCGAGCCTTTGGAGAGATCTCCCGGGTGATTTCCGGCAGCCCCTCGACCCGAATATCCCCTCGGACCGTCAAAGTCGCGAGATGCTAGATGCGAGAGGGCCACCCGAATCAATCACTGGCCCGTCGCCAGTTATTGTACGAGTGTGCGAGGTAGGAGGAGAGAAGGTCTGCAGAGAAGGGGTATTTCAGCTGCCATGGAACCTATAAATTGGAATTTCACCGACGATCGGCCGAACCCGGCAGGAGATGCGCGCGGAATTGCTCGTTGCGCCAGTCCATTCAACTATTCTCGCTATTCCCCCTCTTCTCCCTCTCCGTCTAATGGCGTCCTCGTTGCTGTGTGTTATTATATCATCGTCGCGCGAAATACCGGAAATACCGTGGCAGACGGGACTCGTTTACCCGCGTCGATCGATCCATCCCCGTGCCAAGAAACGTCGCGCGGATCTGCTCCTCGTCACGACCCCTGGATCGTTTTGCACGGTTTCATACAGTTTCGCGATGTCGGACGCGTCGCCTCGCCTCGCCTCGCCTCGCCTCGCCTCGAAATATTCGCAAATCCCTACGGTTACGACCCCTCGCATATACGTCCCCGCAACCTTCGGAACGGCGCAGAACGTTCACGAGACCGTCGAGTCCCGCGAGGAGGGCCCCCCGAGTACTGCGCGGACGTTCTAACGAGCCCCTGACAGATTGCAATTCTCGTGCACACGAGCACGCTGCATGCTTCTTTCAGGGCCGAGTGGCTAATGCTAGATATTAACCCTTCGCACTTGAATGACGCTACAACGAAGACACACAGTCAGCAGAATTTCCACACGCTCGTTTCGCCAGTCTACGGAACTTGGAAAGAATTTCGAACGTTCTACGAACGTCGGTTTGTTCGTTGGGGAATTCGGCAGGTTCTTGGAACGATCAAGTTGGGTTTTTCGGTTTCTATTGTTTTCGAAAATAGTCTTAGCCCTCTCGTACACGCAGAAATAGTTGCGTTCAAGATTCGATAGACGGCGCGAACATACATCGGGTGACTTGTAACTCACCTGCAAATATACGCGCCCCGCTTGACCTGGTTCTCGAGTTCGAGCGAGTTTTATGGAACCAACGATTTAAATGTATCTGCTGAATGCGGGATAGAACAAGTAGCGTGGACTCGGTCTCCCGGAAGAATCCAGGCAGCCAGCAGGGACTCGAAAATCCGGCGAAACAGGGCGCACCGTCTCACCAATTTATTTTAATCAACCGACCAACCGAGTCAGTCGCCGAGCGCGGATTCCACGGAGCACTCCTTCCGTGGGGGCACTTTGCGTTTCATGGGGATTCGAAATTTCACGAGGAGCTACTTTCAGTTAGTTACGGGAAAATCGTCTAGAGATACTCGGATCGTCGTCGCTATGATTCCCTCAGCTTTGACCAGTGTTAGTCGACGATATTATTGAACGTGGCTAATTTTACTGGCATTCACGATTACCGGCCAGAGAGTTGACTGCCGTCCTATTTCCAAACGAGCCTTCGCGCGCCATTCTCTCCTCCGGCGACTGCAAGATTTACATCGAGACGCCATGCGGAATAGGAAGCCGATTAAATTAATTAACTCAATTAGCCTAATTACTGGCAACGAACTAGCTCTGCCAGGTCTTTGCGGGCATTCCGCGGGCCAAGATTCATTTTTCTTCGGGCGTTTCGGGCCGAAACTTGATTCGGTGTCCCAGATTCCGCGAGATTCCAGATCTGTATCTGTCCAGCTCCGAACTCCAGGAGAGTGTCTCGCTAACTTTTTAACGAGCCCGCGACCGATTGCGGTCCTTGCCGGTATCGCCGTTTAGGGATCAACAGAGCCAATAGCGCGCAGTACGTTAACTATTCAAATTCTGGGCTTGCTGTATGCTCCCTCCCTCTCCCTCTGCTCGCTTTCTCTCTCTCTCTCTCTCTCTCTCTCTGTCTTGGCTGCGTCGATGGTTTACTTTGTCCCCCTTTTGCTGAACTGGTTTTTGGTTTGCTTTATGCAAGAGAAATTCCGCGGAAGATCCCGGGTCTTTGGACGGTCAAGTAGGCGAGAACTTACCGGCTAAGCGGTCCCCTAATATTATCCAACGAAATTGATCGTGTCCGCGTATACACGTTTCCGATATTTCCAATAGCGACCTATTTCGAATCTATCGTCGGGGAGATCGTTTCTTTAGTCCCTTTCAAGGAGTAATCGTTCCCGACGTCGAGCAATTTCCGTTCAACGAAGACAACCCCTTTCTCCTCCTTTCTCGGCGGATCGATCGAAAACCTTAAGGAAACTTTGCGTGTTATCCTGACACGCGAAAGGAAAAGTCTCGGGGTGTTGTGTATACGCGGCGAGATTCCATCCAGGCAGGTACATACCGGCCGACTATTTGTCCTCGCTTCGAGCTACTAGGTTCTACTGTACACACACGATCGCACCTTCCGAAACAAAGTGGACCAAAGAAACGGGAACGATTATCCGGTGTCGAGTGACTTTTACCCATTTCCGAGCCTCTTTTTCTAGCAAACCATGATTCGAGAGCCAGCCCTGCGCCCTCTCATGGTCGAAGCACATTTATCTCTCGTCTTGACAGAGAAACGGTCGAAACAAAAAGGCCGTTTCAGGGGCGGGATCGATCTCGTTTCCCGGAGAAAAGCGGCTTTTTCCAAACGTATCTTATTTCGCGGGCATTAGCTAGGTTGGCGCAGCTCGTGCACGCTGTTCGAGGGGATGGGCGAGGGCAGACACGGGGGTGCGACGGGGTGTACGACGGGGCTGGATTGTGTGTCTCGCGTGAAAATCGCCATAACCGATGCCCTCGATAACGCGGCGCGATGGCCGCTTATAACCGGAGCCGCGTAAATCCATACGCGACCTACATTCGACTGCGGAGAAAACAAATATCGATAAATTATCTCGCCCTCGGGGGGTGGGAGATGGGAGAGGAGGCGGCCGGGTTGGTTGGTTGGATGAGACGGAGAACTCTCTTGCTTTTTATTGCGTGAAAAAACTCCGATTGACGTGATTCACGTGTTCAAGTCCCACGTGTCCCGCTTTTACGCATTTTCGCCCCGCCCCAGTGAGCGAGAGTGACGCGTCGTGGCATTCTCGCAGCCTCTAGACACTTTTGTAATCGTCCCCCACTAGAGAACCATCCCCTGTGCTACCAACTGGAAAATTTATTTTTCCAGTTGTTTCGTTCTAATTGTACACATTGTAAAAGTACCTTCGTGGTAAACGGTTGGATAAACTGGTAGGACATTCTCAAAGCACATATAATATGGTACTACCTTTATTGTTACGATTAGTTGTGTAAATTTGCAGACTCCTTGACCAACGACATTCGCGACCTTGCACGAATATTTTCTACGTTTTCTACTTTTTCTACGTTTTCTACTTTTTCTACGTTTAGGGTAGCGATCGGCAAGCTTACCCGACGGTGACGTCGAAAATGTTGCTTCCGACGGAGCTGGAAACCGCCATATCGCCGAATCCTTTCCTGGCGACGATCACGCTGGTGATCAGGTCGGGGATGCTGGTGCCGGCTGCTAGGAAAGTCAGGCCCATCACTTCCGGCGGTATGCGGACCGTGTCGCCGGCCACGTTCGCCCACCACACCATCAAGTACGAGTACGCCGCTATCCAGAAGATCGAACCGATGAACGTCACCGGGAACAGCTTCTTCCCTGGAAGACAAATGGATCGGATCTCTCAATGTCCCCCATCGCAAACGCGTCTCTGCTATCGGACCAGAGGACCGAAGCGGCGCAACGCGGAAACCTCTTCGACCAAGATTTCCTTTGAATTCGATTCCCCTAGCTTACCCCACGGAATTGTTCATCTTTTTCGCGTTTTCCGGGGGGTGGGCATGGCAGAAGGATCCGTGTTTGCCCGGGGACCCATGAATTCCCGAGGACCGAAATTCGATGCATTCGAATTTCCGAGATTCGAATGATACTAGTTGTGCTATCCGGGAGAAAGATATGGGGACGCTGGCAGATTGAACGGGACACGCACCCACAGCATTTCTCTTCTTTCCTCTCTCTCTCTCTCTCTCTCTCTCTCTCTCTATTTTCGCGAAATTCTTTCTCGATCGGTCTGCTTCGACTCACTCCCTTCCGGCCGGGAAGAAAGAAATTTCACCTGCTTCCAGGAATAGGCAGACTTGGTCGGAGCACGTGAAACGCCCGTCAATTATGGTGCTGAAGGCATATTGGAAGTCCGATTAATCATTTGCTGCCTTTATGCTCGCCGCTCCCGCAAAAATATCGTTTCTCAGGACTTGTGGAGAATTATATCAGTGATATGCGATTTGTTAGTTAGTCGGTAGATCTCCTATTCTTATATGCGATTCATCAGTTCGATATTCCGCGGGGAAACGAATTTTTGCTGTTGTGCGTATTGAAATCGAGAGAGAGAGAGAGAGAGAGAGAGAGAGAGAGAGAGAGAGAGACAAGCCGCGTCGCAATTTTCTGTAACAATGAAAAGCGGCGGGCAAGCTGTGAATGCCTCGCTGCGCCAGCCGGCAACAATCAGTCGTCGATTCGAAATTAGCGTGTCAATATCATCTTTCGTTGGCAGGCATTGTGTCCGGTTGAAATACAGGCCCGTTAATAGGCCTAGATAATGCAGCTCGTAACGTGATTGATGGCAACCGGGAAACGGTTTTGAATAACAGATACCGGCGCACAGTGGTTCAGATTGGAAAATCGTGTGACATTTTTGTATAACTTTTAAACCGTATGTGATATCAGCATGCAACTAGAACCAGATAATGTTGAATTGCTAAGCTATGGATAGGTCAAAGAAAAATTGTTAATTATCTATTAATTCTAAAACTTCTGCTTCTAATTGCCTGACTTTTTTACGCTATGATTTTATTCGAATACCGGATACGGTATATTCACTCGGATGTGAAATGTCGAGATGTTGGCGCTTTAAAAATGCTTGGGAGCCACTGGTTAGGTAATATCAGCGTTCGAAGCAGCGATCACGCTAAATATTGCAGGACTCGTCCAAGAATAACCAGTCCCGATGATTCGTCGTCGATTACAGTGGTTGGTACGCGGAAGGAGGGAAGGTTCACGAAGGTTCACCGGCTATTTACGGAAAATTTGATCGCGTTCGCGGAACGGTTCGCGTTCGACGTCCTTTGCGGACGATTTTACTCGACGGGGAACGCAGAAGAGGGAGAGGGAGAGACGAAGGGGGCCGGGAAACGGGCGAACAAAAGGGATGGACCGTAGTTCACCGAACGTTTTTACCTTCCGCACGCCACCAGCGATTTTCAGCGTAATTTGGCGAGCCAGTGCGGTGGCCCGACCGACCAACCTGTCGGTTTTCGCCTGCGAAGATTACGCTTCTATATTTCGATTTTAGTTTGCGGATTCGAGAAAATGTTGCGACATATTTTCGTATAGTACGCGTTGTTAGACATCGTGGTAATAAAACGTAACTACGAGTCTGCATAGAATCGACAGAATTCATTTGCTCTTTGCAAAATCAAGAAATTCAATAGCGAAATTTCATTCGAACCACCCTGGTCGCCCTCGGACGGTTAAACTACCTGCGAGGATAGACGTATCGGCTTACCTTTGGGTGTCCTTGTGTCTGGCAACGTGAGCCACAGAGGAAACAAAATGGGCGCGACCAGGATGTACGTTAGCCTCTTTCTGGGACTGCTGGGCCAGCCCATGTCCAACGCCTCCGGAGGTTCATCCTCCTCTCCCTGAAAAGCGGATCGTTTGTTAGTAAGCAGATAAAAGTAGCCGGCAACTGTTCTCTCTCTCTCTCTCTCTCTCTCTCTCTCTCTCTCTCTCTCTCCCTCTCTGTGGATTCAACATGTCCGGGAAAATCCGTCCAACGAGCATGGTCGAATGGGATTAACCGCGGGCTCGTTTTATCATCCGCGACACACTCGTGCAGTGCGCTCTTGCCAAGTAGAATACAACCTCGGCAAAGACACACCTCGAAAAACCACGAGCTTGCCCGGCAAATGCACAAAGCAAGTCCTTATGCATCCTCGGCTAACCGCGGCACAATGGCCCACGCCAGGTGTTCGGGTTTTACAGCTGAAAATCGCCCCGACGGCGTAATTGTTGTCGCCATAAGGCCGACGAGTAATGCCCGACAAATGCACCGACGATATCTTCGCTGAGCCTGCTCCGGATCTGGAGGATAGAGGCTTCAAAATTTATGACTGTACACTACACACTCGACAGTGTACGAACAAATATTTTCAGAATTTTTCGCCTATCCTAAACGTGGAAAAAATTCGCGAACCTAGAAGGAACCAAAGCATCCATTCCAACCGACTGAATCCAAAATACCTCTTTTTGAATAGTCTCGCGCGAACAAAAGTCATATTTTGCAGCCACTTTGAAAATGTCAAGGGACGAAGAACATCAAGATCAAGATCGCAGCTGAAAAACGGACAACCTTGGAAACGCAGAAGTCGGAAGCGCGTAGATGAACCGGGGGCCGAGGGCCGGGGACGGGGAAGGGGGAATGATATATCGGCTGGCGACTTCGCTTTGATTATCCGTGGCGGCGACGGAGGCTGGATTGAAATAGTGAATGCGCGCGGTGCAGGCAGAATTGACCCAGATTCGCGGCGCATTCAAAATGAAAAGGCCTTCTGACTCGTTTAGGACAAAGCGGGGTTCGAGAATCCGCTGCGATCCGCGTACGCGGCAGAACGCGTTTTAAGCTGCGACGGCCGGCTAATATCGGTCGGAAAAATCCCGAGGCCAGTTCCACTGTTTCCGAGGAGCCGTCCGACGTCACGTGTCCCTCGAATCCGTCGACGACGTTCCAGGATCGTGCGATAAGCCCAAATTCGTGGAAATGCTCAGATTTCCGGGACAAACGACTCGAACCAAATCTTTTCTTTCGCGACGTTTCAAGAACGCGATCACTGTCACGGCCGATCACGCAATAAGAGCCGAGAAGTTTCACGGTGAGACGGACGACGACACCGATGGAAGATATTAAGCCGAAAGCTCCGACGACGACCATTCGAAAGCGAAGGTCCTATTCCGGCTGGGGCCTGGGGACGGGGACGGGGACCGAGAGCCAGCCACTCTTTCCGATTGCCTTGTTTCCCGCCTGACGTCTTTGCGGTTCGAGAACGACCCAATTTCCGATTGTCCTGTCATTACGGAACACAATGCTGGCTCGCCTGCTCCCGTCGAGCGGACACGGCGTGTTTGCGAGGCGATCATGCTTTGGTTTCGAGCGGATTCCGACAAAAGTTTAATAGTTTGCGCGAGCGATACAGAGAGGAAGATCACCGTTCTTTACGACCGAAACTTTTACGTTTACTATCGAGGAAGGAGGATCAACCAAATATATTAGATAATCACAGAGTTTTCTCGGTAACTAGAAATACGAGTAGTCGAGCCAACTACTAGCAATCTGTTGTCAGACCCCGAGCCTAAACGTAACAGCAGCTTCGTTAAAAGTATCTCGGCGGCGCGGAAACTTGCTGAGCCGTGCTTCTGCCCGAAAGCCTCGCCGCGCCGAGTAAATCCCGAGCTGGATCCGCCGAAAGCCCTAAAGTATTTCAATATCGAGTAGTGGCGATCGGTGTCGAATGTATTATAGTTAGCGGCTAGATCCCTCGTCCCTCGTAGGAGCCACGACGAGGTCGAAACGCGTCCGTGGGAATTTCTATCATCCTATTTTCGGCCGAAGAAGAACGCTGGGCAGCTACTCCTTCGAGCCGGATCTCACGGATCGCAATTTGAATTCGCTTCCTGTCACGAAACCAGCCAGCCAGCCAGCCAACCAGCAGTTCTCTTTCGTTTCCTCCTAAAATAACGACCGGCAGCTCGGCCGTCGCGTCGCTGCTCGTCGTATTCCCTGGCTCAATTATCGTCTATCGATCGCAACCAATCAACCTTATATCGCGCTTCCTCTGTTTCTTCCCCGATACGATGGCGAATGGACGGACATTGCCCGCGCTGAGAGCATTGTGCGCCGCGTGGGCCGTGCCCGTAATTTCGAGAGCGAATCTCGACGCGCTGAAATAATGAAACTCTGCTCGAGATAACCGAGCTGCCTGATACGGGCCACTGTCCGGAGAACGGCCGACTTAATGATCATTGGGTTCCGATGATGGACGCCGGAGTTTTATTCGTCGAGTGCGCGTACAGGAATTCTCTATTGCCCTTCGTTTCGACCGTGACCATGTTACGGATTTCTGCTGGTAAAAAGGTGGAATTCCTTTTGGAATTCGAACAACACTTACATGTTTATTCATAGAATACAAATTTAACGCTAAAGTTCCAACGAACGCTTAATGTCTTGTGACGTTGCAAAAATTCCCCATACGACCGTACGACGTCCGGCCCCGCCTCACCGTCTATAAAATCTCGGAGTTGCACGATTTCCCGGTTTCCTGGCGGTGAAAAAGAACAACGTTACAGTCTAGCTATTCAGGACACTATAAAAATAGCACTTTTATCGAGAAGAAGCAGCTTCTTTTCTTTGAAGTTCCTCATCGACCTTCTTTAATATTTTCTCTGTCGCCTTTTATCAGGAATTAATACCGTCGACTAAAAGTTGTTTGCCATCTACACCAGAAAATTGAGTAATATTCGAGAATATTCGGTAGCTCGCGTTTTCTAAAATAATCAGCCGAGAATCGATTCCAAGTGTCGAAAGACCTAACTCGAGTCCTTGAGTCGGGCCCCTGTCTTGGTCAGCTTTCGAA
Organism: Halictus ligatus; assembly: GCA_028454255.1. Lineage (NCBI taxonomy): Eukaryota > Metazoa > Arthropoda > Insecta > Hymenoptera > Halictidae > Halictus > Halictus ligatus. The sequence goes on along the minus strand of CM052145.1, from coordinate 52,475 downwards.
CGTTTCACTTTTGTTATAGAAATCGCCTCGAGTATCGATTTTCGGTTAATCGAAAGTCCAGAAAACTTGAAATCCGAGTCGGTCTCCTTGATCTATCGCAGCCGAAAGGCGCCAACTCCCAAGGTGGCAGCGGCAGCTTTCTTCGAGGCGGCTGATTAGAGGCCTTGAGAGATTGAACAACAAGAAGAGGGAGGGCTCCACTTATCGCCCACCAAACGGCGGGGGCTGCTTTAAAGCAAATTGCGGTTGCACCAATGAAATCCCTCGGACGCGGGCACGCGTGGCCACACCGGAAATGACTGCCGACGTCGACTACAGAACTTGAACTCGACGGAAGAAAAGGTCAGACATTCGCCGAACCTCAAACCGGAGCAGAATATGTTTACGTACGATATCGTGGCTTCCGGTAGTTAGTTCTGCAAATATAAATGCGGGTCCGATGTTCACGAATCGATTATCAAACGTCATCAAATTTGATCGTGAAAAATATCGTTGTTTGCTTCGCGACGATTGTTACGGTCTGTACCTAAGCAGAGGCCGTGAAACAGGCGCGATCAGAGGAAGGGAAGGGATGGGGATGGGGGGATACCGGAAACCATGGGCCAGCGATGCGACCGCAATAATCGGATGGATCTTTCGGGGGGTGGGGGGTTTCGAGGAGGCATTCGTCGAATCCGACAATTACCGATTCGAGGCCGGCGTCGAGGCCGGCGGATATACCGCCGTTGGGAAGTTCCTGGATGCCAGCGGTGGTACCGGCGGTGGTTGTCGTCGTGGTGGTGGTCGTGGTGGTGCCCTGCGAGCCCTGCTGCAACTGCAGCGTGGTCTCTTTCGATGTTGCACCGGAGTACTGTGCCGCCGTCGACGTCGCTGCACCGTTGTGCGGCCTGGTCGCGTCGAGCAACACCTTCAGCGAGGCTATCGCGTGCAGTTGCGTCGCTTTCTCGTCCACTTTGCCTGAACAGTAGCAGAACAGAAGGTTAATGGGACCTGGTTGACTCGTCCGGTCAACCGGTAAACGCTTTTCCTTCGTTCTAACCAGACTACGTCCCCCGATCGGCTTTACCCCAGTCGCGTTGCGATCCGAAACCGAAACCGAAACCGAAACTCGGTTCGTTCGATTTTTTAGTCTACGAACAGGTCAATTATCGTTCCGGACCAGAGTCGTGGTCATCGATTTAGTTCGAGCGATCGCGAACAGCAATTCCGAGGACTGTATTTTTACGCGAGATTATTTATAGTCCGGCTCGGAATAGATCGAATCACCTACTTGCCTCCCGCGTCAGAGGGGCGAACTATTGTTGTAGAAACGATATTTTTATGCCCTCGCAACGGCGCTAACGCGTTATTCTCGGCGCTTCTTGTCGGACTGCGGACTTTTCGATGAATCCAGGTTCGTTGGAGAATGATCGAAACAAGGCAACTCCCGTGTATTGCAAATAATACAAACTATTTGTATTTTCAACGATAATTCACTTTAGGATTTTTAGAAGATTTACCGATATTTCTTCGAAACTTGATGGGCGATCAAGTAAGCGCCAAGAATCAGCTTCCTTGTCTTTCGAGCGTGCAGCAGGCAAGTTTCGCAAGCACAGTAAGAGAAAGAGAGAGAGAGAGAGAGAGAGAGAGAGAGAGAGAGAGAGAAAGAGAGAAAACGCGCAAGACCGCCGGATGCATCGTCGTTCCATTTAAGCGTGCACTTAAAGATCTGGCTAAAGCTGAAACTACGAAATAATTATGAGCAAGGGTCATTCAAAGCCTCCGTAGCGCGCGCCCATTGCCACGTTCCACTTCGCACGATTGCCTCGAACAACCTTGCGTTACGTAACAGCGACCATTTTCCGGTCTATTTTGCGAACCCGTCGATCTCGAGCTGCTAACGACGTGCGAATACCTTCCACCTTTTAAACCTACTAGTTTTCACCCCCTCCCGCCCCAGAAGTTGTTCGATTTCATTCGATGCTGCAACCGGGAGCATTCGAATTAACTTGCGTTCACCAATCCCCATCTTCATCGGTCATTCTATCAAATCGAAATCGGCCAAGTTATTACAGACATTCAAAGTTCTAAAGGTTTTCTGTCTCGACCGAACTGTGATCGGAACAATTGCCAGGACCATGCTACCTCGGAGTCCAAGTTTAGCAAATACGGTACATTCGATGGATCTTGGTCGACGAGTAATTAACCTTCCGTTTAGATTAGCGTCATCTGTTAATCCCTATACACAACCGTAAAGGCCAGCGGAGTCTCTTGACAGCGTGCGTTACAGCGGAGACACGTCGCCTAGCGCCTGTAGCAAGGCTTAGCATCTGCTAGGGACACGGTCTTAGCACTGGCGCGAGTCATTCGGGAGCAGTGTCTACTCGTCCAACATCGATGACTGTCGCGTCCCTCCCCCCGTGGACGTTCCACTGACAGCTAGTCGATCGTTTTTACACACTTTTTCTTTGCTGGAAAGTAGTCTTTTCTCGTAGAATTTCGACAAGTCCTCCGGAAGAAAATTAGTCGCCGGTGAATTGGAAATAGTAAAATCTCCACCGATGCGCACGAACGATTCGAACGCCGGACTCTGTTTGTTGCTCTTAACGACTTTAGCCGTCACGATCCGCCGTCGGCTAATCGGACTACGAGCATCGAATGGCATCGCGCGTGCACGGAGATCATCGAGCCGATCGTGTTTAAGAAAATTACGACGAGCCGATATTAACGTTCGAACGAGCACGATCCTGTTAGCCTCTGCGCCGTTTATCAGTCGTATCGGCTGCTAAAACAAATTCAACGAATCCTTTCAAGTGGATCGACCAAGCTGATTATAGTTGATAGCACAAGGTGCGGTAATAACGGCAGTATCATCGCAGACAGTCGCTTTCCATCAAGCGACAATCGTGTTCCGACACACGCGTTCGTCGAATCTGCGATCGTACTCGATGCTCGCGCCATTCTTCTTCCAAATATTAATAAACCCAGGTGAAAAAAAGAAATGAAAAGACTGTAAACCGAGTCATTTCGAACGCTATCGCGGAATATTCGTTTTATCGTTGCTTGTTCATGGGCCCCGTAAAAATGTTCAAACCCGTCGAACTTGTACCGTTTCTGCTGCGATCGAAATTGTTTAAAACCGTTGGGATACGACTTTTCTATTCGATCGAATTATTATACCATCGGCGCACAGCTTCCTTTTAACGTTTGCAACATTTCTGGCTGATCGAAGCCACTAAAAACCGGCTGGATTCCAAGGGAATAATAACGACGAAGATATAATTATTCGAGATATCGTTATTAAATAAATTCTCGCTAAACCAATCATCTGGAAAGTATCGATCGATCCAGGACTGCCCAAGTTCTTCCCCCGCCGGTTTCCACGGGAAATCTTCGACGCTTATTTACGCGGCCCATTTCCGTAAGAATCGCATACTTTAAGAGTCGACCGGGTGCCTCGACCGCTCTCTATTCTTCGACGGGAACTAATTTCTCGTCGGTGATTTTCTCTCTCTGCCGAGGTGGCCTTAATTAATACCGGATAGAACGGAGCTAGTCTGTGAATCAGCCGAGACTACTTCCGTTTCATTAACATAACACGGTGCTTCTGAAAACCGTTTCAACGCTAAATTTCCGGTTTGAGGAAAACTCTTCGAATCTCGTAATTAAATTCTATTTTTAGTGAAAATATCTTTGCACGAAGCCAACGTCGACGGGAGAAACCGCTGCGAATTGAAACGTCTGTAAAAACATCGTAGATTCTTATTAGACTTTAATCCGACACTTTCGAACGAGCTTTGTAAAGCTATCTTTTATTTTCAAGCATTTCATCGAAATAAAAATCGATTACCAATTTCTCCGTACAATCGAAAATAACGGAGACAACGAGCTCGGTTGGTTCCCTTATTCGTTCATCGTTCATCGTTCATCGTTCATCGTGCAACGTGGTAGCGAAATATGTAGTCGACTCGTTGGAAAATCGATAATACGCGTTGGCCGATGACAGGTCGCCGAGTGTACGTAGATCTTGGCTGGGAACGGGTTAGGAAAGAACGTATGAAATATTGCGGGACAGCATCGGGTTTCGGGCAGTCGGTTGCCGGATAGCGAAGGATATAACGTAGGTCTGGTATGTCAAGAAGAGGGGAAAGAGAAGACGTAATTCGGCGATTAGCTTCGACGAATCGCGGCGCGGGGCCGCGCCGCGCCGCGCCGCTCCGCACCGCTGTCAGGTCAAAGAGAAAAGGCCGTGGTGAGTGGCCTTCGTTCCCGAAGGTGGAAACCAGGCGTAAAAAGAAAGGCGAACAGCCCGCGGCGAAAAGTCGGACCGCGATGAAAGTATCGACCCCCTAAGCCGCCTCGAGCCGGATGGAATGGCATAAGGGAGAGACGTGCAAATGGCACGGCAGAAACAAGAGAGCACTACCGAACGAACAGAGACCGTGTTTCAAGCTGCCAATCTTCGCTAATATTTTCTACACTTTCTCTTTCTCCGCGCATTTCTCACTCTCGAGGATTCCTTCTCCATCGGGTCTCCGTTCCCGGGAATATCCTACAAAATAGCATAGTATGGATACAGCCTGCGTTACCTTACGAAAGGTCCTGGTTTTTACCTACTTCGCGACGTGAACATTTTTCAATTAATTCCAGCTATTTCCTTTCAGAGAAACGACCGCTCGTGAAGCTTCTTCCGCGAGACACTGTGAACGCCGAGATATATATAATATATGTATATTGTATACGTTACATATTAGGTTGTTTATTTACGTTTGTGTATATATTAAAAGGAAGAAGGTAGAGAGAGAGAAAGGGAACGGGACGAAGCGGGAGGCAACGAGGCAAATAGGAAATGAGGTAGCCCCCCCCCCCCCCCGGCTAGACACGGATACTTTCGTATCGCTGCAGCGACTTTCAGTGTTCTTCTTGCCATTCTTCGCCGTCTAGTTTTCCTCTTTGACCTACCTACCGCGAGAATAAGTGCGGGATCGGTGCAAGTTGGGTGAGGAGAGGAGAGGAGAGGAGGGTCCCGGGCTCGCGAATTCCTAGGGTCTTACTACAGCTGTTCCGCGAAAAGGAACGACTGGGAAGCGGAATTGCCCCGCCGCTCTTCGAGATGACAGTTACAAGGTTGAGCTTCTCGAGGTTGAATTACGGTGCCACCGTCGTCGGGGAAGATATACCGTGAACGAAACAACCTTTGGAATCCAGTTTCGAGTAACTCGGCTAAATATTTGGGCACATAACGTTCCTACGACTGGACACGAAATTTACTCGCTGTCCAATAATCCCGCGGGATTTACTATTCTTTTCATCCCTCGGACGCTTTATATACCTTTGCTTTCTATTGTTCCACCACAACATAATGTTTTGCCGTTCTCATTACTTGCATACACATATAGCAAAACAACTAGGTTTAACGATGTTTTCCAGTCTTTGCAACTTCAAAGTGCAATTGCAGGGTAAAAAGTCTTGACCTATAAATGCTAGTTAACAATTCCAAGAGGGTTGAAACGCATTCGAGATGAAGGGGTCGCGACGGCAGCACAGTTTCGACTTTGGTATCATTCTAATTCACCTGCTTAACAGCATTTCTTTCTTTCTAACAGCGTCTTTCCCGGAATCGAGGGGGCATTTTTGCTCCGGAACGACCACTACGATTTCGAGCGGGTGCACTTTGATCGCTCGCGAAACCGGAGCACCAGCCGTGAATAAACACCGGCTGATCGGGCTTTGTAGGTTAATAGGCGACCGCAGGAATAAACCGGTATTCGTAACGGAAGCGATCACCGAATCGGGCACAGATTCCTGCTCGACACACTCGATCGATCGTCAATATTTTCTATTCCCGAGCACTCGAGTAGCGTCGGTAGGAACAGGCGAGAAGGACGAGAGAGGGATCGAGAGATAGAGATAGAGAGAGAGAGAGAGAGAGAGAGAGAGAGAGAGAGAGAGAGAGAGAGGATCCCCACAGGTTTTGTTGGTTCACCTGTACACCTATCGGAAATCGACTATGGCTAAATCACTCGTCACGCCTGATCCAATTACATTTATCGCTCGTGCCGGTGAGGTGGTGGTCCCTGTCGTCGTTGAGGATGCTTCTCTCTTTCAACGGAATCTCCGTAAGTTTCCACTTAGCTGGTAATTTACCGAAGCTTCGAGTAGTTCTTTAAACGTTCGGCCCAAGCAGCGATCCTAATTAATCGGATGCTTCTCTCGCCTTTGTTTTCCTATCCCCCTTCGTTCTCGGCTTCCCGAGACGATGCTACCGTCTACTTTGACCACGCGAAATATAATATGCATATGCGTGTACGAACAAAATTGTTTCGATGTAAAGAAACATTTTAGAAGATCAGAAAATAGTGTCAAGTTGCTTCCACCCCGCACCCCGCACCCCGCACCCCAACCCCTCCAAAAAAATTGTTAGGCTCTGAAAGAATATTTAGAAGGCTTGGAGAAAATGTGAAGAGGTGAGAAAATAGATAAAAATGATTTCCCGCTGTAATATCTACTGGTTATTATCGATACTCGTTATTAATACAATGTACCGGTCCGACAATCATAGTAAACGACACAACGAGCACGTGAAACGCGGAAAGATTTGCGTGACAATCGCGGTGTAAGATATTCATTGGATAATTGCACGACGGAGAGTATTACTCGGTTAGCATGTCTGACCATTGTTCGACAATACTACTTATCGCAATCAGTATATCCCGTGCGTATCGAACGTTCAAACTCGATTTTCTTAAAAGCTTTGTCCCGTTTCGAGGAATCCTCGTCCTGATTCAGGTTGCACGGGGACTATTAGGACACCCTGTACAACAAACACACGGGGGAAAGGACAACAGGCGGGGCAATCGTTAAGAACGGAGATATACATATAGATCGACACGCGTCCTTCGTCGACGGCCATAAACACCGTCTCGTTAATAGAGCAAATATTTTTGTGTTTGTCGAATGCGGTAGGTCGCTCGAGCAAGGTGAACTTTTATACGCGCATACACCTACACGCTAATAGTCTGTTTACATACGTGTTGGCTCGGTGACTATTTCATGGCTGGCTAAACAGAGGAATTTCATTCCATTTTTCGGGTTCCTCCGTTGTCCAGCCTAACTCGCGAGCCTAACTTCACCAACGGAGTGATCGTAGACGCGAATATAAATTTTCTTCGTCTTTCAGGAACAAGACTGTACACCAGAAATTACAGCATTAATATAATTGGAGACCGAAGCGCTAATCGCATGCAGCTACCAAGAAAATCGTACGGGAATCTGTAATAATTCGCGAAGAAGATCGCAGTCCGAAAACCGTGCGTAAAATTGCGGGAATGTCGGTCGATCGAAACGATTCTAGGTCGGTCGGAACTCCCTGGGGTTCCACTGTCGAAACGTGTTTCGAGTGCGAGGCTCTGCCAGCGAAAACGCGAAGCGTCGAAGGCGCGAGAAGTTCCTGTGCTTCGACGACCTTCGCTCGAGCGCGAGCAATCAATCACGGTCAGCTTTTGCATTAGAATTAGCTGGCGGCCGGGTCTAATCGTTTACACGCGAGAGAAACAGAGAGAGAGAGAGAGAGAGAGAGAGAGAGAGAGAGCGAGGGAAGAGGAGGAGGAGGAGGAGAGCAGAAAGGGTGAAAAAGAGAGAGAGGGAGAGCGAGGGAAGAGGACGGGACCGAAAACGATATCGATCGTCACGCCTCGATGTTGCGCTGTTTTTCGTGCACCGCCTCCCTTTCGTTTAATGCATCCATGGCCCGAGGCGCTTCCACTTGGACACACAGAGATATCTCTCCGTCCAGACGAGACCAGACGCGTTTGCTTTTGCGGAAAGAGGACAACGCGTTTACAAATTTCGAGACTCCCCGGCCAAGCTTATGATTGCCCCCAGTCATTTCCGGCGAATGAAAATCGCTTTATCTCCGATCAACTATTCCGCCGCAGAGTATTATCCCTCTTGATATATATGGGGAAATTGCGGGGCGATTAGTGCATTAGTCCTTTACACCTTCCTGCTATTTAGTCGATGGCTATAATACACCCTGAAATGCTATGCTGCTCCTTTTATCGTTAGTCGCATGACCTACGGTTAAATGATCAGAAGCAAAACACCTAATTACGGAAACGGGATGCATCTTGGTAACAACCACCACACAGCGTCAGAGTAACAGCTGCAAAAAGTTATTACAAATATACGTACGTTTATACGTAATCAAAGACTATACCATGGATGGTGATCTATGCAGAAATTGTTTGCTAACCCTCGAAACAATGGAACGCCTAAGAGAACTAACAGTTGTAGAGTACCAACAGGAATAGGGTACATTGCGAAACATCCTTAATAATAACGCAACAGCCAGCGGAGTAGATAATCTCAAGAACGAATGTAATATTACAACGAAACAAGACCCTGCCTCCCTCTTAAAAGATAAATGAGATCTCAAGAACTTGGGTAACGAAGAAGACGTGCAAACAAATGGAACATTGCTCCGAATCGAAGACCGTAAGAAGATTGTTCGTGTAACGAGAGGATCTATTATTACACTTTGAACGAAACGGGCCGGTGTCACGGATGTCAGCGACTCGACGAGATAACGAAATGCATTTGGTCCGTCCAGGTGTAGCCGTTTCGAACGACAAAGAAGAGGCTGCGGGGCGGGATCGAGCGGAGGCAGTGACATTTAGGACAAACTTGGACTGTTCCTCTGTAAATAGAACGAGGCTCGCGAACTAGGTGCCGGGAATTAAGTAAAAGTATGACGGGCCGTTAACCAGCTACCGGACGAGCTCTCGAGTGCAAACACTAGGAAATTAAAGCAGCCGCGCGGTTCAATTTGTTAATATCATCCCCAACGGAGCGCCGAGTAATCGTGACTGTAACTCACGGGACGAGGATTTTCGATAACATCGGAACCTCTATATATATCTCTCTCTCTTTCTCTCTCTCTCTCTCTCTCTCTCTCTCGTAGCTGCCCTCTCTCACTCTGGTCTCACCCTGTCGCTCTCCAGTTGACTATATGTATAGCGAACGTCACCGGAGATTTCGATTGGCCTTCCGCCACAATGCCACTCGTCTGCCTCGTATTCTCTGTAGGTTATTAAAAAACCTAGCGAACTGGTGCATCCCCGTTCATTATAAATAACGCGTTCGATTCGGACGATTCGACGACGTGTGACGCCACGAACGTGGTTTCGGGAACAAGCGCTTCCTTTACCCCCTTAAAAAGTCCTAAAAAATTTGAAAAAATTATTCGAAACCCATTTATACGAAACCCTAACCCTAAGCTACAGTGTCTACTGGCACGTGGATTTGTAGTTTTCGAGAAAGCAGTGTACAAACTTGGAGAATCCCGTACAACTGGCTGAAAGAGTGTGTAGTAGCGATCTTAAACTTCTCAGAAGTATTTCAAGCTTACCGGAAGTATTCTAAAGATACAGAGCTATGTAAAAAGTGGTTCTCCAAGCGCCGAGTCGCAATCCTTTAGTTTCCAGGTGGTGGTTCGACCGTTTCGCCATTGTCCCAGCGGTTCCGATTTTCCGGGAGGCGGCGTTCACGGGCTGGCAAGTTCGAAAGGACATTAGGTGGGAAACTAATAAAGGAAGCGTTGGTCTCTTGGATCGGTTCAAGGAACGTTTTAAAATTCATGGAGACCCGGGAACTTTGTCGCATTTCGCATTTCCGTCGGGAACGGCGCGCGGCAGCGTTCGGAACCGCGAGGAAAGGATACTCTCGGGCTAGGCTCGTCCTCAATATTATCTCGAGTAGCACGGAAAGGTGGTGGTCCCGGTGTGTGACGTTCGAGGCACCCGAGGAGTTAAAGGAATGGAAAAGGAAGGCGAGCCCGAGGCTCAAGTGTGGATTCGCTAGTTACTATCGATCGATAACAAGGCGGTTTCTAGGTCAGGGTCCCGATACATACTCGCCACTCACCGCTACTCGGGGATATGTGCTCAAAACGCGTCCCGCAAATTCATTCGAAGCCAACCATCCAGCCACTCCGGTTCCCACAGAACAGACGGCGGACTCCCTCCCTCTCTCCCTCCCTCCCTCCCTCCCTCCCTCTGGTTTCACCCACCCCTCGTATCTCTCTGACTGGGTCCTCGAGCCGCGCACCGCTCTTTATCTCTCACTGTACTTTTTCCCGTTCCACGAATACGACACCGTCGACGGTGTACCAGAAAATCGAGGGAGACGGAGAGATACCGAGTCCCGGGAACAAAAGGATAGGTGGCTCGGTATCTCGCGCGACGGTAAAAAGTTTCATCCTTTCTCGAAAAACCGTCTATGCTGCCAAGAAGAAGAAACGACGTGGAATCTGCCGAACCTGGCATTTTTCCTACAATTTCGTTCGTTTTCCACTCCCGGTCTATTAAAAATTTTCTGATCCCTGGAAAAAAGAAGAAAAGAAAAAGAAAAAGAAAAAAAAAGAATGAAGGGATACACCCCACCAGAAAATCGAAAGAGAAAGAGAGAAAAAAAGTTTTCCCCTCCTTTTCACAGCAAACACCGGTGACGTAAACACACACAGCCGTGACACGCTCTTTCGAAATCGCGCATTGAACGTTTCCCGAGCGATCGAGATTAATGGAGTGCTTTCGCGAACGGATTCAACCGGAAAAAGAAAAAGAGGAACCGTTCCGAGGGGAAGACTGGCCGAGCCAGCGAACACGATCGATGCGATTTTTGGGGAAACTCGGTCGAGGGATGGTCGAGACTGCATGGGGAGACAGCATGCTGTTCCCTGCCACTTTATAATGAGCGTGCGATATTTCGTGCACCGTGTCCGATATTTCTTCCATAAATATCCGGGCTTCTGGAAAATTTAGACGCGCAACGTATCGGTTCGATATTATACCTTCGATTGTATAATTGTACAGTAAACGAACCAGTTCGTTTTTTATGTTTCTGTGCAATCTTCGATCCACTAGTACAACAGCTCGAATAGTCAGCACTTAAGGATCAAATATTAAACACAGACACACAGACGTCGCAATAGAAGCAAATAAATGAATGGCTACGAAAGCAGGATAAAGAAAGGAGAGAGGCTGAAATAATATGTGAAAGAATTGGATCCGGAACATCGTATCTCGCGGACCAATCCCTTTCGGCGAGGCACCGGAATAAAAATCTCCCCGTGAGACCGACAGACCGTGAGACCGTGAGAGCGGAGCTGTTCTTTGGTGGAAAATCGAACCGGGCCATACAACAGCGCGAAACAGTCGTCTAATTGATGATCGTCCTTTTCTTTGCAGCGGCGCGCGTGACCTGACCCATTTATATAACCGAGAGAACGGTGCACCGTACGTGCATAGGCCCCGAAATCAATTTCAACGTCGAGATTACCGGGTTACTTTCTGGATTAAGATTCCTATCGATCACGCCACCCTCCGATCCCAACGCGTCTGTGTTCAACGGGTCTGGGTTAGCAAATGTTCCTTGCTCGGCTACTCACGTGTACGAAGTTTATAGTGTTCTCTCTCTCTCTCTCTCTCTCTCTCTCTCTCTCTCTCTCTCTCTTCGTGGACAAAGTGTTGATTCCCGTCGATAAATATAGAAAACACACGCGGAGAAAACTCGTTCGCGAAACGTAAACGTCTCCTGCGAGATTAACTGCTTAGAAGGAGAACACACAGGTATGGGAATCGCTTTCCAAATGATTACAAAATATTCTAGGATCTATGAAAAAATTGTGAGGGAGAATGAGGAGAGGAGAGAGCGTGTTCTTTCGAGGCCGGCAACCGTGTTTCCGGCGAATGGAGCACGTCACCGTCGTAAATTTCCACTGCCGATCGACCGGCTGTAATATTATTGTTCAGGGTCCTTCGCCATTGGAGCGAGCGACATTCGGACGGAACGGGCAGAGGAGGGGTAGAGGTGGGAGGGATGGGGGCGGCAATCGGTGGAAAAACGGTGAAATCGCGCGGCCACTTTTCCCTTCGTGAAACAGTAATTGCCACGGATCGTTCCGCCCGCGATCCAGATAATTTCGATCTATCAGCGGAACAATAAAAATCGGCTGCTATTGGGAAAGGTTATGGCTTATCAAGCCCCGTTTCTCTCTCTCTCTCTCTCTCTCTCTCTCTCTCTTTCTGTCATTCTTTCTCCCGCGTTATTATCCGCTGGCAAACATTGCCAGACCTTGCGCTCGGCAGATGAAAAATAACGTTCCGGGAGCTTTTTTCTTTCTAGGATGAGGCCGCGCGCGGCTCGATCTATAAATACACGGAGAGGACAGCGAGACAAACGAGCCGCGAAAGAAAGAGAGAGAGAGAGAGAGAGAGAAAGGAAGCGCGGGGAGGGAGCGGAGAAACAACCGCGTGCTCGCATTCATTTAGCAGTCACCGTCGGACTCGTATCGCTACCGATTAATCGGATGCGGGACGGCCTTTGCGAGCCCCGAGAGTATTGTTCGAGTTGTGCGCGATCGATTCGATCTCTATCAAAAAATTGATCGAGACGAGTCCGACGCGGATGGAATCGAAGAACCACGGCTTGGGCGCTCGTCGCCAGAGGGCTGCTGCAGATCCTCGGCGATCTTTACATTGTGAGAATCGCCTAACGCCTCGGTCTTTTTTCGCGGAAACCCAATTTCAAAGATTGTTTTCGGAAAATGGGGAGAAGAGTCGCCGGACTCGGTTCGTTGGCGCCAAACAGGAAATGAAAGTGCTTATTCGGGTTTATCGCGTTACGCGAACAGTATCTTTTTTCTTATTTTAAAGGTTTCCTTAGAGCACAAAGTTTCAAGATCACTGAATTTCGATAGCCCCCAAAGTGTGGATATAAAAATATCTAGGTTTATGGAGTAGAAACTAAAGTCAACCTTGAACCGTTTGAGAAAAATGAGCTACGGTGAGTAGAGCACTTTAATCATTTTAAAAGCCTCTTCGTTGGTGTAGTAGCATCAACGTAGTGCTAGCAGATAACGAACCGATCTGATTCCTTGTCTCGTTCGAAGCAAAATGAAATCCTTCGAAGAGTCGTTTCTTCCGTATAAAAATTCAGATTTCAAGTTTATTGGAAAAATGGATAAGTTTCGGTGTTTAAAGTATTCGTACAAGGTTGAACAAGTTCGAGGACGCTTTAGAAAAGTAAATCCGATCCCCTTGTAGGTGTAGAAGCGATCTTGAAATATCTTAAAAGCCTGTCTTCCTCGGTGAACACGCGCGTCCGACTATAGCCCGACCTATTCCACTGTATTCGAAATTTCACGTGTATCGATCTCGGTTGCGTGTCGCCGTTTGACTCGATCTTTCCCGAGAATTGGCACAGCTTGCGAAAAGTAGTTTAGAAAGTGTTTAAAGGTCCCCTCGAAAGCGTTCTAGCAACGTTAAGCGAGGCCCTTCAAAAGTCTAGTAGACTTTAATTAACGCGCGTATCAATTCGATACGAACAACCTGTGCGCATCGCACGGAACTTGAGAATCAGACCTCGTCCAAAATTGACGGATCGATCGCGACCCAATTTAATTCTGAAAATATAAATGTTCCTGATCGTTGAGGCTTCGAAGGTCCCCGAAAGTTGCCACCGTGGGTTCCCGCGCCTACCCTGGTCCGACCGCAGCCCGATCTATTCTACCGATACGTGCACCGAACGGCAGAACCGCGCTAGGCGAAAACACAGCCAGCGAGGCGCGACGTGCACGACATTGAACTTCTAGCTCGTTATCGTCGAGTGCTCGCAACGCTTAATTACTTCGACGTACGTACGTACATAGACAGAGACGCGCACAGTCATTGGCCATGCAAGAAAACGAGCGCAAAAGCACCGCGAGACGAGGGGGTCCGCCGCACACATCCGATCGCCGTCACTGACATTTTCATCGACTCGAAGACGTTCCTGAGAACGCGCACCGAGAATACGTATTGTACGTCGGATCGTCCTTAGGCCGCTTAATATGTAGGTTAATTGGGTCATAATCCGAGGCCTTCGGAACTGTTGCTAGACGGCCGGATTTCAATCGGAATTTTAAATTCGATCGAATAGACCGTGCTCGGCCGACTGACAATGAGCCGAGAATATTAACGAAGCCAGATTCGGCGGACTATGGTACAGTTATGAACGCGTTCTGGCTACCCTCTGCTGGGACCAAACGCTCGATGGAACGTCGCTTTCTTTTTCTTTTTTTACAGGATTTTTCCGCATCGTTTGGAATAATAGAAAATGGTGTTTTATTTCTTGCGATGGAAATGCAATGAATACTTTGGTAGGGAAGTTGTTGATCGATTAGCAGACGGCTACTTCGGGACCACCGGGTATGCACGCGAGCAAGCCACAACCCAAGGTTCCGCGACCGAGAAAAACGTTCCCCGATATGTTTCACCGGGTTAAGAGTCTCCGGCTTGACCCGGCTGTCGATAGAGAGGCCAAACCCGCCCCTCCCTCCCCCACCGACCCTCCGCCACGCCTCGACGGCCGTAATAAGTGTTCCCGCGACTCTACATTTAAAAGCACTTTATACGATAGAACTTTCGGAAGTTTTGTGGTTCGTCGGGGCGGTTCGGCGCATCCCGACAGACAGAAAGAGGGTATGTGCCCGCCCCTCTCTCTCTCTCTCTCTCTCTCTCTCTCTGCGGATACGGCTACGGGAAGCGAGGGACGACGCGACATCGTGCCAAGAATATTAACCGGGTTCGCGGGTTACACGGAACGCTGATCGACGGTCTTGGAAATCCATGGGATCGAAATACGATCGATTACTTCCGGTCGGCGACTTTCGGTGACGACGCCGGATGTCACTAGGATCCGAACTCGTTCGGACTCGCGATCACGAATCGCGAACTCGTTGGAAATCGGCGTCGCGAAATCGGGAGCCGATCGCGTACGTAGAACGTTTTAAAGAAAGCTACGCTGTTATTGTCAACCTGTTAACCGGTCTACACGATTAACCCCGTTTTCTTTTCTTTCTTTCTTTTTCGTTTCTTTTTTTTTACAATTTTCAACGATTCTTCCGTTGTTCAATCGTTGCCGGATTTTTAAAGTTGAGCGCGATCGTTGATACTTACGATAAATATTCTAAACGAATGATCTAATTGCACTTGATGTTGGAGGCATCCTATCTTGGCTATATTCGTTACAAAGAAAATGATTTCGGCAGCATTATGCTTGCTAGTGCAGATGTTTTTTTTTCTTGTAGAAAATGTCGGTGTCGATGTGTACTCTCGTGTCAATAAGTCGCGTATTTGAGACTCGCACGACATATTTTTATGACTCGTATGTAAATCGATGTAAATTCTTATCGACACGAGAGTTCGGGAGATGCTTTACTGTCAGGCTAGAAAATGCAAGTGATTTTTATACGGCCAAAGTATAAATGCTAAACTAAATACTAAACTATGATCCTTAAGACCTATCTATCACGTGGCAGCCAACGCGTTATATTTCCGTGCGACAAGACCAAATAGAATGTCTCTGTTGGACGCTAACTGTCAGAGCCACGAATGAATTTGCACAGCCAATACTTGTATCGTCGCGATATCGCTTCGAATGCCGAATAGGGAAAAGAATCGCGTGTGCCAGAGCAGATATATCGAATATCTGCTCGTACGTTATCGTAGTTTGTGGCAAAGTGGAGCCAGTTAACAGGTGAACGTCGCTAGGACATCTAAGAGCGTGCTGTTAGCGCTAAGGCAAAGCGGCAAGCGAGAGTGATAGAGTGTGGAGTTGGTATACCGGCGCGGGACTGACCGTCGTGGAGCGGATCGATCGTGTGGATCATAAGCTGTAGCAGGCCGTGCCTGAACTTGGCGTGGCTCTCCCTGGAATGAGACGAGGGGCCACCGTGGGCTCCCTGCTCGCAGCCCTGGCCATGCCCGGCCGTGCCACCGGCACCGCTGCTGCTGCCACCCCTGCTGCTGCACCCGGCCTCGACGCCCGCCGGTATGCCGCTGCTTCCGCATGCACCCGAAGCGCCGCCCACGCTCGTCTCGCTACTGTTCGTCGCGTTCGGATGCTGCTGGAACACACACGTCATTTCGTCTCTCAATACAAACGTACAATCTCACCTCCTCTCATCCTCTCCTCGTCATATGCATCCTCCTTCCAAACGATCTCTACGCTAACTACTACGCGCACAGCGCGTCCGCCACGTTCCTCGGCCATGGCAAACTGCACCGGCTCGAGGAATCGTTCAAACGTACGGATTTCAATCGAGATACATATATAATACAGGATCTTCCAACAATTCTTACAACCTCCTTGGAAGAGAGGCGAGCTTCCTTCCCGAGATCGTTCGAAGCAACTTTTCCACAAAGATTTTCCCTAACGAAAAACTTACTCTTCCAACGACCTTTGGAATCACCCGTTTCAACCAAGTATACTCTACATAACAGGCCACCTTCTTAACGTCTTTCATTTATCAACACATCAATTTATCGTACAAACGCATCGAACGTACACGTGAAATAATCGCAATCTTGTCTGTTCGTACGTCTCTACGATTGATAGTTTGCAGAACGAATGGGCAAATATCGTTTGCAATTCAATTTCCTGAGTATGAATGGTGACCGTTGGAGAAATAGTGTCGAATATTTTTTCAGGTATTCCGGAAACGTTTATTTTCCGGTTCGTGTCTCCCGTGGTTTAGAAACAAAACATTTGCTAGTTGTAGCGAGATTTGTACCATTAACACAGAACGGCAGAAAAATTGCCATACCCTCTCTAAAAAAAAAAAAAACAAAAACAAAAATTGCACTAGAAACATACGAAATTCGTTCGATCCGTAATGTTTCTACGAATTACATTAACCATGACTCATTGCACGCGGCTGGAACAGCGATGACAGAAAAACTATTTTCGAGAGAAGATCGGTCGGGGGCCACCAAACGAATTTACGTCACGATCCAATAGAAGATTCTAGCGATACCGGAAGCGGAGGATCTGCTCGAGAATCTACGTGTCCGCTTGGCCTCTTGGTCCGTCCGGCCACTCGGTTTCGAACAAACGATCCCTCCGATCGTTTCTTTCCCCTACCTATCTCCCGTTCAGCGGCGGCCAGGAAACAAATGGGGAGGAAGATGACACCGTCTCATCGGCTATGCATGAAACGCTAAGGTAGCCGTCGCGGCGGCGGACCGTCTCCGCGGGTATCCAGGTCGTTTCCGGATAACCGAGCAACAGCTTTGGTCACGGATCACGGGTCACGTCTCTCTTTCTCGATCCCGCGAGCACGTCGAAGCTCTCTCACCCTTTGTTCGTGCGGATACGGATGAATCGGGCTTGAAAGGAGGCCCGACCGAAAGCCGCGAGAGACAATCGTCGAGCAACGAACGAGTAGTCCAGCCAAGCCGATTGCGCTCCGACGACCCCGTTTTGCATTCGATTACTCGCGAATTATGTCGCCGCCGGATCCGAGGAATCAGTCCACCGTTCAGTCGCCGTTTCTACGCCCCTCGGGCTAAACCTTTTTCTCTTTCACGTTGCTTGATCTCTTACGGTGGCTTTTCTTTCAATTGTAAACACTCGAGTTTTTGCATTCGGTGCGGTAGATGTGCTTGGAGAATTGCGATATTCCAAGTATTCCAAGTATTCCAAGTATTCGGTATACAAATTCGTTTGGTTGTATTCGGTATCGAGTTTTCTCTCTCTTTTCGTTGGAGATGTTCCAACGATAAATACATCAGAATTCCAAATTCGCTACGAAGGTTACGATACGTGCTATTCAGAGGGGGATAATTAGAAAACGCAGTGCGTTCCGAGGCCGCGGAGTTACGAGGCTGTAGTCAGACTTCTGGCGTCGGATACACCGTGTCGTTATCTCGTGCCCACCCCTTCCCCCCTCCACCACCGTTACCCCACTTCTCCGTCTAGCCGATTCTATGCAAACGATGCAAATTCGCGGGCCAAACCTCTCGCGAATTCGTAAACAGCTGGGGTACTATCGTGCGTCGAGCCGCGCCGAGCCGCGCCGCGCCGGGGCGGCGTAACAGCCGCAGAAAGTTTTGTTAATGCGAGAGAGCGGCTGGCAACGCGAACGCCTGCCTACAGGGAGATGCAGGGGACGAGCCAACTATGCGAACGGATATGATAGAATTTCCACGGAGTACACGCGAAACATAGTTCTCTCATTACGGTCACGCTCCCCCATGAGCTCGCAATTTCAAATTTATCCGTTGCCCACGGACAACGCACGAGAATTAATATTCGATCTTCCGACGGGGCCAACAAGATCCTTGTTCAAATGTTTACTGCAACGATGACACGCCGTAGTCGAGGTACTGCCATAATTAGAATCGAGTCGTCAGATCAGGGTAATTGATTCGAACGCGATGGGACAAAGTTACCGTCGACGTTTCGTGTACGCTGGCGGTGATCAAGGAACAGAGTCTGTACAAGAACAAGACACGTACGAGTGACATATCGGTCGCAAAGTTTTCACACGCGCGCGCACACACACACACGTCGCGCTACATCCAACATTCCGGTTCTCTCGCAGTAAAAATTCGAATCGAGAAAGAAATATCGTCGCCGATAAACTCGATGCTGATCGAGTACCAGGGTCGATCATCGGGTGGATGGTTATCCCTCTCGCTCGTAAATTTCAATGCGTCATCCGGCACCGGAAGTTCCCTTTAAACGGGTTCGGGCTATGCTCAAGGGAACTCGTTAACGAGGAACCGTCATCCTTCTCCTCCTCCCTTGAATTTTTGCTTCGCTAACGAAACCTCGCTGCCTCGAAGTTCGACGTTCGTCTGGAAACGAAGCACGGACCGGCGTAATGCCTTCTACTGTTTCGAATTTCTCATTCTCTCGAGTGTACTTTATCGGAGGAGTTTTGGTCAAGTACCGGAGAGTCTTCTTAGTTGGCTTTCGCGTACCGCCAACTGCGTCTCGTCCACTGTCGACCTCTCTCTTTTACTCTTCCTTCCAATCTCCTCTTCTTTTTCTTCCTTCTCTTTCGTCGAGCGGACCACCATATTTCGAACTAGTCTAGGACACTGTCTAACCTGTTCACCTCGATTCCGTCGGTTTCGTCGGTAGGTTGATTCGCGCAGTCGATCGAACCGCTATTGCGCCGTTATCGTTGCACTCGTGTCGTTGCATTGTTCGTCGAGGCAAAAGTATTATCCGATTGATTTTATTATGTGCACGCGTCGAGTCGCCGATCGTGCCAAGATCGTGCCAAGATCGTGCCAAGAGAGATCCTGCGAATTTCTGCTGACTGTTCCACGATATTGCCGGTATCTGCTCCCGTTGTTAAAAATTCTGCGAGTTCGGAGCATGTTAAAGGATCCCGGAGCCGAATAGTGGGTCGAGTGGTGCAAGTGCCTAACCCAGCGACGCGACGGGTAGAGAGGGTATAGAGGATCGGATCGAATTCGCGCGTCTCGGCCCGAGGCCCGAGGCTCGAGGCTCGAGGCTCCGGGGATCGTCGCCAAAAACTGGCAGGAACTCCTGCGTTTGCGTTTGCCTTTGCCGCGCCTCTTTCATGCGGACCGCATACATGTACCCGCGTCTGCAGAATATAAAACTCGCTCTAGCGGACAATCGAACAGAGTCTCGGGGTGTCCGGGAGGATTAACGCGCGCCGTTACCCTTGTCAAATTTATGGAATTTTACTTTGCCCACTTTTCGACCGGAAAATTTATTCATTCGCTCCGGAATCCTCGTTTCCCACCGAATCGAATCCGCTTCTGATCGGAATGCTTCCATTCGAAAAATCCTTTACGCGTTTCAATTAGCGTTTCTACATCTGGTACGCGTGACCTAGAACATTGTTTTGCCCGAAAGTACCTAGGAGGTAGTACAGGTGGCAAAGGAGACTCGTTTTGTCCCTTGACAGCGCGACGATGCGAAGCGTTCGATCCCGTGTTTTATTCCGTCGGCTCGTTCCGCGGTCCGCGTCGATATTTTCGCGAGCAAACACCCTCCAGCAGCGAGTTTATTGCGGGAAAACCGTCGTCACGACCCTCCACGGTACACACCTCGGAGCGTGTACCTCGTAGACGCTGGATTTTCCTCGACGACTCGCGGGAAAACGTTGCTGGATATTACGATCGCGATAAAGCATAGCCGAGGCTGAGAAACACCCTGTGTTCGCCTCGCGGAAGTTGACGAAGAGTACGAACAACGCGGCCGCACTCGACGAGATTTTCTTATTCGTCTTGGAACTTTGTCTTCGATGTTCCGGGAATATTTTATTGCGGAAGAGCTCGCCGAAGAGCGCGTGAATTATAAAGCGTTCCATTCCCGTGGTGGATCGGTCAGAAATCTATCTTCTACGTTGGTGTATTGAAATTACGCGTGTCGCAGCGTGTATGAAATTAGGGGGAGTTTAACCGATCGCTTCGACTTCTTTTCAGCGAGATCGTCGGCTGGAGCGGCTTTCGCCGACAGCTGCTCGAATCCGATCGAGCAAAATTGAATTTCGCGGAGCTGCCTGCAGGAAACAATAGCGAAACTTTCGAATCGGGGACACGTCAGGCTCGCGAAATTCCGCGATCGCCGTACCGCGTATCGTTAACGGTTAGCGACTCGACGCCTGTGACGCGGCTTAACCGTTGCCTGTGCCGGTGCTCTATAACAAATATCGCTGAATTCGCGTCTTCTGGAGTTTAACCCACATACTCGGGCTTGCGAACGTCAGCTGACTCGGTTTTACGAGGTTCCTCGAACGTTTTCGTGCTACCGGCGGCGCATATCCGTCGCTCTCTCACGTGTCCTGCAAAATCCTCGGCACCGTCGGTGCCCTGACCTTGGCCTAGATTCGCCTCCGGAAAAAAAAAATACTGCGAGAGCTTCGCTTGCCTGACCGAGCTTGCTCGCTTTCCTGTGCGCGCGCACGCGCGCTTGTTCGCGAAAAACCTGAAAGAAAAGTAGCTACCAACTAGGGGAGACAAGTCCGGAAAGAGAAAAAAGGGTAGCGAGTCGGTGTAGGAACCGAGGACAAAGGGACCGACCGGAAAGAGGATCAAGGGTCGCGGTACTGGACTCGTTGCCTGCGGTTACCGGTTCTGTCCTAAACTAAAAACTCTCTGACCTTGCTAGGACGGACAGATGATTTCCGTCGTGTTTAGAATATGTCTAGCTCGGTTAGTTTTTTTGGCTCGAACAGACCTGTACAAGGTCGTAGTTTCGTTCAACACCCTCTTCGCCTGAATCTTCTAGACACACGAAAGTCAAATATTCAATTATGGTTTCCCATCTTCTGGCTTCCCTCGTCCCCTCGCTACGTCCATCGAGTTTCACCCTCGCCGAGCGCCCTTGGTGTTCGAAAGTATACCTTAAGTTTTAAAAGGAAAGATAACCGGCTAGATTGTCCGTAGTCGGCGACACCGTGCCTGCGGACAAGAGTCGGCAGCTAGACGAGGAAGCACTTAACGGCCTGTTATCGGTAAGAGCATTATAGTTAATTATACGCGAAGTCGGTCATTCGTTAGACGGCGCGGCGTGGCGCGGCGTGGCGAGGCGGGACAACCGAGGAAGAAAAGCGGAGGAAGAGGTGTGGAGCGTGTGCTCGGTGCCAAGTAATAGAAATATAGTCCTCTCTGCCGGTGATGTCATAATTTCGATCCTCTATTCATCGGCCGGCCGTATTTAATAAAAAGTTTCCGCGGGGCTTGGTCAAATTACCCGGGAAATAACTCTGATGATTAACCGTGACGCGCGGGTGTAGCCAGCCTCGATGGTCTCTGCTTTTTCGATCTGGGATCGTTACGCCGTCTCGAAACGAAGTAGGCTCGGAGAGAAAGAGAGGGAGAGCGATTCATTGTTCTCGGTCGCACGCGTCCCACCGACATGTATAATTCAAACCGAATGGAAAGTAATCGCGGAACGCAACGAGGGCACGCCGGAACAGAATCCGCCTCGGTCGGTTCTGATTAATTCATTGTCAGTCGGACTGCTGATCGGAATTTCAAAGCAACAACGCCAACAAGCTGGAACCTCGTTCGGAAAAAGGAACATACTCCGAGTATACTGTGCGACTCTATAAAACATAACGGTATGTATCAATAAAAATTGATTGCCTGTCCGTCGATTTCACTATTTCGAATATGTCGATTTTACTGTTTCCACTGTGCATAATTCCTTCACTCTTTCTACCGTTTCGACTGTTTCTGACTTGTTTCGCCGCTTCTAACGTCGTGTCCGACTTGTTTCATTCATTCTACTGCATCCGATTTGTTTCACTCCGTCTAGCAAAGTCTAAGAGAAGAAATTTCGACCGCGTTTACCGCCGTTATAACATCGTTTCGAGGCTCGGCAAGTTCTTTCGCGGATCTTGTATCAGCGTGCAGGAACCTTGAAAAAAGGCGTGGGATTTGCAAAGCAGCACTCGTCGCGTCGCGGCGAGATCTCGCGCGAATTTTTCCAGCGGGGCGAAGCGAAGCGAAGGCCGCGGAACAATCCGATCGCGGGAGAAGTTAGTTAGGGGAGGCGAGTGTGCCGCATTGTCGGCCAGTCAACAAGCAAACGGCCGCGACGAGTGAAAGGATACGGAGACGAGGCAGCTCGAGGGGCGAGTTCGAGCAAATAGCGGGGACGTTCTCTCGCGATACGTACATGTTGTTTTTTTCTCTCTCTCTCTCTCTCTCTCTCTCCCCCTCGCCTCTCCCTTTCTCCTACCTTTCTCCCTCTTTCTTGCGCTACTCGATCCCTTTTCAGGTGAAGCGCGGCCTGTAGAAGAGTTCCATTGAACGGGAACGTGGGCGTTTATCGTCGCTGGCAGTATTTCAAGAGCGCCGCACTGTTAGGCAAACGCGGCGAGTAGGCCAAGCGAGTAGTCGCGCGGACCGGATTCATCTGGACTTTGGTTCTTCCTCGCATTCGAACAATGCCGAGCTGACGCTCGATTGTCACCGGCATCTTTTGCTGCAGAATCGCCAAGGACGATCGTTGTTTCGATCAGGAAAACTTTCCGAGCCTGTTTCCATCTCGTCCGCTCGACGGAAGACAATTCGCAATCGTTTACGATAATGGAAGCAGGCTAAAATATTCAGCCAAAGAAAGGAGGGACGAACGGACGAACGGACGAAGAGATCAAGCTCGTCCGCCTAATAAAGCTCGAGTGGTGTCTTCGGTGGAACCATTGGAGGGGGTCCATTGGACGCCAATCAGTCGGATAGGTTGATGATCGACGGAGCATGAATGGAGCAGCAGCTAATATTAAGGCCTCTGGTGCATACGGCGTGCGTTACGGTGCACCGGGGGCTGGCTGGCATGCGCTCGGACCGTGGCTCGCCGGAATATATTCGTAAATAAATGATCGTAAGCGACCTTAGCCTCGGGACTTCGATTCACTGTCTTCCGCCCCCACCGTTCCTTCCTCCACCGCTTCTATCATTTTTTCACCCCCACGCTCGCTCCGAACAACCGCCAACCCGTCCAGGATACGTCCGCGCGCTGTCTTTCAGCTCTTTTTCAACCACGGAGGTATAGATAGACTCGGTGGACGCATTCCCCGATGCAACGGTATCCTTTCCTACGTGCACCGCCATTCATAATTTACACCACGTTCGCCTAGGCTCGCTGATATTCGTTTAGCCGTAGCCGGGCCGGCTCCGCGTTTTATTCGAACTCGGCGCAACTCCCGTGTCGATAAATGTGATTCGAGGAGAATGGAACTGTAGAGACTGTTGCTCGCGCTACCTCGCTGTCACCAATATGTGCACGTCCGCCGCGACGCTGTCCTGCGTTGACAGAGGCACGCGTGCTGCTGCCAAGCCGGCTCGCATGTGTGCACTCGATTACAGCCGCCTGGTAGCCACGACACGCACGGAACTTTGCGAATCCGTCGCTTTACAGACAAATTCGATAGCAGTGACGTTCCGTGAAATTTCAGTCCTTCGTGGATATTGCGGTAAATTCGCATCGATCTTTCCTAGCGAACGTTGCAGTACGTAGTCCTTTGTAAACGCGCTCGACGATCATTCTTGTTCCGGAAAAAGGATCAGGATCGGTTCAGACTGTTGGCATTTTTATACCGATTAAAAGTTTTCGAAATTCTTTTATTTTCGATGCTATCGAACCATGCCCGCGACCATGGTTCGTAGTAACCCTACGGAAGAGAGGAATATACTCGTAGTTTCCGTGTTCGGCAACTAATGAGAACGCTTTCGATTTAGCAGAAAGATCCGCGGTCTAGTCTGGAATTCTCATAGCATAGGAAAATGGGAGATTTATCGGCAAAGAACAAACCAGAACGAGCTTCTCTGCGCTATAAAAGTCCCAACAACACCGGAACCTGGAAACGTATTGTTCCCGAGCCAGCCACGATAATTCGACGATTCGCGCTATACCTTCTTACGGTACAATTGTTCCGGGAGCAATTCGCCAGAGCCGAGAATTGGTTCGCCGGTGCCGTTTCCGTCTTAATAATTCCCGACCCGATCGTTTTATCGAGTGTGGGAGCCAAGGAGCGGCACACTGTTCGAAAAGATCGTGCTCAGGCCGTTCAAAGCCGGCTCCCCGGGGGGAGTAGCGTGGTCGGAATTATTGCCGTATAATATCGTCGTTTCGAACCGCAAATCGCGCCATCCTGACGCAAAACTGTCCCGGAGCCTCGCCCATGCTGCGGCAAAGCGCGTGGCGAAGCGTGACAGAGCGTGACAGAGCGTGACAAAGCGCCGCGACGATGACACTGTCCTCGACACTTTGTCCCGTCGAATCGTGCGTTGTCCATTTAATTAGGACTTCCGCGGCTCGCAGCTCGTGGCTCGCGGCTCGCGAACATGGACCGACCAACGCAACGGAACAAAAGAAACTAGCGATATTGCGCGGCGACTCTGTCCCCGATGTTCGCCGGAATTAACGTCCGCGAACCGCGTCCCCGTTGACGGTTAATATGGTTTATAACCGGCGCATTAGTATAATGCCACAGCGTTTCCGTGGTCACGCGAGAATCCGTGATTTCTCCGCTCGAAATCAGTTTACTAGAACACTAAAACCGATTGTTTCACAAAAATCTATACATTTAGATTTTCAGCCATTTTTATCGTAAGATTATTGCAATTTCATCGTAACGTACACACGAATGCATCCTTGCGCTCCTAATCATTGCAAATTAACAAATTCAGAACCCGTCGTTTTCTAAATCTACCGTTAAATCTACAAATTATTCGACCACACCGATCATTAATTGTCCCTAACCAGCAATTACAACGGCCGTAAATACAATGAGCTGTGGTTAACGATTACGCAAAGTGTCTCGTAACAGAATTAACAGGAACGCGTTAATCGTAGTTACGAATGTATACACGAATTTACAATTAGTCTGTCCCTCGGCGAAATTTATAGATTTCGCGGAAATAAATCAAAACGAAGACGGTGGAGACGCCATGCCGAAAAAATATAGAGTCAATCGTAATTACGCAAACGACTCTAAACTCTGTTCAGACGGATCGTTACACTTTCGAAACAAAACTATTTCACTTGGTCAGGTTATAGGCTAAACTATACGATAATATAGTACTTGCGAGCGGGGGAACTTTGCGACAAGTAGAACATCGATAAATATTTTACGCGTACATTTTTATAGACGCCTCGATGTTTCAGACAGAAAAATAACCCCGTAAAATTGGAAAGCTATCTCGTGAAATATTTCTGACGGCTTTTGGACGCGGAAAGTGGCCCTAAATTAGTTCCGAGCCATAAGTGTTCTATTCTTTCAAGGATTACGTAATTCTGTTATTGCACTAATTCTTTAGTAAAGCTAGAATCGCTTATTAAGAACCTGCTGCGATACCTGATAAAACACGGTCCATTTAGGAGAATGTACCTTTTGAAAAAAAAGCTACAATATTCCTGCACGTTCGAGCCAAAAGCGACAGTAACCACGTTAATGTTCGCCGGAGCATTTCGCAGCAATTTTTCGCAAATTCGAGCGAAACGGGTCAAAGTACGGCGACGTCCCTCGAGGCGCGAGTGGTCCAGCAAACGAGAGATAAAATCGAGAGAAACGGACATTGGGACAGTTCGAAGGGACGGGTTTTTGGGTCGAGACCGATTACTATTTCCGTTCTCTGCGGGGCGTCTCAACGAGCCACGATAATGGAGCTTATCGCGGCGAGGCGTGTAGCATTATTTAGACCGAATAGAGCGAGAAAAAGCATAGACGGCGAGAGACAGAGACGGGGGGAGAGAGAGAGAGAGAGAGAGAGAGAGAGAGAGAGAGAAAGAGAGAGTCACTCGAGATCTGCGTTCGCAAAGTTTGCGCCAGCTACTTTGGCTGGCGAAACTCTCCGGCCGAGTTCTGCCCGCTCGAAATCGGGTATCGAAACCGATAGGGACGCAATTACGCGACTTTTGCCAGCGACCCAGTTCGCCCAGGAAAATCATTGGTTCGCAACTTTTCTCATAGAGAACAAGCGACAAAGGAGCTGCGCGCTCACGGGATCCTCGCAAATCTTATCCAGGACGCTCCCTTTCTACGGATAAGAGGAATATCGCCGATAATTCAATCCGATTGTCAGGATTTCTCTCTCTTTCCCGGGAGAGAGAGAGAGAGAGAGAGAGAGAGAGAGTCGATTTTCGAGAAACAAGCTCCGTCGTTAAATTTCTTTAGCGTGACGGCGAATCAAGGCCGACGACACGCGAGTCGATAAAAAGAAAAATCGATTCTTGGTGCCACGGTAACCCTCCCTTTCCCTTATCCTCTCTCTCTCTCTCTCTCTCTCTCTCTCTCTCTCTCTGCAGCGCGCGCTTTCTCGCTCGATTCATCGACTCGACAATTCGATTATCCGCGCGATTGGATTTTCCACGCTGTCTGACAAGAGTGAATTTCTTCGTGCCGCGCGAAATGACCTGCATCGGACGCGTGCTATGAGTGACTCGGGGTCGCGAACATAAACATGTCACGGTTAGCGTCTGAATCTGATGTATATTGGGGTGGATAACTACCGCGCCTCTTGAAATTTTAAATCGAACCCGCTCGAGTAACGATCTGAGCCACTTTTGCCATTTTCGCAGAACGAAATGTAGCATTAAACTGAAAAGTTTTGGTGGATTGCGATGCACCAAAGTTCTCTTACAGCGTTGAAAGCCCGACGATCACGGGGGTGGCCGTAACAGTGTGGCATCGACCGCAACCATAGGTCCAGCTCACGGGTATTAGAAGCACGATGCCGCGCCGCGCCGCACCGCGCCGCACCGCGCCGTGGGTTTATCGAACCTGTGGCGTCGCGTTCCCTTGGAATCGGGCTTCGGTGGCTGTATAACTCAGTCGAATGGAAAATATTCGCGAATGCGACGTGGGAAGGGCGGATCAGCCGCAACAGAATCCGTCTCGATCGATACTGATTAATTCAGCAGGAATACCGATCGGAATTTCAAAGCGACGTCGACGTTGTCGTCGTCGTCGTCGTCGTGGTAGTCGTAGTCGTCGTCTATGCCGTCGCTCTTCGGTTCTCGTAAAACAATTCCGAAAAGGAAAATCCCTTACGACGGGGTTCCCGAGAAGATGCCTGAATTAATCTGGCGTTATTGGAACTTTTGCTCAAATAACAATATGCCGTGCGAAAGGGCCACTGATTTTCTACGTGGGAGATTAAACATCTTGAAACATCTTCCGATAGTCTGCGAATCTGTGCTACCAAAGTTTCTTTTTCGTTCTTCGAAAAACGACCAAACAACCTAATCCGATAGATCATTATTTTCTCTACGTGGAGAAGCGGGTATCGTTCGAGTGGTGTGGAAATAGTTAGCTGGCATAAATACCCAGTGCTCCCTAAGCGAAGAAACGAGCAAACGGCACCGATCGTGGGCTTTTTCGACTGGCTTTTTCCCGTCCGCGTCCGTCGAAAGTGGTCTCGAACGGTTTCCTACTTACCGGGATTCGCGGCGGATGTTGTTATCGAGCGGATCAGGGGGAGGACCCGCGCACGTGCACTCGTTCGCAACAACCAGTCCTACTCTCGGATTTTTTCCTCTCTATTTGGCCAGGTGAGGGAGGCGTGTACGGTGCCGTTGCGTCAGTGTGTACGTGTGCCACGTACCTATTATGCGGAAACGGGGTTGAGGATGTGGATAAACGATTCTTTTTTGTCGCGGCTGGCACTTATTGCGCGCGCGACTCGACTCGACGCTGCTGCACCGGTGCATCCCCGAACGAAGGGTGCTCGATCGGGAGAGATAGATCAGAGCTGCGCCCCGAAAGCTAAAGTCGAAAGTGACAACGAGGGCACGGTCGAGAATCAGAGTCGGAGGGTAGAGCAGACCGGACCCCTACCCTCGAATATATACATATGTACCTTCTAGTTTCTACCTTTCTGCGATTCGATTCTCAAAACCCGGTTGCCCCCCCCCCCCCCCTTGTCTCTGCGAAACAGCCCATTTCCATCAAAGTCGATCACTTTTCATTCGATTCTTTCACGTCGAATGTTCATGTACCCGAGTCTCCGTCGTGCAGGCTGTGTTGGCTAATTCGTTGGCTAATCGACCAACCAATTTGACTTTTCATCCTATTGTTTCCAAGAGAAACAGGCACCGCAATTTTGAACCTCGTAACTCGAAAACTTTAAGCAATATCGAGGAACTGTGAGTATCGATTTTTAACATGGGATAGCTCCCAGCTATTATACTGTTCTAGAATATACACTAGTGGACGGGGATCATTTCTGCCTTTTTTTTCTTCTCTCTCTTTTTGCTTGACCGTTTCATGTGGCGTTAACAGTTTGACACGTACAGCGTGTAGTTGTTTAACCTGTAGTTGGTTGTTCGAATACGCTGTCTTTTCCAATTATTTAGAACAATTCTCAAGTGATAGGACGTGCTTGTTTGCCTCTTTTCTGTCGTTCTCTGAAAAAATTATTTGGGTATAAGGTATGCAAACAGTGAAATTACAAACTTCTAAACAGAAGGTAATCAATACCGAACCAAACTCACAGTTTTCCACGTCAAACGATCGTCGAGAACGTTTCACCCGCAACAAAGAGAAAAGATAAAAGATTCTAAGAAGAACAGAAACATTGTTCCCCGATGAATCATCCCCGACGAACCTTTTCCGAAGTGAAAAGGTGTAAATTCGGTTAAGGGTTTGAGTCAGTTGGCGACCGGCCAACTGGAATAACGGAACACTTTGATCGCCGCGCGCGCGCTGAATCTCCCAGGACCTCTTCCTAAAAATTCACTAGCGGGCTCGAACTAGACGATCAAAGTGTCTGGTTCCGAGGTCCAGGTCCACCACCGATGCCCCACCATCGTCTACAAGGTGTCCCAGAGTCGTATATCCTTCGGGTACCGGACTCTGGCAACCCTGGAGAGGGTGAGGACTCTCGGAACGTCTCGCGGTTTCGGCAGTTAGGGGCACGAACATCGATCAAAGGCACACGACGTGGCAAAGTACACAGAATCGTGCAAGTTCGTGTTCCGGGTTGCTAGAGCTACGCGTGAGTGGATCATCGGTGCACTGGAAATTTTACGCAAAACGGAGAAACAAATATTTCGAGACCCTTACTGGAAACAGCGATAAAATTCTGTTTGTTCCAACAACTCTAACGAATCGAGAATAAAACTATTCTGAAAGTGTTGGAGACGTCTTCAAAGTTTTATGATGACGTTTTATGATTTGAAGCTCGGACAGAAACTTTGATTAGAAATCACTTACGATTCGAATAAATACAGTTTTGTCGAAATTATCGATTTCGGTACTCCGTAGTCGATAGCGTTCAATCGAGACTAGTACACGGTCAATGAATTTCGACGCGCATAGGTCTAGCAACCAGCGATTGTGTGCCGTAGACGAGGTAAAGTACACGTAGAAGAAGAAGAAGAAAGGAAAAGAAAATAGACAAGAGAAAAAAGAAAGATAGGGACATGCGACTCACCAATGCCTGGGCGGCGCTCTGGTGCTGCAAGCAAGAAACACCCAGTTACAAAATCACAGTAACGACAATCGAGTAGTTGTGTTTTTGTTGACGGCTAGTGATTTTTCTAAGAAGCACGCACTCGCACGTTCACGCACACGCACACGCACACAGGCACGCGCACGCACACGCACACGCACACGCATACACACACGGTCGGGCACGTTTAATGCGGATGCACGCGAGAAGCGTTTTTCACACCGACAGCGTCGCGTCGCGTCCGGAAGTGCACTGCCGGTGGAACAAACGTGACGACACTTGCAGGAAAACCTTTCACTTTACACTGCAGTGAACTTTATGTATTTGTGCCGGAAAATCCAAAATACAACTTATTTTCGGACGATCTCGTATACTAAATATTTCCTGTAAATCCTATAGCGATTAGAACTTTCCAACTATAATTTATCGCAACGCTAATAAACTTGATAAACGAAGCAATCTATTTCCTTCGGCCAGAACAAAACACAAGTTCAATCTTCATCTCTGAACTTTCACTAACTACGCGAGCACCGTCTCGTGACAGGCTCCACCGAATTATCC
Source organism: Halictus ligatus (assembly GCA_028454255.1). Lineage (NCBI taxonomy): Eukaryota > Metazoa > Arthropoda > Insecta > Hymenoptera > Halictidae > Halictus > Halictus ligatus. Next base: position 22,167 of record CM052145.1, on the reverse strand, counting down.
CCACCATTATATCAAATTAAACCGCAACTTTTTGCCGCGAGTTCAACTCGGTAAGCTCGTGAAAGGTTATCGCACTGCCTCGCCCAGGTGTTGCCAAAAAAAAAATCAGTAAATACGTTCCACCGACAGCGGCGTCGAGAGCCAGGCTGAAGGTCGCTCGATTCACTAACGAGGAGAAAGCGAAGAAAGCAAGAAGAGCTAGAACAGGAAAAAGAAGAGCAACAACAAAAAGATAGAAAGAGGCAGGTAAGAAGAACGGAACGCTTAGAAAACAGAATTGAATTTACATGTACTGTGATCGCAACCCATCCTAATTAGGACCGATAAAAACTAGATCTTTGTTCTCTTAGGTGGTTTTCTTTCCTGCCTCGAGCGCGCGTGCGCGACATCTCGCAAAAGCTTGCGGTAGTGTGCAGAAAGCTCGCGTCGAGCGATTACAAGTGCCATCGCAATCGGTAGTAATTACGGGGACTGGATGACGACGACGGGGACGATGACGATGACGATGACGATGATTGGTGGCGAGGCCGAGGAACACGCGTTCGATTGGATCGATCGCAGTCCCGTCGCGTCGCGTCGCGCCGGCGAGTAATTAAAACAAACTGATCGGCGCGATTATCGACTGCTCGCACGGCTCCCGATAGGTACAACTGTCCAAAGTTTCTGGACACTTTGACCGGATTCGATCGTGCGTTTTCGCAGTCTGGTTTTTGAGGATCGATTCGAGGCTTCGAAGGTATACGGATCATTTTTAGATTGTCATTGTTTACCTAGATTCGTAAGGCTGGAAACGCGTAGAACATAGCCGTTACTTATCACGCTATTTATCCGAGTTTGTTAGGATATTTATGGACTGTAGGGGTGGAAACCACCCCGTTCGCGTTCCCTCGTCTTCGACGCCGATGAATTCCGCCCCCGCATCTGCCGGGACTCGAAGTTTCTTCGGCGAGCCGCGAAAAAGCTAACGCAAACAGCAATCTGTGCGCTCGTTCCCGATCAAACTCGCAGAGACTGGGAACCCGTTCCCGGCAGCTGGGAACGGGAATCCCAGGAGAGGATTTCTGCCGGCCGGAAGATCGGTGAATAAACTTTCCGTGCACTTGGCAAATAAGTATTACAATATTCCGGCGTGGCGGGCGGCTCGTATTTCACCAACACCGGAGAATATTTTGATTGTCGGCTGTGTGCTCTAAAATTTGCTTTCCATACTTTTCCTTTCTCCGCTCTCTGCCTCCCCGCCCCTCCCCTCCGCCCACTCTCTTACCCCATTTCATTGGATATGCCTTGGTTTTCGTTGCTGTGTTTTGCCAATATAATTGGTCTGCCGAGTTTTTCTTTGACAACTTCATAACAGAGCCGCGGAGAACATTTTCCCAAAGAAAAAGGTTACTTCGAATGTCCTCGGTGTTCACACTAATACTCACAACACCTTATCTTAATACTGTATTCACCTAGTAACGTAGGAAAAAGGTACCTGTTGTTACATGACCCAGATATAATTCGTTGAATTGAACCGTGCA
>CM052145.1:0-20547 GCA_028454255.1 Halictus ligatus | reverse complement strand
TCTCTCTCTCTCTCTCTCTCTCTCTCTCTCTCTCTCTCTCTGGTTGGTTACGCCCTCGTTTTTAGGTCAGTCCGCGTGCACACCGACACGAACTTGTAACGCCATTAAGCGTGCTCGGCTCCGAGATTAGAGGGTCATCGATAAGACTATTAATAACGTCAAACTAATGAACCCGCGGACGACGTTTAATGGCACGGTGATTAATGCGTTTTAAAATAGCATTGCAAACGCGATCCTCGGGCTCGGCCGACGTCGAATGCCCCCCCCCCCCCCCCCCGGGGACTTGCAATTGTAAACGAGGAACAAATGACTACATACCAGATAATACCAGATATTCCCAATGCGAACCCTGTTTCCGAGAATTCGCGTTTGTCCTGAAAGTTCCGCGCTGTTCCACGGCGCAACTTCTCGACGGATACGAGCGTGGTTGCGTGTTTCGAGGAAACTACCGTACAAAAATATTTGATCAGCCGTTTCAATAAACCACCAACTCTGCCTGGACGGAACCGACGGACAGCAGAGGTTTCAGGTGTTTCCCAGACGGCCCCGCGCGAATATTTCCGTGAGTAGGGAACGTTTATTGCTGCTCTTGGCATCTTTACTGCGATTCCCCCTCCCCCCTTCAAGTAAAAGAGCACGAGCTGAAACCACCGTTACTCTCCTCTTTAAAAACTTTACCGGTGTGTGAACTAAATGCCAGCAGTTTTTCGGAACTTTTACCACCGCAATCTCGCGAACGATTTTTCTGATTAAGCACCGATGAAAGTGAACAATTCAATTATTTAGCTTTCGCTTCGGCTTATAACAAGAACGAGTAAATCAAATGTAAAATAGAAACGTATCTTTTACGAACTTGGAAAATTGTTTGTGCAATTGTTTGTCGATTCGTGTACAAGTTTGCGAACTACGGTGTTCGCGAGGTGCGTGTTGTTTTCTCGAACACGATTTCTCGGAAAAGAAGCGGTAAGCCCCTGGCAGCAAGAACTGCCGGTTAATTGCCGTAATCTTTTCATTGGAAGTTCTTACGGGTCGCGGGGAAGACTAATAGCATGGAAGTTGACCCGGATTCCCGTCCTGTTGCCAGAATTGATGTAACTAATCGCGCGCGAGCTCCGCGTCCGACCGCGATAAGTCCGCGCTTGATCGAATCGGACGCTTCACGACCGAAACCCGCGTTTATGAATTATTGTTCGAATCAATTCACCGGGATCCGTCGGCCACCGCAGCGATTTTCATTCCGTTTGACGCCGATCGTTCGATCGCATTCGATCGTATCTTCGAATATAACCCACAGAAACGAAATTTCTGTGCAGGTTTCTCGTCAATTAGAACGTGTCCCGTTCGGAATGTTCTGTAAGCGATCGAGGCATCGGCACATTTCCATTCGGCCGAACGATAGATTAGTTGGCGCTCGTTTCTACGACCATGAATCATCGGTCGCAGCTACCCCGAAGGATGCGGACACATTTTGGTCTGAATCTGTCGGGCTCATCAATTTGGAGGCTGTCCTGCGAAGCGATTTCCTGCGATTCTGGAGGATGGACGAGAACTTTCGGCGCCGAGATACGAAAATGAAGGTCGCGGTCTGTCTCGGTGAGATGGCGTCGTAAAAAGTTAAACGATCATCTTGCTGCATCATCTCTAATTACGCTTGGTCGCCGCGCCGGGGAATTGATGCGGCTAGGAAAGTTCCATCTCGGGGATACTTTTTTTATTAGGCCCGAACCTTGAACGAGATTCTCATCCGAGCTACAGGTATGCTCGCAATCTACACTTTTCCGAGGTCGAGACGAATTCACGACCTACCATAGTATAATCGTAGAGCTTGAAATAACGCTAAAATAATTTTGGCCACAAAAACCATGTTTCCGGTCAGCCGTGCGTCGAAAAAGAACGATTATTTCGGCTCGCTTCACGATTGGGAAGGGTTTCGACGATTCGGTAGGGGGTTGTATAGGGCGTCTCGACTCGGGGGTTAAGCGTGCGAGGGCCTCTGTCGAATCGATTCGAGGAGCAGAAGGCCTGTGCACACTGCAATGCCGTAACCTCCCAAGAAGGAAGATTTCACGAGGCGGAACCACCGCCGGCGACGAGCAGGAAACGATGGGAATGGGAAAGGGGGAAAAGATGACGAGACTAGGCACGAGGAGGAGCGCCGCGCAGCGCCCGGTCTGCAGAGAGCATCGTTCAACGAACGAACGAACGAACGGACCTTTCATTCTGTTCTCGTCTTATTGGATACCCTGGCGCATTTCCCTGGGAATCCTCGCGACGACGCGAATTTTAAAGAGTTCCTCCTTGCCCGAATACTCGTTCTATTAACCAGGCCTTTAATCTTTCGATTGCTTCCGACTCGCTGCGCTGATATTAACCCGAGGAGCGCCGCGAAAAACTATAATTCCAGACTGAGAAAATTTGCCTGATCTTTACCTTTTTACTGTCTTGCTTTTCAAACTCGTTCAAATGACGAACAAGGAAATGTATAACCGTGTATGTAACCCTTGTGACTTGCGATTAACGAAGACTCGATTGCTCTATTGTTCGGTCAACGGTAAAATTCCAATGTAAACGTTTCTTGGAGGTCGGTAGAAAATGTCCCAGCCTTGGAATTTCGTAATTTTGAAAAACACATCGACGCGCGAGGGTTAAGTGAATTATTTTTACGGTAGTTTTCGAGGTTGCCGGGGCTTGGCAGTCAAAGTGTTAAAAGTTCCCGGGGATTTATTCATGCAATAGTTTCACAGGAGAGTTCACCGGCAGGGTTGTGGCGGCCGATTACTGGGACAGCTGCTAGAAAAACACAGGTACACGCTCGACTTGCCAACGAAAAGCCGATTGACCGAACCTGGAACGGCTCGAAACACGTTTCGAGAGTCCCTGCCTGTGGCTACAGGGGATGCTAATAATATGATTAACCTGTCGAGGGGTGGAGTTTCTTAGCCGTGCCCGGCCAACAAGAGTTGCCGCGGCAACACACGCCACACCGCTTCACCGCTTCACCGCTTCACCGCTTCAATTTCAACAGAAACACAGGCCTGATATTGACTCTGTGATTAGGACACTAGCCTGTGCCTACTAATCGCGATATTGTCCGGCGTATTAGAGCTGTTCTCGATCGTAATATGCCCGGTGTTGCCGAGAACCTGGCGCCCTCGGGGGGCCCTTACCGGGCCAATCTGAAATGCGGAAAGGCGGTTGTTCCTCTACCTAATCGCCGAACCATCAACCAATTAATAATCGGGCAAAATTCATATTATTTTCATATACGTGTAGGTTCGGTGCGTGTCCGAGAACGTTTCGAGTGCCGCGCGTAAAAGATAAACTCTCGTGCGCGGCGGTGTGTCGTTTCCTTGTGCCTTCGTTCGGCGGCGGTAATGGGAGGACAGGTATTGCGACGAGACCAGAGTCACAGAAATAACTAACCGCGTTTCGTGCGTTGCCGCGATAGGGGGTGGACAAGCACTTTAACGCGATGGTTAGTCGAGCACCAACAGCGGTAATCAAGCTCGAATCAACAACGTCCCGTTTGCTTGGGTAATTCTCGAAGCGAACATTCTCTGGGCGCCGCGACGCGACGCGCCGCGCCGGGCAGTGGTGTGACGGGAAGGGCGCAGTATTCTTCGTTCCCAAGATATCGCCTGGGAATCGCGTGACGATTCGAATACGTGATCGCGCGGATGACACCGTTCTCTTTAAAGGAAGACGAGCACTCTCGAGCAGCAGACACGATCCTTTGGGGCTGGCACGCTCGAATATTAACCCTTTGAAACACGGATTTCCTTTTAACGAGGAGAGCAATAATCGTTTTCGTTGCGGCGGCGCGCCTTGTCCCTCGGTCACTCGATATTATCGACGGGGCATTTACGTCAATATTGTCCCCCGAGAAAAATGGTTTCCAGCGAAACCGATCTCGAGATTCGCCTAGGAATTTCTTCAAGATCGTCCTCGAAATTATTCTCCGATCAAAGACCCGGTATCGGTACCGGCCCGTTAATCGTATCGAGAAAATCGATGTACTAAAACTTTATTCTGAAAAATACATTCGCTGCCGGCAGAAAGTTCAACCGAAAATGTACAAGTAGCTGCAAACTTTTACCCAACTGTATATTTTACCCGCTTTACGGTGCACAAACTAGAATATTTTCAGGAGTTTTAACAGTCTCGATTTACAACTTCCTGCTGTAACGTTTCTTCCGATATACCGTTGAACCACCTGTAGTGGACACCCGGTACACTCGCAACGATCCAAGGGCTTGAAACGGCAACCGTGGCTGCTGCGACAATGTCCACATCAAGAATCACGATCGAAAGGACATCGTTGTCTAAACAAACTCTACAACTACCGTTCCGTGTCCACTGTCCTGTCCTAAGCAAACACAGCGCGCGACTTTGCCGCGCCAACCGCGACTGCGACATCCACGATTTAAATGTGCGAACACTGGTCGAATTGGCTGCAAAATATATCGACGTGTAGCCACGTGGTACGCAAAACTTGCTTCGTTCAGAGTTGTGCGATAACAATCGACAACCGGTCGGTTGAATCACCGGAATGACAGAGACGGGAACACGAGACAGCCGAATAGGTGAACCAACTTTCGCGAACGAAGGTTGCGATAAGACGTGAAAAAGTCTCGCGACGAACGGAGCGTTCGTCATTTTCCCGCAACCGCTGATTCCAAAGACAACACGCAAAACACGTTCGCAACGAAATTAAACCGGGATGACTGGACTCGCGCGTTAATTCCGATCGGTGTACTCAATCTGCCTACAATTATGCAGTCATTAGCGTGTCGGCGTTCCGTTTTCAGCTAATCAGTGCCAATAAGAGAATTATATTTCACGCCCTCGACGTTGCGTTCGATCGACAGCGTATTCGGTGCCCGCGACGATGATATTAACGCGCGACGGATGACGGTGCGCGAGCAGTCAGCCCGGCACGTCGATCTGTGCGAAACTTGAAACGATTTTCTAATAAAATTTGCAAACCGATCGTCGTGCCCGTTTCACTATCTGCATAGGGCACGATGGAGAGGAGAGGAGAGGAGAGGAGAGGCGAAACGGATCGACGGAGCGTGATTCGGAACGGTAACGCGAGATAAGAGGAGAGATAATCGATGGTGGGACGAGAGCGACAGGTCTCTCCAGGTATTCCGCCGACAATTTCGCTTGGATCGTGACTGTCGTGCCGTGAGAAATAACGAGAGTATAACCGCTTCTGGTGACGGTGCTCGCCAGGCTGATTTATCGGTTCGCGATCTGGATAAAGCAATTAGCGTTCGCGACGAGGCTCCCACGGCGCGATACATCTTCCTTGACCTCGAATAAAAATTCTTTTCCGGTCCGCTGTGCCGCCAGAATGTAATCGTGACCACGATGGCGCCGGGTTTTATCAAAGCCGTTCGTAATTGATGTTGTCCATAATTGGGGCCCACTTTGAACGCTCTCTCGTACGACAAAATGTACCTTTTTAATAAGTAGACTCGCGAATTTGTATGCGAAAGAAACAAGTTCCAAGCGAAATACAACGCAAAGTGCTGGGCCCAAGGAACGATAACAACATGGTAGAAACACGTGGGCGTTATCGATTGTCGTTGATCCGACCAGTGTCCTGCAACCGAGGGGATCGTCGTCGGTGTTGTACGACGGCGTGTACGAGCGGCTCGCGGCGATAAATCTCTGGCGTACGCGTGCGTTTCCTCTCGAGCGTCGGACGCCGCACCGCGACGCGACTCTGCTCTACGCGTTCATACGGAAAGTTCCGCAAAGTTAATTACACGAGAGCAGTCCCCGTTGCTCGTTACGTGCGCAGACTGTAGACCAGAGTGGCGTCGGCCACGGGATCCTCCAAGTGGAATTTTCATCCCGGTGCGAAGCGTAGAGAGCAGCGTCCTCGTCGCTTTCGGTACAGAAATTGAGAAGCAGCACGGCTTCCTTGAATTCCGCGATAAATAAGATACCGACGCCCCTCTCTTCCTCCCCTCCCCTCAGCCCCTCTATCTCTTCTAGCAACTTTTAATTAAATTTCCCGGCCGAATCAGTTCGGCCGTCGTCGTCGTCGTCGTCGTCGTATCCTTAATTGCGCGACCTCGGCGAAGACACAATAGTTCCATGGATTTACGGGGGATGGAACCAGAAACGCGCATAAATCAATCGGCCGAATAGAGTTTTCGCCGGCCGATTAATTTATGTATTAGCCGACGCCGAATTTTGATTTATTGCGCAAATATTTCGACGGACGACGGGGCAACGGGGCAACGGGACAACGTGCCCGGTCGATCGTATTGTGCGAAAGGGACGTTGTTGGCGTGCTATAGCGATCGATTCCGGCTTGGCGAGGGAAGAATTGGTTATCCGGGAAACACGCTTCGCTGGATTCCGAAAGAGATCCACACCGGCAGAAAACGTTCAGGAGCCAGCGTGGCCTGGGAAACGCCTTTTATTCGCTTCTTCTTTAGGCTACGATCTTCTATTTCCGATTTTCTTTTTAGGGTTTGGCGTTCTTGCGTTTTTTCGTTGGTGACATTCGAAGAAACGCAGTGGAGAGAGCAATGCTGTAGCCCAAAGATCCTCGGATAATGGTTGACACAATATTCGTTCGATGTGTTGTTAAGAAAGATGGAAACTACGCTTTTGAACCTTCCTCATAGAGGAAACTGTTTCTAAACAACCTAAACACTTGACTGGATATTCTTACTCGAACGTAACGACTAGACTGCAGGTTCCAGGGCCCGTAGAAATCACGCTACACTCTCGTCGGCGACCGATTTACTCCGAAACTCCAGTTCGATATCGCCAACCCACGAGGCTCGACTTAAACCGGTACGGCGCGGCGCGTTCCTTCAGAAATTGTAATCTCGGGGCTAATCTGACCGTTCGCGAACCTGTGTGCCACTTTTTCGCGTCCCGATTGCCCGTGGACGCGGAAGATAACCCGAAACCTAGAGACAAAGGTCGATGGGCGAACGGCGGGGCATGAGGGGATGGGGGTGGGGGCGAGTCGAAGAGGGCGGGATGTGGTTGCGGATAGAGGCAGTCGACTGCTTCTAGCCTACTCGACAGTCGACGGGGCGCATTAAAAATACACGGGAAAGTTATTATTGCGATCTGTTCCCGGGCCCGGAAAAATGCTTCTGAATAATTATTAAAGATGCCACGCCGACTATCCATGGAATAGTACTTTTTAGTCCGTAACCTTGAAATTAGGTGATAAGACGAGGGGTTAACGATCGGCAGGGTTCACTGTTAAATTAATTAGGTGTCCCGGGCGCCCCGCCGAAGGAAACGAGCATGAAAATGGCTCGCCCTCGGAGCGATTAAATCATTCGTCTTGTGAACCGCGAGCAAGGAACGCTATTTTTTTTTCTTTTTCTCTTTTTTCCTCGCGGATCCTCGGCGGCGGCAGCAACGTCGTCGTCGTCGTTGGCGGAGCGTTTCTGCAATTCCGAATTACGCGCGCGGATAAGTGTACTAATTAAGCGCGCCGTTGGATGCAACGCGGGTAATTGGACCATCTCCCGCTGGCGCCGAGATTTTTCGCTTGAATTTGTTCATCAAGTTCGACCTTGCGCGCGAGATACCGCGGCGCAAGAGCAGAGCTGAACTGAACCGAGGGCTTGCCACCACCGTTTTCCCACCGCCCGGCTGGAAATCCTGTCTCTATCTTCCGACATCATCTCCCGAAAAGGATTACTGCACTCAGCTTGTTCCGTCGATTGGAAAACAACCGCTGCAATATTTATCAAAATCCCCGGCGGACCCGCTAATACGCTTATGCACTTAACTGTCTCGATGGCCGCTTCGAAATTGCTCGGAAAATTCCGAACGTGTACTTCCTTGGCCATTTTTGAACTTTAGCAAATTTTACGCTATGTGTACGAATGCCTATCAGCTCCCGCTAGTCCTTCCCGCTCCACGATCTCTCGGCCTAGCATAATTTGATCCTGAAACAGTAGCATTCTATCGAGAAGTCGCTCGAGCGACTACGCGCTTCTCGTGTCCCTCTCCGACACCAGACTGCAAAAACTTGCCGCTTAATCGTCACTTTGTAGAGCCCGCGGGGGAAAATATCCTCGTGTCCGCGTGCTCTCCGGTGGGTATTGCGAATCGAGAGCAACACGATTTCAAAATAAACTTGCTTTTTTTTATCACGGTGCAGGATCGATGGCGACGAGTGAAACGTGTCGTTCGATGGCCGACGTCCGGCGAATTCCGTTCTATTAACCAGAGTACACAAAGGATAACCCGGATCACCGTAAAGGGATCAAAAGTAATTGGAAGAACGTTCCCGACGAGAAAAGGGGTTGGCAGAGAGGTCGGGGGCGGAGGGCTGGGGGCGAGAAAACCAGACCGTCACGAGACGGGGACGAAACGAGCGTCGATGATTGGCAACGGCTAGGCCAATGTCGCGAGGTCCGCGATCCTTTGATCGTTTTGTTCGTCGGAGCAGAGGGAAAAAGGAACGAGAGCACTGTCCGTCAACGTGACGAAGAACAGCGTCGACGAGCAGCTGTGCGAGCAGCGAACAAAGTCACGCGACGCGATTTCGACGAGAACGCAACCGAAGTAAACGTAATCCGAACGCGAACGCGAACGCGAACGAGAAAGCCGTGAAAGAGGGACATCGATCCAAGTCCGAGCTATCGAAAACGTGTGATCCACCAAAGATTGCTCCCCGCAATTCAAACCCAAAAAGTTTCAACCTCTACACTTGTTCGAAACAATATGGTTTAGTAGTAGACGCGTTCACGGTTTCATTGATCGTGAGGTAAGAGGTAGGAACATCTTGGTATTAACTTTGCATTTGGGCCATCTAAACCGCCTTTTTATTGCAATCGTTGGATCGTGGATCGTTAGGCTAAATCCTTCCGCGGTACTTGGAGAAAAGTTGGAGTAAAGTTTGCATACTCCGTTATGCAATCCGTTCGATTCCAAACAGAATTAAAACTTTATTAAAGTCCATCGAATATTAAACTGCACGGAATTTTCAAATATCTCGCGTAAAATATGCAAGTGCTGGTCAGAGTTAATGACTTTCTACCGTCTACTGTCCCACAAACTAGCCGAGAATCGTCTCTGGATTGTGACACGATGTCTCGGTGGACGAACATGGAACGCTTATCAATGGTTTTCTCGGTGCTTCTGTTCTCTTTTTCTTCTTTCGCCAAATGCATAGTTAGCACAGATTATTTCAGCATATTGTTTCTTTGGTGATTACGTTGTTCGTTAACTTTGTGGGCTGAAATTGTCAAGAAGGAACAACGTGGCGATGCTGTCGGATCATTCCACGAACAATTGCAAACTTCCTTCCGGATCTGTCGACAGAGAGACCCACGCGAACATGATCACAGCCTATAGGAGAGAGTTTCGAAGGTGCGATATCGTGTTTTCGCGTTGCAGCGTCGAAGAACGCGGAAAGGAGGTTCGCATGATTCGCGGGCACACGATCCGTGCGTGCGGGGACGAAGGGAGATGGGGCGATTGTAGCAAGGATCGACAACGGTAACGGCGACGGTAACGGCAACGGTAACGGGAACGCGCGAGTTACATACCGAGGGCATCAGCTGATCGGTGGACCTGACCCGGGTCACCTTGTTTCTGTAAATCAGTCTCTTGGCGAGCTTCTCCATCGGCTGGTTCCACTTCATGAAGCTGACGTACGCCAAATAGAAGCCGAACAGCACGAGCGCTTCGTACCAGTGAATGTAATTATCGCGGAAGAAGTAGATCAGGGTGAGCAGGCTGGCGCTGTAAAAGGTGCAGTCGCGGAACAGGGGCCACCATGTGAGGGAGAGCACCGTACGCGAGAATATAGCGCACATGCCGATCACGAACAGGATATTGAAGACGGCGGATCCGACGATGGTGCCGATACCGACGTCGTCGAACGACACGAACACGCCGATGATCGATGTGAACAGTTCCGGAGCCGATCCGCCGGCCGCCATGAACGTGGCGCCGGCCACGTCGTCCGCGATCTCCAGTTTCTCGATGATCACGTCCAACGACGGCACGAAGAACTCGTCGCAGACGATCGCCAGCGCGACGAACATGTACACAACGCCCATTACGTGCAGGATCACGGCGCCGCGACGCCTCTCTTCGATGGAGAACAGATCCACCGGGAAGAGGGGCGCCTTCTCTTCGGTCATGTTGCCGCCAACCTTTTTGTGATGATGATGGTGGACGGTGGCGTTGTAGCCGTCATCCTGGTTCGGGTCCTTCTCGCCGGACACGACCGACCCGTTGGGCCCGTGGACCGTTGGCCAGGGCGTAGCTGTCGAGCTGGTGCTACCCTGCAGGACGATGGGATTGTTCGGGGACGGCCTGTGCCCCGCGGAGCCGGCGGGACCCATCGTCAGGGCCAGCAGGGCCGAGAGCACCGCCGCGGCACCCACCAGCCGCCTCCTCCTCCTCCAACATGTACCCCGTTCGCCGCCGGCCACGATCATCGTCGTTGTCGTCGGTTATGCTGGTGCTGGTGCTGGTCTATCGCACCCTCGAGGACGTTCGCCGTCGTTGGCGAGTCCTCCGTCCTCCTCCTCCTTCTTCTCCTTCGTCTTCTTCTTCTCCTCCGTCCTCCTCCACCTCCACTTTCTCCCCCTCCGCCTCCTCCTCCTCCTCCTCCGATTCCCCTCTGGCCTCCGTCGCCGTTTCCTCCTTTTACTCCACCACCACCACCACCACCACCACCACCGCCACCGCCTCCTCCTCCACCTCCTTCCGCGTGTCGTATCGTGTCGCGACGCGGAGGGTGTACGCCAGCAGAGGTACCCTACTAAGGCTGGGTCATGTTGCAACACCGAGGAGCTGCTCTCGCATGCTCCTCCACCTTCGATGATTCCCTCCGACGAGCGGGCCCTACCTTTTACACTTTTTTTTCTTTTCCCCTATTATTCCGAACCCTTTTACCTCCTCCTCCTCCGCCTCCTCCTCCTCCTCCTCCTTCTCCTCCTGCTCTTGTTCGTCGTCTACCTACTACTATCCTACCCGACACACTTTGAACAACTCTCTTAACCCACGGGGTTCTCCTCCGTCTCGACTCTTTCTGTTCCCGTCTCCCTCCCTCTCCCCCCCCCCCCTCTCTCTCTCTCTCTCTGTCTCTCTCTCCCTCTCTCCCTCCTCCCTTTGTAGCCCTCGTCCGATTTGATTACGCTCTCTCGCCGATAAACCTCTATCGAGAGTCCAGCTCGTCCTCGAGCGTTATCCTCGCGCAGTCTCTGTTCCTCTATTTTCTCTTCTGCCCGCCGCGATGCCACTACGATTGGAACCGGATCCGCAACAATATCACTGTTTCGAAACGTTACTTTCGGTAAACCCGGATGAAAATCGCAAACAACAACGGTTCCTACCGCACAGCCACGGTCTCCGACTACCGACGACCGTCAACGTTCCGTTCGCGATACCGTTCGCGATCTGCCGATCGTGTTTCACTGTTCGCAGCCGCGCGAAACGATCAGGTCTACCCGTCGTGTTTCTCAACTTTACAGCGACGTCGTGCACACAGTTTTGGTCTTGGTCCTCGTCGTCGTCCTCGTCCTCGTCCTCGTCCTCGTCGTCGTCGTGGTCGCTAGGATGCGATGGATGGTGCATATAACCCCCTAGATGGATATACAGGAGCAGCAGAACGGCGCCCCCGCCGCGATGCCCGCCCGCTGCACACTGGAACAACCCTGTTCCGTTCCGTTCCTCTCTTCCTCTCTCTTTCTCTCTCTATCTCTGTCTCTTTCTCTCTCTCTCTCTCCCTCTCCCTCTCCCTCTCCCTCTCTCACTCAGTGGCCCCTCTCTGCCCACCTTCTCCGCCACCTCCCTGTCTTCCTCTCCCATCCCCGTCGCGTCCCTCTTCGACCCCTCTCGCGTGATCTCTTTCGTTCTACGCGGTGACACGCGCACCCTCTCTTTTCGATTCCTCCTTCCCTCCGACATTTGTTCCTCGCATCAGCTTCTTCCGTTTCCTTCGCCGACATTGGGTGTCCTCCGTCCTACACCTCCTGCTTCTCCTGCTTCTTCTCCACCATCTCCTCTCCGTCCTCCTCACGACTCCACGCTGTTCGCTCCGATCCTCGTCTTTCTTTCACCCCCGAGCCGAACCACGACAGGATCGCGTCACTATTCTCATCTCGCTCTACACCCCACGTACTCCGCACCCTGACCAACCCTCTCGTTTCCTCGCTCGCAGCTTATCCCTCTTCTTCGACAACACGCTTCGCCCCCCCCCCCCCCCCGTTTTTACCCCCCCTCGAGTCGATTTCTCTCTTTCTCGACAACCCTCTCTTCGTTTCTCTTTCTCTCTCCCTTTCTCTCTCTCTGTCGCTCTCTGCGTGTGTACGCTCCTTCCACCATCGCCACCCTGACCCCTTTCACCCCCACCGACCAACGAGAGGAGCCACCCTCCGCTATCTCCCGTTTCGCTCCGCGACAAGCGACACCCTACTTTCCTCTTCGTCCCGCTAGCAAAATTCCGCCCCACCCTGACAGCCGCCTGGACACCTGGTGGTGGCACACGGTTGGAGGTGGTAGCACAAACTGCACACCGAAAGACCAACCGACCAGTCTGTGCAAGCTTCCCAGAGTAGATGAGGCTGTATGAGTGTCGGAGTGCGCGCGACTGCGCAACCCTCGCCGGGCCTCCCGCTCGATATCGCAGAGCCGACTCTACGACTCGACGTTACGAATCCGAGAATATACCGGGTGATCGGGATGTTCGATCGTTTCCATTCGTGGAACAGACACCGTAGACTCACGATGGACCATCGGCCCTTTAAGCGCCGCGTCGACACCGCGACCCTGCACCCAGCGATCCTCTTCTACCCTTACGCTTTCAACGAGGACACTTTGCCTTCCACGTGTCCACACGGACGGCATGCTTTTGCTCGACCGGGGATGCATGCAAATATTTTGGGGGATGGTCGCTCTAGCCTGCTACGAGACGGTACATTCGATCCTTGTTGTAGCGAAACCGTGTTAAGCAAGTTCAGATGTTTTCTACGAACCGACCAACCTTTTTACTTGGAGCTTTCGACTATTTACGGCAACCACCTACCAATCTTCTTCTTCTTCTTCAAACTTCTAAACCTATACCTCCGACATTTCAACTGCCATACACGACGCACCCACTAGTCGTCTTACGTATTTCCAACTAATCGAGCTTCTCACGAAGCCGTACGATGGCCGGTAGTCGCATCGTTTAATTCTTTTTCGCTTAAACTTATCGAATGAAATCTAATCGAATAATCCGAAAGTGTGAAATTTAAATAAAAGCGTAAATACCTTTGGGTCACCAGCACAGCCAGAATTTAACGATCAACGTCAAAGGTAATTCTCTGAATGGGCGTGACACGAATAGCCAAGACAGAATCGTTTAAACTAGCTGTTAAAAAATGAAAATTCAGAATTCTGGGACGAGATATACCCTACGCTGAAAATCCCACGGTTACTATGGCTCGCAACAGTAAGCAAGTCAGTTCGTACCCTGGCACGTCGATCATGAATGGGTGAGAGAACTTGCGCGGTACACTCCGCAGCTCGGCGCTCGAAGGGCAAAGGGTGGGATTGTGGATCCGGTAAGAGTCGAACGTGTTTGGAGGATCAGCCGTGCAGCAGGTTATTAGATACCGCCGTGAATTGAATCTTGCTTCTCACAATTTCAAAGATGCCCCCCGACGATCCCTCCTCGACGCGGCGCGGCGCGGCGCGGCGCGGCGCGGCGTATCCCCCTACTCGATCGAAGAAAACGGAGGTACACGAGGGTTTGCGTCGCGATTCTAGGTCCTGAATGGCGAACCCGAGTCGACCTACATGTTCCCTTTTACATTCGAATACTGCTTTGCCCAGCGGCCCAATCAAGGCACTCCCGTATTTTTAGGAAAAATAACGTTCAACTTTCCCGACGAGATTTGCAAAATTCAGCCGCGCGCCGCCGACATTTTTGGTTTTCCATTAGCCCGCGAAAATACCGGAGGCGCCACGCGTGTTCAAGTGTACTCAGGTTTCGCTGATTTTGGTTGTAGCGCGTTTGTCAGAGTAAATAAAATCCAATAATTCCCTACACAAGCGGTAAATGACGGCGCGACAAATTTAATGTCACCCGCTCGTTAACAGCTAGACTGTGAAACTTTATGCAAATTCGTACCGTCGCGCGGGCGCGCGCGCGCACGCTTCTCCTTCTTTTTTTTTTTGCTTTTTTTTTCTTTTTGTGGAAAAGACATGCGAGCTTATAGACGGGTGAATTATGTTGAGATTTGTTGAAACGTAGTTGCGAGGGGAGGTTTTCAGAATGAACTGGGGAATCGGTTAGGCAGCTTTCAACGAACGCGCTAAACGGCGAACCAATTCTGTTTATATTTCCGTTTACACCACGCAATACCGCCGAAACTAGTGACCCGATAATAATAAAGGTCGCATCCCGCCATGAAAAACATGGGCCGCGAGCGGCATACCGGACAAACGAGCCTGCACACTGGGTGTCCCTGCAATCGTACCACGACACCACCACGAGAATCTCTGCGAAAAAATACGTCGAAAGCGCCGACTAGAATTTTCCATATTCAACTCTGTTCTCGAAAAAGGAATCGAACCGTTCGTCGAGCGCGTATAAGCGCATTCGCGCCAAGTGGAAACAGTGGTCCACGATCAGACAAGTTGGACAAGCGCCATGCGATACCACTCGCACCTGACCAATATCTAAACGATTAATTTTCCACTGAAAACTCTATGTTTATTCTGCACCTTTTATACCAATCTAGTTGTAAAGATTGATTCGTACACGTATGTACACGGTCAAGGAACAGTGTCACCGATCAACCACCAAATTTGCTCTATTCGATCTTTTATTTCATTCTGTCTCTCGTAATTAAAGCAGAAAATGCTTCGGATTGTTGGGACACCCTGTGTACTCAAACCTTTCAGAGTAGGATTATGCCCGAAAACCCGATTCTATAAAATGACATTTCGCTATGAACTTTGGTCACACTCTCTTTTCCCGTGGTTTCACGATTTACATTTTTTTAATATCAAGACATTTAACCTTTCACACGTCGAACGAAGGTCCAATCAAATTTTCAATCTTTTCTGTCTCTGCTCTTTGGATGATTTTTTTGTTTGAAAGTTTCACAAGTTAGAATTTTAATGGTTTCCAGTGGGGAATAATAATTATCGACGGAAGGAAGAAAAGAGTCGCTTATTCGACCGACTCGGAACGTCAAAATCGTTCGACGATAATCACTTGGAATTACGGTGGTTACGATATTCGGTATTGTTTCTTTGCTACTGATCTCTTCCGACAGATAAAGAAAAATAAAAAATAAACCCAGTAGCTTTTACATTAGTACGGAGGATAAAAAAGCGAGTCTTGCTCAAAGTGATCGCAATCGTGTCGGTATCACCCTTAGATTGTGCCAATTCCCTTTTGCACGCCTATTTACATTTCTCGACAAGTTCACGGCGCGGCATGGCAGCGCTGGCAATTTTCTAAATGAAACCTCCAGAGGCGGCGAAGCGAATTTTTCTTTGGCCGGTGTCTGATACGTGTCCAAATAATTAGCCGCGCGACAATGGACATTAGGGATTCAGTTTCTTTCATTTGCCGGATTATTCCGGGCGCGGGCGTTCCAAGTCCCATTTCCATAGCCCGGGGAGTACACGGCAGATGAAAAAAGAACCTGGAGAAAGACGCACGCGGCCGCGGTTCGGAGAAATGTTGTCCCGGGGCACGTGCAACCCCGCTTTTCCAATCCCCCTCCCGTTTTCCAAACCCCCAACCGTTTTCCAGGCTCGCGGCTCTTGCGCCCTCCTTAAAGCCGGTTCGTTATGTTCCAGAGGTCGTTACAGTTATTAGCGACCGACGGGGAACGCCTGGACCCAGAGACTTTCGAGCTTTCGCCTCGTTTCACCTTTCCGCGGCTTCCTCCTGCTCTTTTCCTACCACCCTACAGAGAAAATGGGAGCGAGAGAGAGAGAGAGAGAGAGAGAGAGAGAGACTGCTCTCGCGAAAAAACCAACCTAGAAACGAGACGAGCCTCGTCCGACGCCTCGCGCCTGCACAATTTTAGCGATAACTCAGCGATATTGCCTCCCTGTCAACGCTTAACACGTTCGCTGCTGCGAGAAAGAATCTAACCGGATAAGCAATCGGCCACGCCACCATTTTTGCTATTTATGTGCACCGTGCAATATCTCCTTCTCTGAAATAACATTTGAACTTTTTCCTCGACGACCGCCACTACCAATCAATTTTGCCTTTTCTCATTTTCCTACCGGCTGTCGGTCGTATAATTCCATGGAATTCTCGGCACGTGTACAACTTTTACGAATCTACGTTTCATTAAACTATTTGGAATTTTTTTCTCGATTCGTATCCGCGAATCGATGCAATAATGTTTCGGCCGACATGTGGCAACCCAATACTACTACCGCCTCGATACGAACCAGGTCTTCGTACCAGGTTTCCCTGTCCATTCATCTGGAAAATCGGCTCTACGTTTTTCTGTCGGCGAGTAATTGCGTTCGCCCCGGATGCTCGGAACTATTTGATCGGGCACCGCGTATAACTTGATCTCGCCGAAAAACAATTTCCCCTATCGATTAATCAAATCGTCAACTCGAGTAGTTTTGGTCTTTCGCGCGGGCAAAAACTTTGCGATTAGTTTCACGAGGCTAGCGCGCTCTCTCGAATAATGGCGAATTAGCACTCAATTATTACATAGCCTGTACGAAAACAGTTCCGTAGACTGTCGAAAATTGCTATTCGATATCTGTCACAGCACGTGCACGAGCGAGTGCCTCTTTGCTATTTTACTATTATTTTCCTCCCGACGGATATGCTGGGTAGCAACAAATTCCGATACAAGTTTCAATTGTCAATCCCAATCGGTCCGATAGCTCTCTGCGAGCAAGTTTTACACTCGGCCCGATAAAGTCGAGCACTCGACTGTGGGGGCGCGTTCCCATCGATTTCCATCGAAAGCATTCGCAGAAACAACAGTGAACATCACCGAGGTAACCGGCGCGGCGCGTCGCGTCGCGTCGCGTCGCGGCGACGTGGCGGTTAGCAAGCAGCCAGCTATCGCAATTCGCAACGAGCGACTTAACATATCCAATTCAACGTTGCTCCGACAACGACAATAGCAAGCTCGGCGCAAACTTTCTAATCAGGGAAGCACGTTCGAACCAGCCAGCGAGAACCGCCAAGTACGGTTCCTCCGTCAGACGCGCCGACCATAATCGTGTCCCGTTCTTGCAAGCTGCTGTGTCCGTCGGCCATGTCTCCAGACGCTACGAGACGCTGTAATTTTTATTGCGTCGCTCCAACGAATCACGCGGCGGCGCCGAGTAATTACACCGGCTCGGACGGAATGATACACTCACTCGTAATAATTCCTTGTTTTCCCGACTATCTGCTCGTTATCTCCCAATAAGGACGCGCTCCTCCTCGAGCCGAACCTTGGCCGCAGCATTTTAAGAGCTCCTCCACTCGTTCCACTCGTTCCACTCGCTCTACGACCTAACGCCTCGGCTCGTTCACAAAATTATGCCCAGCCACACTTACCGGTGCTCGAATCCCAGAGAAGAATCTTTCTTGCGGATTATCTTCGGAGTCTGCTTAGACTCTGTTTCGCCTCGTTACCGGAGACAGAGATATTCTTGTTTCTTTTTATCATCTGCGTGCCGGGGCGACTCGAACTTACTTTTCTTTCGATTTATTTATTATAGAGTAACGTGTGCATCGAAATACTAGACTGTTTCTCCTTATCCATTTCAAAAGCGTGATCCGTTTCTACAAAAGATTGGTCCCGGTTGCATGGTCGAAGAAATTCCCTGTCATTTCTATGATAAACATGGCCGGACTCTGGTCGTTTAAAAAAGTTTCGTAAAGTCTCGCAAGCTCCAGCTCGCCCCAGATCGGTGTTAAAATTGCATAGAACCGTGGCGGCATTGTTCCCGATAGTCCACTTAACGGTTAACAGCGTGGAGCTATGACGCGATTAATTAAGACACTTGTCGATTATAACGCAAACACGCTCGAACACGTTAAGCGGCGAGCGGTAGCGTTTTTTCGGTTTACACAACGCGATCGTGTGGCACACAAGCAAACGGTAGCCTCAACTAAAAAGAGACACCGAGCAGCAATTACGCTTCTTGCAATTCGATCTGGCTTCAAAATCGAAAGCGCAAACAAGGATGAAAATAACTTTACGAATTCCATAGATATTCTACGTAAGCTGCATATTCGAAAAATGAAAATTGAAACATGCGAATCTTATGACATCGGGTGTGTTCTGTTTCTTTCCAAGGTGAGTTATTTTTGTTGCGAAGAAATCTGAAAATGTGTCGCTCCATCGACCAGCCAGTTCAAATAAAAGACCCTTCTCTTCACCGTGCTCCGCAAACGCGTTAAGACCCGCAGTCCAATTATCGCGCCCCTTTCGACTTTTGCATCAAGATGCACCCGACGAGATAATTCCGTACGAGTTCGTGTAGCACGATTCAGCGAATCGCGTACAACTTCCGTCGAGCGGCAAGATCGATCCAAGAGGTAAGCAAAGTTGCCGTACGGCCAATCAACGAGCTCGGTGGGGAGCATCGGCATCGAACGATGCTGTCCGATCGTCGGATCACAGGTGAAACAGGTGAAACGTTCCAGGTCTGCTGCGCAGCTGAGCGCACAGGTATGCCTGCGGCGTATGTCTCGCGTGCGTGTCCTCTCCTTCGATTCGATCTCTAACGCAACACCACCCTCGAAAGTTTCGACGTCTCTCGAGCAAGCAGAGAGTCGAAAGGTGGAGGAACACCACCCCCATTATCGAACGTCCTGCTGCGAGCAGCACCGTCGCGTCGCGTAGCGTAGCGTCGAATTCAACCCCCTTACTACCCTTCCCCTCGCCCCCGCCAGATTCGCAGGATACTCGAGAGCAGTTTTCAAACAGCTCTCAAGAGCCGGCGCGGCGGGATCCTAAGGGCCTCTGCACCTAAACGCGCGCCATGGACATTTCCATTCATTTTTACTCTGGCAACGGGATCGTGAGGATCCTGGCAAGATGAGAGGACCTTTGCCCTCTGGTCCAAAGCTTTCCTCAGTTTTCCAAGATCCTAGAGGTCCTAGAAAAACAGCGAGGTCCTTTGTCCGCTGGTTGAAAGCGTCATTGGCCGTTTCGATCATTCTCGCGCAAGTAGCAAGATTGTAGATGCCCTGGAAACCTCTTGGAAGGTCCTTCGGACTCTGGTGCAAAACATCACCTGGAAAAGACCGGTAGCACCCCGTCTCGGACCTGTTCGGTCATCGTCGCTGACGTAACGGTACCGTGGAGGTCCTGGAAAAGCGCGACCGATAACAAACGCCGACCCAAATACGTCCCCGCCAAACCATCGTCCATCCTGGTGCCGCGAGATCTCATTCTCCACGGCCCCACCCCCGCGACCTCCACGGTTTTCACCGATCCGACCCTCTTTTCCTCTATCTTTCTCCGTTTCCCAGAAGCCCTATATAATATATAATATATATATATATATATATCCAGCAGGCCGAAACCTTTGTCCGCGATGGAAGCAAACAGAACGCGAAAGAAAGCTCTTGCGCGGATGCACGCGCGATTAGTCGAACTTTTCCAGCTCCAGATACTGCTGTTCCAGGCGATGCGGTGGCTGGCTCGGTTCCGAGTTTTTAGGCGGTGTGCACTCTGGTATGCAGCCGCGTCAAGCACAGACACGTGTAACCAACTGTACACACTACCGTCTCGTCAGTGTGTGCAGCCGAAAACGGCCACGCCGCGCCGCGTTCCGAGTTGGCCGAGGCGGGCGCACGCGCTCCGAGGAGCTTCGCTCGAAAAATCATCGGCTCCGTGGGCACACACGCTCTCTGCACGATCCACGCTGGACCCGCTCGAACCCGCTTCGAACCGTTCCGTGCACCCGCTCGACCTCGCCCGACAGCTCGATTGCACCCTCTTCCAGGATTGGCCGAAGAGATGCCAGCAGCTCAATGGCGCAACACGTACTCGCATCCACGAAATACTGTTCGACTTCGTTTCAACATTAGAGATACATCTATATCGGATCACTCGGAATGACTGGCTCCGAGCGTTTCCATAAAGTCATTTACATCGGACGGTCTGTCACCGAATTTGTAAATTCGCTTTCGTCCTCGATTATTCACTGCATAGCTTTATTCGCACTATGATCGCGATCCTGCAGTATCTTTCTAAACACGACGCTGTACGATGTAGTCATCCTCATTTGCCAATCACAATTACATTCGATCTATCTGTTCTTTATTTTTTATTCGTCATTTTGTACAACTATTGCCCAACGCTTTACCAAGCTGCCCTGCACTGGCAAAGTTACGAGGAGCCCGTAATGGGAGTATTAATTTTGATCGACGTACGCTCGTCAAGTCACGAGACTGCGGACGAGCATTAGACGCCCACGCAGACAATTACCCCCTTTGCTCACCCACACGGGAAAGTCGTTTTTTCCTTCGTCTCTATGGTGATTTCGAGTCTCTCGACGGTCGAAGGACGACCCAGAAAATATCGAAAACTATTCTTTTCTTTAAAT
>CM052144.1:8454525-8513532 GCA_028454255.1 Halictus ligatus | reverse complement strand
AGTAGTAGTAGTAGTAGTAGTAGTAGTAGTAGTAGTAGTAGTAGTAGGAGTAGTAGTAGCAGTAGCAGTAGTAGTGGTAGTAGCAGTTGTAGTAGTAGTAGTAGTACTAGTGATAGTGGTAGTGATACTGTTACCGTTGATTTTTTTACAATAATGAACTATGAAGAAAAAAGATATTTCGAAATAAATCAGAAGAGATATTGTCGAGAAATTGTGAAGCAAAAGAGACGACCGACGATTGGGTCTAAAGTCTAAACGATGTGGGTAGTCGGTTGACATACTGGTGGATAAAAATGTTGGTCCTTTCAATGAATTTCAGCTGGAAATCAGTAGGTGAACCGTTATCGTAGAATGAAATATTCCGTTAAAAAGATTCGGGCAAACAGGAACCGCAGAGAGAAAGAAGCACGACTAAAAATCATTTTCAGGAAGGTAGTAATATCGTCGATTCTTTCGTTGACATCGCATCATCGTTGGCACCGGCACAGAAGTTGTGCGATTTCAATTTCGATCATGACGAATCGCAACGAGAATAGGCACGGCGGTCTGTTCGTTTCGATCGTCTTGATCATTTTGAAATCTAGTCGAAAACCGAGTGCCTAAACGATGGGTGGGGGCTTAATCAAGTTTACGAAGGAAGAATCTGCTCATCTAGAGAGTTGGATGATTGCATTCGTTCGAGAGGATTGTCCATGCGATTAACATAGAACGAAGACACTTTCGAGGGAAACTCTGTTCAAAGACGAGAAAACTGACTCGTTAACGCGAACGTTCTTCCGCGAGTTGGGCGTAGGTCTGGAGGCTTTCGTCGAAAGTCTCTTCGTCTCTAACGTACCCTTAAACAACTGTTAGGATATGTTTGTAGGCCGATCTGATTTTGCATCAGTTGTGCAAATGTTTGCTCGCACTCGTGACATTGTTCTTTTCTGTTAGGAGCACACGATCTGGTTCGTTCGTAGAAAACCTTGAAAATTCGACAAATCGAATTCCGATCTGGATTTGTTGCGGGCCACCGTCACCCTTGCGACGTTGCTGGATCGTTTCGAATTGTCTCGCTTTATTCGATTGGCCGAAACAAGTACAAACGATTTCCCTCCCGAGTGCTGGAAGACGAACGATCGCGAGACCGTTCTACTAAACGATCGCGTTCGTATTTGATTGGATCGCGATGGATCTTTCGTCGAATGGGATGTGCTTCGAAGAATTGGAAAGCGGATTAGTCAGAGAAACTGTGTGTTACGTGCACAGAACGTGGCACGATCAAAGGCAAAACTTATTTTGCTATTGCATTCGGTAGAATTCGATAGGACGATAGAACAGTGAAACTCGTAGTATAGACCTTTTCGAGTTTCGGCCTTACCAGACATTAACCTTGATCGTACGAGAGACTGAGAATGAGACGCGGTAATGGTCCATGGTTACTTTAATCGTTTATTGCTTCAGGAGATTGTAGATATCTGACCGAATCGATCGCGTGAAAAGCTTTATTTTCCCCACGGGAAAGCGTTTGATCAGCGTGTCATAAAAAGTGCAATCAACGACTCCATAGCAAGTTTTTGGAAATTTCGCCTGTTCTGGGAGGAAAAGAGAGAGAGAGAGAGAGAGAGAGAGAGAGAGAGAGAGAGAGAGAGAGCTCTTTTATGCAGTCAATTGCGATGAAGGTTAAATCTGGAATCGGTTAGGAATTGGTCGAGCGAAATCATTGATTTCTATATACCATTAATTGCATATGCGCTCAAGTACGTTAGAATTATATACATGCATCGAATAATTTCTACCTAACGGTACAAGGTAGCTTCGGTTTCTAACTCGGGCGGGGTAAGCGCAATACATGCTTCCGAACGATTTATCGTTCGCGACGTACACCTACATATACTGTCCGTGTCCCGTAACGTGGGACGGAGGGGCAAGGGGAGCAAAGTTTACGACCACGCGATCCGATACATCTAAAGTATAGTGATAGTCTTCTGAGCGAGTAGCGAGAATGCATGAGACTCGATTGTATGCGTCCGACCAATCAGATTGTTTCTTTGGAAATTCCTTGCACATTCCTTCCGAGTACACACGTTACGAGACACGGAATATACATGTGTGTATATGTACAAATAGCGCGCGCGCGCGCATGTGTGTGTGTGTGTCTGTGTGTTTGTATGCAGTAGCCGTATTTTTGTAATTTCTTTCCATTTCGGATATTAAACTTTCAAGTGTTGAACGAATCGTTTTGTCAGTCTACGAGCTACAAAAATTGTCCGACTTCTACATATACATCGAGAGATGTCAATGGTCATTCATGTTGCCCGTAAAGTCGTGTTTTGGTAAAACTGTATATGTACCAACTATTCTTTGGTTCGGGCTCGACCAGCGAGCTCCGGAACACGATTGTCTGTCGTGAAACGATTCAAGAAATCGGAACGGTCGTCTCGATTCGTAATTTCTACCGTCAACGATTACAACGCTACAATGACAAAACTGACAAGCATACTACTCGATTACACGACCGACGCACGTACGAGAACGTCTACCGAAACGAAGAAAATAAACGCGCTTGATCGAGCGAATCAAATCGGAAACCAAAAGAGAAAGGGGAAGAGGAAGAAGAAGAGGAAGAGGAAGAGGAAGAGGAAGAGGAAGAGAAAGAGGAAGAGAAAGAGAAAACAAAGAGATTGGAGAAAACGGAAAGTGTAAACGGTTGAAAGAATATATCGATGCGCTCCATATATCGGAGGATAAATGATTGTCTCGAGACGTCCCTTTCGACCAACAAATTTCTAATGAGATCGGTTTGTAATTTCGTCGTGAGATTCGATCGAATCGCAACGCTGCG
Organism: Halictus ligatus; assembly: GCA_028454255.1. Taxonomy (NCBI): domain Eukaryota; kingdom Metazoa; phylum Arthropoda; class Insecta; order Hymenoptera; family Halictidae; genus Halictus; species Halictus ligatus. The sequence continues at coordinate 8,510,708 of CM052144.1, read as the reverse complement.
CTGGATCAACCAGAATTTGTTTCGTGTTCGCAATAGATTTTGATCGTTTCTCCTTGATCGTGGTCGATCATGAATTTATTGGAAAAATGGACCCTCGTCGTCTCCCTTACTCTGGGACGTAGCTTGATCATTCTTCTCTCTCGCTTATATTCCGCTTCGAAAAAAATAGAATCTCTCTTGCACCGTTTTCGTCGTAATTACCTTTTCGATTGATATACACAGTTTACCGTTGAACGGATACTCTCTTATTGCTAGAACCTTCGTGGAAGTCGAGGTTTCGAGATTGGTCGCTGATTCTTACGGCTGCGATTCGCTTCGACTAATCGTTACGGCTAAAATCGTAACAGCGTCGAAGAAAACTCGAGTAAATATATCATAATGTGGGGCCATTTGTCTTTCGGTTGTCTTTTTATTTTTCCGTTTTCATCTTTTTTCATCTATTTTCGGTAAAACTGTGCATCGCCTGTCGCCACGAAGCCGCGAAACCGTGAAACCGTGAAACCATTCTCGATGCTGGCAATCAGTGTCCTCGTGTTCCACGAAAGAATATCACGAAAAGAACCAGGTAAAAAGTTTCTGCTTATATTTGTTGCTACTTCAATGTAAATACTTGTATATCGAATATTGATAAATCATCATCATCGATTGTCATTCGGCTTGTACTAAATTATGAGTTCGCGACGCACAAACAGGACAGGTACACCCGTGCGAATTCCATATACATACTAGGTATTCGTAGGTACGCGTTTGGCAACAGAAGCGACACGCGCGATACCGATTCCGAGTAAGCAGTTTCGAGATTTACTCTGTTTCGCCAGCGTGACCCCACTTGCCAGACCACCGATCGCCACTATGATCGCCTTCGAGGATTGCGCGTTCGCAACGCAACATAGTTTGGCGATTTCTTCGTCTTGTTATGTTTCATTTGTTTTGTGAAAATAGACGCGAACAAGTATAAGCCAACACGTAGCAAATTCTAACAGATGGGTTTTCAATTTTCTCGGATCTCGCCAACTTTTGTCTGTAATCGTGTACTCTACCATATTATTCGGATACAATGGGGTGTCGCGAATAAAACGGATAACCGGACAAGACTTGTGGTTTGCGACGCGTGATACGTGGCGAGGTGAGGTGATACCGACGCGACGCGACGCGACGCGACGCAACGAGACGAGTTCCATCAGATCATGAGATGATTTTGATGGGGGGCTCGTCGTCGTTGTCGAGCAAAAGGCTCAACCTAAGGTCGAGTTCTTCGGCTTCGAGGGCCCATTTTTCCTTGAACCATCATGGAGAGTCCGCGGTCTGGGTGCCCAGCGTGTGGATCGGAAGCAAAGGATACCAATCGACGGTCAGCCGAGTCAGCGGTAGAAGATCGAGGTTCACTTCGGCCCCGCCTAAGCCTTGATTACTCTCGAATGCCTGCTTTTTCTCCCATAGCATCACCAGAAGATTTCTGCCGATAACGTCGCATTTGTTGTACTTGATAGTCTGACGGTACTCTGGGTTTCTCTTGTGCCGTACTACACGCGTTTTGCGTTTCTGAATCCATTTGTCGCTGTCTCGCAGATACGTTTTCACGTAGGTATCTGCTCGGTAACAGAAAAATTTGTTTTTAAGGTTGCCACGTGATATCTACATGCATGGCACGCGCATTTCGTTTCGCTACATATACCTACGGAACGACGGAGAGTCGACGAGGACGCGAAAAGGTACAAGGAAAAAGGAATAAGGGACAAAGGGACGCGGATTACCTGGTTCTTCCCTATCTATCGGACAAATGTCTCTGGCACAGATAACCTCGACCTCGAGTGTTCCTTTGCTCAAGCAGAATGCCAACTTCACTTCGCCATTTTGAGTTCCTGTATTTACGAAAAGGTAACGATTTCACCAAAATGATTCTTTCACGGTGGCTCAAGCATGCCTTCGCAGATAGAAAAAGAGTATTTCAAACAGAGTTTCGTGAAATAACATCTTCTCTTTACCAGTGCTCATCTTGAATCCCTTTGGCGACACCTGCCCGCGACCCAACCTTATATCGATGCCATTTTCGTTCCTTGCTGGCTGACTGAAAAAAAAAAACACCGTAGTCGATTAATCTCGTGTACATACACGATGAATCTATCTTCTATCTAGAAAGAGAAATAGAAAGAGAAATAGGAAGAGAAATAGAAAGAGAAAGGGAAAGAGAGACGCGTTTAATCTTGCTTACCCCCATTTGTCTTCCTCGTCCGATTCATTGTTGCGATCGTAAAATCTCTCCGGAATATTCATTATACTGTCTTTGCGCTCACCCCGCCCTGCGAGATAGAGGAAACTATTATTCTTTATGCGACTCGTACATCAACGATTACCTGTTCAGCGATTTGCGTGTTTTGCCTTTGCCCGTTCCAAAGAAAAACACACGCATCACGCTTCTTGATCTTTGCATTCGTTCTCCTTTATTATAATATGTAGTTCATAAAGGGAAAAACGGTTGTTTCGTTTATGCCATCTGCTTATAGATCCGTGCTTTGCTTGTCTTTACTTTATTTCACTTTACTTTACTTTACTTTACTTTGATAGTTTTCTATAGGTCTTCGTAGTGGCAGTAATTGCAATCGTGAAGCAATAGAGGATTAAGTAGTAAATATAAGACAGCGATCCCTTTTGTACGAGAATGTCGAGAATTTGGAAAGAAATGATTTTGTACTTTGAGTTTCAGTCTCCAAGAAAATTCCACTCGAGTGCATATTTGTCGGGTGTGCTGTCAGATTCGGCTCGAAGAACCGTTCTCTTCGGGCCTTGCGTCAATATTCTAAAACCTCGTGTATCCTACGATGGCTACACGACGATATCTTCTACGCGAAGAGCAAACGATTACAGAGGCATAATAATACATTCGTTAACACGATCGGCATCGCACAGTCAAGAAAGGATGGAAAGCATTAACGTGGAAAGGTCGGCAAATGGTACGATTACTTCAATTACACCAAAGCTTCCTACTTACGCTTTTCTTAGCTACTTGTGGAAAAACTCTAGCTAAGTATCGAACAGGTACTTTGATCTTTCCTCTTTCTTCGATGCTTGCGAATCACAAAATTACAAGGTTCGCATTGCTATTACGACATGCTACTATGTGTATTATCGCTGGCGGTGTTCTACCTGAAGCGGTGAATGTCTGATCTACGTGAAACGGATACTACGAACAGCTACGATGATAGGTCATCGAAATACGTACGAGAATGCGAAACCGTTCTTCTTCCGATCCAGCAACGTTAATCGCGTCGAAAATCGAGTGTCGAGAGGTTACAATAGGTATCTCTAGTATGTATCTCGAGTTGAATTAATTTTCGAAAATTAGTTGAACTAATTTTCCTGTGGCTATTCGGCATACGCTGAATCGTTTCAGATTAAGGTTACTGTATCTCCTGCGCATACGTTATCGTCAAACGCATTTCGAAAATAGCAAGGAATCGTTATTTTATGTGGAAACGAACCCTTGAAAAACTTTTCGATCAATCGTTCGGCTTCGATTTCAAACAAAATTTCACCTAGTACAAATATAATATCGCAAATATTGCAAATTACGACTAGAAAACGCACTCTAAAATATCGATCAAAATAGCAATATTACATATTAGCGGTTACATGCGCGTTAAACAGAAAAGCCTAGCATAAGACAAGACAGCCCAGAGATACGTGTATACGTTGACGAGACTATCGCGATGTTAGGAGTTTTCTCGTTGATCAAATTTACGTTCGATGCATGAAATGCGTTCGACGATACTTGTTCCCTCGAGGTTTGCAACAAACAAACTACTCGTGATTCGTCAAGATCGAACTAGAAGCTATGCGCGTATGCGGGCAATTGGACAACTACTCGAGACTACTGAGCGCTAAGCAGATATTCGAATTGAAAGCGCTACCTATGCGGCAACGGGTTCGATTCATGAGAAATGCTGGGTGCACTGTATACCATGTTGTACCATTTACTATTTGCCATATTCCATGTACTGTAGTTGTGCACCTTGCTAAACAGTTCAACTAACATAACGGTGTCGGTGTCGTTTTATTCGTTAAATAACCTTCTTATCAATAACCAAATTGTCGTCGAGTTTGTTCGTTTTGTTTTTCGCGAGAAAAACAATTCAACTTGACAATTTTAATATGAAATGTTTTATTTTCGCCGTGAACGAATATCCTCCGCGAAACCGAGCTTCGTTGAGTTTATCACGATAGAGAAAAACAATAGAGAAAAACTGGACCGTAGAACACAAACGACAAGCAAGAACGCGAAAGTTGTCTGCTGGAGCGTTCTAGTGCGACGAAAAGAAGAATGTACTCAACTCTGGCGTATCGTTTCCGAATAGAATAGAAGGCAAAACGGATGAAAATGGACAAACTGATACGCAAGGCAAACATGTTGGCAAAAGGCAGATAGAGGGAAAGCGAGAAAACTGTGTCTTACCGGAAGCCCGCGACGGTGGTCCACAGTGTCCTGTGGTTATTTATCGAGGCGGTATGGAGTGCGGCAGTGGGGAGGAGGCCGATTTACCGGTCCTCGGAGATACAGGCTCGCACTGCCACACAGTAACCTTTGGGACTACGCACGCTGTTGTCGTTGATCGATGATGGTGGTGGTAGGTTGGTTGGTTGGTTGGTTGGTTGGTTGGTTGGTTGGTTGGTTGGTTGATTGATTGATTTATTGATTTATTGATTGATTGATTGGTTGGTTGGTTGGTTGGTTGGTTGGTTGCCACGATTGAATCGTTCCCACGATTCGCCATTGATCGGGGTCAGAGTTGTGGCGTTTCGACCGAGCGAACCGAGCATTTTGATCGACCATATGCCATATGCCGTATGCCGTATGCCGTATACGTGCGAAAGATTGCCGAACGGTGCCGACCAAGAAAGAAGATCAAGAAAATCAACAATGAAGCAATGAAAAGAATACTCGCGACGTTCTGCGTCAGCGAGTCACGAAAGAAGACGTACACACTTAACAGTGGAGAACGATCAGCGCATAGCTTTTGGCACTTGGTGTGTTGTATCGATGCGAAGGAGAAACGTGGCCTGGGTACATACAGACGTGTGTCGTGCGTTTCAAACACGACGCGTGTGAATCGACCGAATGCCGTTTGTCGTATGCTGTATGCTGTATGCTGTATGCTGAATGCTGTATGCTGTATGCTGTATGCTGTATGCTGTGTGCGGTATGCGGTATGCGGTATGCTGTATACTGTGAGCCGTATGCTGTATGCTGTATGTTGCGTGTCGACCGCGTCACTTTCTCGTTCGCGGAATCGAGAAAGCTATAGCAGGAGAGGAGGAACCATTGTCTCTACGTGGTCTTATCTGATCTTACGAGTATGTACCTATGCGATCCTCCTTCCCATCAACCCCGCTTGTCTTCTCTATCTGGATCGAATCAACTCGTATTATTCTTATATCGTTACAGAGGTACACACCTACATCGAACGAGAACGATACAATGTAGTTTGATCGATTCTGCCAATTGCTTTGTCGATCGATTGCTTTGTTCTTGGTCTTGGATGTTGTTGGTGACTCAAGCTGGCACAGGCGAAACTGATTGCGAGCGACAGGAAGCAGCGCAGCGACGCGAAACAGCGCAGCGCAGCGTCGCGAAACAACGCAACAGTGATCGTACAAAGACGAGCAAAGAGTACACATTATATGTATGTATTGCGACAACTGATGTTTTCAGGGTGCCAGCAGCTTCTTCATGAATAGGTAAACAGACAGACAGACAGTGGTAGGATGATGCGATTTCGCACAATCCGAACGCAGGGGGGCATCTGGTTTGATCCGGTTCGACCATGTTTCCTATATTTTCGGCGAGTGATTTGCTCGTCCCGATCTCGTCGCCTGAAAATCCCGTAGAAATAGCGTAGGGATCGCATAGAAATAGAGTGGAAATCGCGTCGAGATCACGCGTAAGATCGATCTTTGCGTTCGACGCGACCATTGAAACCATTACCTGTCGAATAGCAGTGAAACTATACCATATATTGCGGTACGCGACAAATCGCCAAGCGGAGGATTAGACACGATTAGTGGTCGCCGCTTTTCTAAATATTCTACCGAATCGTTCGAGTTGAAAATAAATTTGTCGTCGAAGCGACACGATACACCGCTCCAGACCAATGCGGCTTCCGACTCGATCAAACTCGGAATTTGAAGCGACACAGTTTTTCGAAACTCTACGTCTTTCTCGCATGGGCAATTATTTGCAGTTTGCAGGATACTCTAAGCGTTCGCTCGGTCAAATCGCTCGAATTCGATGAGAAGCGATTGCACGAAGGTACACGGAACAAGGAACATGGAGAAACAATGAAAACGGAAACGCGTCGAGTAAGAAGAGTGAAAAAAGATGGTGTATGCATGGATGGCGTCACATAGGGAACACACCCGCGCACACATACGGGCGGACGGACAAACAGACGATAGATCAGACAGACAGACAGACAGACAGACAGACAGACAGACAGACAGACAAGTATAAAGATTATAAAGGCTTATTATCGAACGATGTGATATTTGTGAATAAATGTAGAAAAACGTGTAGAAATGCTGCGGACCTGCATACATACAGATTGCATATCGTTTATATTGGTGGAACAAGTGAATTCGCTCGAATGAAACGAGGGAAACTATTCGTAGTCAAAATTTTAATGTCGGATTGTATCGTGCGAAGATACTGAATCGTCCGGTACTGATATTATCTGGTTTATTTCGATTCGTAGAAAACGTAATCTACACCTCTACGCAAATATGCATGAACGTCCGTGCATAGATTTATTTATTCACATGCGTACGATACGCACGGGATTGGCCGACGAGGAGGGTTCGATCTGCTGATTGGCTGGTGGACGAAGATCGAAATCGAAAACAGTGACGGTGAGAAAGATAAGACACAAAAGTGATATTAAAGTAAAATGAACGTGCGTACATGACTGGAAGAGATAGACAGATAGACGAATAAACAAATATACATATATGTAGAGATGGAGAGAGGATAGAGGATGCCCGGGCAACCGATTGCTGCGTGGCCGCGGCCGGGTCCCTCGGACGCACCGTTGCCAGGCGGGCTTGCGTTTCCCTCAAAATGCTTCCTTTGCTACCCTTCGCATATTCCCCCACGTTTCACGCGTTTCGTCTCTCTCTCTCTCTCCCTCTCTCTCTCTCTCTCTCTCTCTCTCGCGCGCGCGCGCGCACGCCTCACAATGTCGCGCGACTAAAATCGGGTACTGACAGAAAGAGAGAGAGAGGGGAGAGAGAGAGAGAGAGAGAGAGAAACTTTTTCCTCTAGATTCGAGTCGATTCTCCTGATCTGGCCAGTTCCACGCGCGATTGATATGTGCCTCGTGCAGAGAGTCGTGAGAGGAGAATCCGATGGTGAGGAGGGAAGCGTAAAGATTGTAAGTTGGTGACGGTGCTGGAACAGCTAATTTGGTATGTACTATACATACGCAACGTATACTGTGTACTGTGCACTGTAGGACGTAGAGAGGCGCGCCATCTTATACGGCCGGCTGGTCGAATCAGCAGCAATAGAATATCGGTTCGAAGGGTCGATGCTCGCGAGCAATCGGTTACCCAGCCATGCTATACATGTAGAGAATACAGCGATAGCGAGTATAGAAAGAGAAAGAGAGAGAAAGAGAGAGAGAAAGAGAGAGAGAAAGAGAGAGAGAGAGAGAGAGAGAGAGAGAGAGAGAAAGGGGGAGTGGGGGACGGCTGTTTGGATGAGAAATATACAGATAGGCAAACAATCGTAGGAGAGGACGAACGAACCGATGCGACGACGGACGGACCAGCAGATGGTTAGGCGAAATGATAGGCCGAAAAAGCGACGTAATCCTACTCACGGCTCTCGCGTCTTTTGTCGCCTGAGACACTCATCGTTCTGCCGAGTTCTCCTTTGACCGTCTTCATACGTTGACCTTGACTACGTAGATCCTCTAAAAACTCTTCCGTGTCTCCTCTTATTGTCCTGGAAACCGAACTTCTTCGTCGATCTCGATGGTATTGCGGCATGGCCGGCATGTCGGCTTCTCCCATGCTTCCACCTACGCATTTCGATACTCGATGTCGTGGAATCGAAGCGAAATCGATGCCACGTCGATGCCGAATGTCCATTCTACCGGTGTGTACTTACGTTTGCTATCGGTGCCACCTTGGCTTTGGAAACTGCTTCTTCGGCTGCCGGGCAAAGATCTACTGTAATCCCTGTTAAGTTCGTACGGTTCGACTTCGAGTTGTTCGGATTGACTGGAACCTCTTCTCGAATTTGCATGCCATGCATGATTCGGATGCAGAAAGCTGTGTTCGGGGCTTCCACTGTCGCTCTGCGTGTCATCGCTGTAACTCCTTTCGCGTAACTCTGTCTTTCGTAAAAATCTTTGGGCTATTTCCATCGACAGAGATCCACGAGGAGAGCAATACGGTGATTTGCTTGCACGGAGTCCTCGTGGATCTTCCAGGCGATACCTGTCGGTAACAAAAATGGATTCGTTAATGCGATTCTCGATTGTACTCGACGGGACGCGTCGCGTCGCGTCGCGTGGCGTCCCGACAATTGGCTCGTTGACCGTACGGCAATGGCAAGGGCAATGGCAAATCCCAACGAATACCTACCACACTGCTCTGTCGTTCTCGAGCGCGCGTTGCAAGTCGACGCTGCATTCGCCGAGGAAAACGTTGTCACCGTCGGGACAGAAATCCCAAAGGGTCACTTCGATCGCCCGTTTCATTAAGCTTTCGCCGTCCACTCCGGAAAAGACTAACGTCGCGTTCCAAATTGGCTTTTGACTCGGCTCCGCGACCACAGTTTTCAAAGTAGTTTGCTCGCCACTAGAAACAAAACAGGTGGTTTTTATTGCGAAACGGTTTCGCGCTGTACGATTCGAACGATACGTTGGAGATCTTACCACATTGGCACAAGGACTAGTTTAGCGTACGCTTCCGGTAAAATTCCATAGCCGGTGTCTTCTCTCGCGCACAAATCGTCAGCCATGAATACGGTAACGATCAGCTCTTTACGATCCGCTTCGTACGAAACTTGAATCTGAACTCGACCGGACACCTGCTTCTCCTTCGCAATTTGCTCCTACGATCAAGATAGAACAAACTTTTCATTCGAAACGTCTCGAACGGCGACCGTTGTTATCGACGACACCGACAACGTTGCTCCGAGTTTACAATCGAACACAGATTACGCGATTCGTCGTTCGCTCTTCGAGTAAACAAACCGGTACGTACGGTACAAATACTACAAATTTCTTCGAATGGACTAGTGTAGTACATATAGCCCGTGACGTCGCGACGTCTGTGTTCCCACGTGCAACTCCTACAAATAGAGAGACAATAGGCAGTCTCATTCACACATGCAAAAGCAACTTGTGAAAGGATGTCGCAATGTTTTGTGTATGCGCGCGCGCGCGCGTGTGTGTGTGTGTATCGCTGACTACTTGAAACGAATACGAGCGAGAAAAGTACGCGTGGACGTGTACGTGTACGACTACGTCTACCAAGCTATTTATCTATAATCCGTAAGGATGTAAGATTCGATTTTTTTTTAATATCGAGACTTATGGAACATTTCAAGACAAGAATCTGACTGGTTTTTCGATAAAAAACTGCAAACTGCTGAAGCACTTCGGGTCGAGCGATCCGGGTTCGCGATTTCTTTATCGAGTCATCGAGTTTGAACCAATCCGTACGAACGTCACGGACGTTTACCACGCGTATTCACTTTGTAACAATTTTGCTGTTTGTGTATCGGTAATTCGGTAAGTTGGTAAACAGACATACAGACATACAGACATACAGACATGGAGACATAGAGACATACAGACAGACACATTCGGTAGAGAGATCGGTGAAAATAGAGCGTGACAGGGGAGCAGGGGACAAGTATAGATCGAGTGAAAGAAAAAAAAAAGACGAAAGCGAAAGAAGGAAAAGCGGTTAACCCTTCGTTTCATACGAAAAGATAGCTCTAAAGTGAAACGAAGGTGCAGGTGAACAACGAAAGGCGTGGAAACAAGACCTGATTTCGAAACGTTCGTAACAAGCTACGACCACGACTAAACAACAAGAAGTAGCTGTACGAGACGAAAGAGAAACGGGAGAGAGAGAGAGAGAGAGAGAGACGCGAAACACGGAACAAAGAAACGAAAAGAAAAATGTGACTGGGTTAGGAAGACGCAAGGGGACGGACCGCAAAAGAAAACGACGTCTAATCTTATGTACGTACAACTAGAGACGTGCCACTTGGGAGAAACTATAGCATGATAGGCCAATATGCTAAGTTCGTTCAATATAGGCAACTTACATTTTGCTTTCTTTTCAGTTTCGTCAGCGGGTCTATTTTTCTGTATTTCTTTCGTTTTCATAACCAAACAAGTTGTTTGGGGCGGGCATAGAAAGCGACGAGGGGAGGGCAAATAGAATATAATGACAAATGCTGTATGTACGAGTATGTACCTCCAATCCACGAATGCCATGGATGTCACGGATGTCACGGATGTCACGGATGAAGTCACAGGAGTCACGGATGCCACGTGAGATATGCGAAGAAAATGCGACGAATCTCTTCCAGCTTTTTCAATTAAATTCCTCTAGCGTTTGTCAATGGAAATAGCCATTGCGTTAGGATACGTAACTTGCGAACTATACGAATTCTCGTGTATCACACATATGTTTCTACGAATCCCAAACGAATCGGAAGTGGGAGAATTTTAGATCTACGTATATTGTATTGCATTTATATTGAACTAAGTATACGCTCTGCTCGAAGCTGGAGCTGGATCTGGATCTGGATCTGGATCTGGATCTGGAGCTGGAGCTGTACGTACTTGGAGCTCGAAGCCCGAAGCCCGAAAGTCGGTGCCCGTAGCTTCCGCGGAGTCGCCATGGAGCTGCTCGTACACGTCAAGTCGCAAAAGTACGCGTCGAAAGCTATGTGTAAATTAGCATCGATGTTGCGATGTATGTCGACAAAAACGATGTTATCAGAGACCCGAGTCAAATGCAAAGATAAAAACTACAGACAAGTGTTTGGTGCAGCTTCGTCGATGCTCTATAGGGAAACCTCGAATATCCTGGTGAATGCGAACGATGTAACGGAGAAAGATTCAAAAACTTTTCGGTTGAAGCTCGAGAGAAAAAGGTTGTAGAACTAGAAAGTAACGGATAAGGAGGCCCACACCGTACATAACACAGGGCATAGGGGAAACCAAAGGGGACACGCTTCTATCGGTTCATCCATAAATAGACAATCACGTATCTGCGTACGCATCCACACGTACTGCATATGCATATTTATACGTATGTATGTGCATGTATATGCAAGTATCTATGTATTCTACGTACAGCTAGTGCATATAGGCCATGTATCTATGCATTTATGTACGCATGTACATACCTACATACAATATCATTATCTATCGTATGTCTATCCATATATCTGTATGTATATGTTTATGTGTATGTGTACGTGCACGCGTATGTGTGTGTGTATATATATATATGTATATGTATAAGTATATGTGTAGAGTTGTATTTTTCGTTCGTACGCTTTCATACTCATGTATACTTTCATACTCACGTATACTTACAAGGAAATTATCGTGCAAGAACGACACATCGATTTTGACAATTTGTACTGGCATAGTAGACAAACAGGATGAGAAAGAGAAAGAGAAGAAAAGAGGGAAGAAGAAAAAGTCTTTGGACACGATACAGTTTGATTTGTCCTAATCGCGCGAAACTTTTCCCGCCAAGCATACGTGGTATGAAGGAAAATAAGAGAAAAAAGAAGAAGAACTGCGGTTCCAGCGGTCGTGTAGGAATCTCTCTTATGTTCTTCCTTTCTTCTTAAAATTTATTTCCTTTATCTTTACATCCGATAACAGAGATTCTGCAAACGACTCACGTGGATACAACTTGTCGTCGCGCCGACGTCGGCGTCGGCGTTGGCGTCGGATCGAACCTACGTATTTTCGTAGAGTATTTTTACTATTCGCTTTGTAATAGCCAATTTAGTGCTAATTACCAATTACCGATTACCGATTACCGACGACGATCTAACAAAAGCCAACACACCGAGAAAAGACCAAGGGTTGACTCAAGAAACTTGATGACTTGGTCGACGTGGACAATTCTCATGTAACGTAACCGATTTACGATATTATAACAGTTTAGGTAGCACGCGGTAATAAGTGGTAATACGTGGACGCACATCAATTTCTTCGGCTTATTCTTCCGCAAAGTAGCATTCCGTGTCGAATTTCTACTCGTTTCTGTGAAATGTTTCCAAGTACTTTCCATAAAAAGCTGATTCTTCGACGTTTCGTGACTGTGGTCATAGTCGTGGTCAGATATTGTCGAGCTTAACAAGTGTTGCGCTTATACGAAAGACAGGTACACGCCTACATATTGTCAAGAACCCTGTATAGTTTCACGCGAATTCAGCCTAAAAAGCAATACCTACTTGTAAATGTAAGTATGGTTTGCAGACCGCAGGATTGCGATACGTGCCCAATTAGAAATCGGAAAGACGGTACTTTAAAAAAAAAAAAAGTGATAGCTTTGATAGCAAAACTGTTCCGAAGCAAGACAATAGTTAACCACACGCCATACGCCGTACACCATACGCCATACGCCCTACGCTCTACGCCCTATACGAACGCTCATACGATCAGTTTATCGTTCAGGTTCGTAGGTTCGCAGACAAGAGGACACGTAGATCGTTTCTAATAGCATTTAACGGTAACGCGGAGCAGTATTTGCTGATCTTGTACATCGACCCAACGATATTTTCGTTTTTCTATAATACCTATCTCCGAACAAAAAAGATCGGTATCATAATCGATCGCAGGAAAAGCGTCAGGAATCAGCTCTATCTATCTATCGATCTGGCCTACATTTTATTCCGTTTCGATACTAAAAACACAGCGCGATGAAACCATTAGTTTGACAACTTTTCCGGAACAGAGAACAGAGGTATGTATCTACTACTATTCGTTTTACGTGCGTAATTTTGGCTGAAAGCAAATCAAATAAATTGCGTGTGACAAAAGTATGCTTAGAGATAGAAAATTGATTGTCGGTTTTGAACTCTGTGTTGCGTCAGATCAATTTCTACAATCTAAAAAGTTTTTTCAGCCTACACCGGTTATATAAATATACAAATTGGGTGGTACTTCTGGATACGCCGAATAAACGTTCCCAGATGCGTCCTTGGGATTTATTATTATTTGATGCGCGATTATACATACACGTATAATATTGTACCGTATCGTATGGTGTCGTATAGTATCGTGATCTACATCTCCGAATAAAATAATTAAATTACACGAACTTTTCAGTCATAGTTTCCTTTACACTATTCTTATTGAAGAAAATAACGATACTCGTTAAACGATATTCTAACAGAGAATATTATTTCGATTGTCAGTGTTCTCCGTTCTCCTTCCGGACAAGTCGGTAGAAAGCGTTTGTGCTTTTGCGGTTCGTGTTGTACCAAAAAGCCTATATTATTATTAATTCTCATTATTATTATTATTATTATTATTAGTAGTAGTAGTAGTGGTAGTAGCAGTAGTAGTAGTAGTAGTAGTAGTAGTAGTAGTAGTAGTAGTAGGAGTAGTAGTAGTAGTAGTAGTAGTAATAGTAGTGGTAGAATATATACATGTACACTCGTGCTATCGCTATCGTATTATATTTACATCGAAGGCAATGTTTTACACGCTCTATAGTGTCGCTGTGAGTAATTTTCTGTTTTTTTTTTTCTATACATTCAACTTGGTTCGTACGTAACGTGGTAAGAACTGCATCAAAAAATACACGCACGATGGCTTGACGATACTCACATCAAAATCGAATTATAATATTCCATCTATGTACAGAGCAATGAACCGAGGAAGCCGATGAATGTTATATTTGTTTGATTTTTCAAGCGAAGAGTACAGAGTGGAAAATTAAATGGTTTACGATGTACGACGTTTGTCATTACACTAACAAACTCGGTCTGGTCGAGGTTCATTTTTGTTCTGGTGCAATAGGTATGGGTTCGGGTAAGGGTGCGGGTATGGGTATAGGTATGGGTATGCGTATGCGTATGCGTATGCGTATGCGTATGCGTATGCGTATGCGTATGCGTTTGCGTGTACATTGCGTGGAAACGAGAGAAAGATAGAAAAGAAAGACAGTAAGATACGGTCATGTATGTAGGTGTCAATTTATGAACTCGTTATACCGGCGTCTTTGGCAGTTTCCTGCGCGTCGGTGATGACGGCGTTTTATCCGTTTCCGCTTCTGTAAAACATTGCAGAGATATCGTGAGGAGACTATCGTCGACGTACGTTTTACACGATTCTAATACAGCATCGTGTAGCATCGAAACAGTCCGATTATAACATAATCCCGTGTACTATCAAACGCATCGACTATACTGTCGTTCTTTCGCCTAAAGAGTGACGTAACGTGAACGCATTGCACGGCATTGCAGTACTCTGTACTACATTAGATTACGGTATTAAACCAACAAAAATTCCCTTCGAAATCACCGTTTATCGATACTCTCGAGATATTTCGCGCCGCAACTGTTGCGATTCCCAACTTTGGAATTAAAAGAAATCCAAACTGAGTCTATCATGACTTGATTTGTGTGCGATAATCGATAGCTGGTAGGTGTGAAGCGTAATTTTTCTTTTTTTTTTTCTGGAACACGTTCGGTAGCTCGACTCGTAAAGACCGATTTATACTATCAGCCTTTAGTCGGGTTTCGCTAGTCGCGAGTGACATCATCGTACGAATAGAGTGAATTATCAATTGGAAATCGAAATAGATATATGCGCTCTAGCGGCGACCTCCATCATCTACCGTTCATTCTTTCCCAATGTTTTCCCCTGTATCGGATTCGTCTTCGAACTAACGAAAACGAGAACGAGAACGAGGACGAGGACGATTCGATAGGGTATGCGGATCGATTCTGTTTGATGTACTCACCCATCAGCAATCCCAAATTTCCTGGTACTTTTCCCGTTGACGATACCGTCGTACCTAGATCATCCGGCAATTCCCCGCTGCATTCGCGAACGTGCAAATGCATTGGTCACGATAATACGATTGAATCAACTCGTCGGAATTCGATGTACTAACTACAATCGTATTCAATTGATTTTACTTACGTGTCGGCAACATGCTCGACCACCAGTTCCACCACATCGTCGCCGCGATCGGTGATCTGTGAGACTTCGTCGAAGCTTCGATCAACCAGAGATACGCCAGCCCATTCCAATACCTATGAAAAAGATGTTGCTTTATTTTCGTTACGGTTGATGCAGGAGTTGTTTGCAGGATCGGCGCGGCGCGGCATGGCACACGCGCTCGACTTTCCTCGGTAGTATGTACATATATCGTCTTCTCCTATTTCCGTCGAATTTTACAACAAGGATAAACCGTTTTCGCGCGGCAATCCCTGTACGATGGTACGAAACGATAGCTTGAATTTGCAACGATACCGTATTCTACGGACATATGCTAGAAACGATATACGCGCTTACCGCTTACCTTATTGCCACGCTGTATGCCGGCTTTAGCTGCTGGTCCATCCGGCACAGCCCACATCACGTATGCAAAAGTACGTCCATCGGTCGTGGTTT
The DNA here is from genome assembly GCA_028454255.1 of Halictus ligatus. Lineage (NCBI taxonomy): Eukaryota > Metazoa > Arthropoda > Insecta > Hymenoptera > Halictidae > Halictus > Halictus ligatus. The sequence goes on along the minus strand of CM052144.1, from coordinate 8,495,034 downwards.
TACCACCCACCACTCTCAAACCAAATCCAGTCGCTGTAAGTACACATATACATATGTACATATATCCAAGATATCTGAATAAAGACTAGCAGGTACAAGAATTAAAACGTTTTCATTGACGCGATCGATACTTGCGAACCAGCATTCGAATTAAATAATCCTATGGTCAGTGGCGCTGCTAAAAACGAATGGTAAATGCCCGGAAAATCGAAATGGAATGAAACCGCATTCTTTGCAGAAAATTTTTTCTCGTTTAGCGATAACCGTGCAGAGTTTCTACGATCCCGAGCAAGCGAGCGTTATTCAGCTTTAATTAACAGGCCAGAAATATCGAGCCTACGATATGACCACAGGCGCTGGTACCACAAACACAGACCTGTTCCCGGTAATGACATTGCAGCGTAATTTTCTGATCTGTCGGCTCTGCTGTGTTCCGTAGCGCGACGCGTTTCTTCACCGGATTTTCCGCGAGCGGGTATATAGGCTATGACTATAGGTGTCCCTGTCCGTCTGTCTCTATTGTGCTTGCCCGACTCGTCGCAATAACTAAATCACCGGACAACTCTGCCTAGATAAATGAAAAGTGAGCAAAGCTATCCGAAAGCGCAACGAGTAATTAAACGCCATTCGCACGCCTACTAAAACAGCGTCGCGACGCGTCGCATCGGGTGGTTATTTTCATTGCTTTCGCTCTTTATCAACCTTTGTGACCTCGTTTCAGCTCGCTTATTCGGTCCGATGGATTTATATCTATAAATATCATCGATTCTCTGTGTTACCTACTATTTACTTTGACGCGAAACCGTACATGCTCGAATTGTTCATTGTTGCGAACAATTTCATCTTTTTATTACGATATAAAATGTATCGTATTACGTTTTATAAACAGGTTCTATTCTGAAGCGGGCAAATAGGATTTTTAAACGATTCGCTATCGATAAGAGACATTGAGTGATTATGTTATATTTGTACTATAATATGTGTATTCTTACTTCCATGCCCCTTGTCCAAAGCTGGATTTTTCCTGAGTTTTAGTCTTCTTTTAGTGTTCATTCTTAACACTGCAACAAAAACACGATAAATATTTTCGAGTTCTATTACCGTGACTAGAATGTGACTAGATATATTCGAGGATTTGCTCTTTATCAACAATGTAATCGAATGCTAACAAAATGACGAAGAAAGAGAGATTTTTGAGTGAGAAAGAAAAATTTGGCCATTGTCGACGACTGTTCTTTTATAGTTTACACTGGAAACGCGCGACTTCCGCTCGACGTGCCAAAGCGTCTTTTGTTTCCCTTCTCTTGCTTCTCTTTTTCCTTCCGTTTCTTCTCTGATTCTTCTTTTGTTTCTTTTCTCTTTTTTCTCGTTTCTCTGTTGCAAGGCCGAAAAATAGGAAATTGCGGAAAGTGAACTTGCACTTCCGTACACTTGCCGTAGAGACGAACCCGAAGAGCAAGCCGATTCCTTTGTACAAGTTGAAGTGATTTCGACTAAATTCCGACTACCCTATTCTCGTCTAGTACTATTCCTGTTTCATTCTTTTCTACTGTTTTTCTATTTTCTACTGTTTCGTATCGTTGGTCCTACGACTAGAAGGTACTCGTTGTCAGATACCGACGCGACAATGAGATATGTAGATGCTCACCGGTACCAGCAGCGCCAACACCTCCGCCACCGACAACACCAGCACCGGTACCAGCAACACCGACGCCGCCGGCGCCGCTACCGCTGCTACCACCAGCTATATCGTTGTCCGCATGGTGGATCACGATTTTGATGCTTTCCCCGTCCACGAGACTGCCTTGCCGGGTCAATTCACGATCTTCCGCTGCAACTCTGTTTACAACCGGTGGAGGAACTTTCACCGTTCCCGGAACCGCGGACGCCAACGCTTTTATCGCTTTTATATCCGGTCTGAACAAACACATAATTCTAACGATAATACCGTTGACGAGCAGGTATTATAATATGTGTATGTATCATAGAAATGTAGAAATTGTTGTTAATTTCGAATCAACTTTGATCCGAGATCGGTGACTCGAATATCGAAGGGTTACGGAGACCGGGTAACAATTTCAGGTAGAAATTCGTGAACCCTGGGGCAACGATAGAAACGCACAGAGAAATAATAAGAAAAAGAGAACAACGGGATTCGATGCGACAAGCGATATCTTGTCTCCGTAACGGTCGCAACAGTTCACCAGTTACCTAGGAATCGCGTGTTTGTAACTGATTGCGTGGCATAGGCACGGCATTAATTATTCCTCTAGTGGCGGCGACGCTGTGTTTACACTCTACTCGAGTTTTGCTGGATCACCAGCAAGCGCATCTTGAACAGGGACAAAAAGAGCGAGGCACACGCTGAAAGAGCGAACGAAAAGAGTGATCCAGCGGAAATGTTGGCAATTTAGCCAACCAACGACGCGCGGCTATACCGAATTAATGTACGTTACCTTTTCTTCCGCTTTCCTTTCATCGAAACAAATTCGCAGCTTAATCCTGCCACATATCTCGCGTATATTCGCCGGTATATTCGGTGCCGCGTTGCGTATAGATCGTCGTGTATCCCTGTATCGCTAATCCCGGTCTGGCGAGACGGTGGTTACACGCGATTCAATGTACTTACAACTGCGAGCCTTTCCGTCTGTTGCGTCGCTCCTGATCCGGAACTAAAATTGGTTGTTGCGGTACCGCCGCGGGTGACGCGACTGGCACTTGGAGCACAGGATCCAAGTTCATCATGTTTTCGTCTTCCGAACCGACTTCGTACGACATCCCAGATTTCCTGTTGCCTGACAACGGAAAGATACATCTCGGATTCACGGACATTGCTAGACTCGATTACGCTATCGCGAACGATTTGTGTACCTTGCGTCGAGATCGATGCTCTCTGCTGCGTAGCCGCGATTGCAACGCCGGCACCGACACCGGCACCGGCACCGGCACCGGCAACGGCACCGGCAACGCCACCGACACCAGCATCGGCACCAATTCCCGGTGCAGTATACAAAACGTCGTAGGCGGACACACGCCTCGTCAGCATCGTCGGAAGCTTGAGGCAAGGCTCCTTGATTTGATCCGCGTTTTTCATTTCGTCGTCGTAGGATCGTTGCCTTGTCATACGAGATGGAGTACGAGCACCTACGGTCCAGCGACTACGACTTCGCCGTTCCTCTTCTTCGTCTGCGTTAAAAATGAATGCGCATGGGTCCGGTTAATCCGGTTAAGTGGCTTTTCGTCAACGGATTACTTTGAAAGAAAGCGAAACCGATGCAGATTCAAACGCACAGTAAATACATTCGTAGATACGTTGAAAGAGGTATAGACGCGCATACGTATGTAGTAGAGTATAGAAGCGTAAAAAGTAGAAACCTGTCCTTACCGGAAACAGGAACGGGACCGGGACCGGGACCGGGAACGGCAACGGGAACGGCAACAGATGCGGGTGTAGGAGGCTCAACGGCAACCCACTGAGTACTAGCAGCTCGTCCCCTTTCGACCTGGTGACGATCCGGCGATGTGGCTCTAGACTTGCTTTTCCGGTCCAAATCCCTTTCCCATCGAATATCTTCACGACGTTCTCCTGCAACCTTCCGAAACTACAACATTACGACACGCGTATTAGAGACTCGCAGAAAATGACACCATTGCGTGATAAAGTTGCGAAGGTGATGACAGGACATACAGTCGCTGTACGGACACAATCGTTTACCGGTTTATCGATGAGAAAAGCCACGAGATGTTTCAATCCGATTCCACCCGATTCGACCCGATTCGTCGATCGATTTGTATCGTTGTTTATCTTAGTCCTCCCATTAATTGACATTGACATTCGCCGTAACTACTGTTGGATCGATTAGCCAGCGTAAAAGCACCCAGCGAGCAAACGACTGATCCAATTAGAGATGTAATCGAGGAAATTACGTCAGACTTTAACGGATCAGCAGGATCTAATTTTCAGATTTCGAGCTCCAATTGCAACGACGCGACGGGACGCGACGGGACACGACGGGACGCGACGCGACTGATCGATTCGTCGCAACTTGCGACTCGCAAGGTATTATGTATCTCGGAGTTCGGGTTCGGGTTCGGGTTCGGTTGTAATTTGAGAGCCTGCGTCACAAGCTTCAAACTTTGCTCTAGCAACCAATAGCTGTAATGAAAGTTGGAAACGCGCACCCTCTACAAAATAGCGTTTGTACGTTTACCGTACACTTACTGTCGCGTGGAAAGGCATACGTATTTAGAGTTTTCTTTGGTATCGACGTACACGACCAAAGCGATGAAAGCGTGATCGTTAACAACTTGAGATTGTCTGAAGAAGCACACGATTGTTCGGATAACCCACTCACTTTCTCGAGTTCCTTCAAAATGGCTGGTGAAGCATCCGAATGTCTTCTCCATTCGGGACTTCTAGACGGAACCAGTCCGGAACCGAGTCCACCGAGTTGACTTCCGCTTTGGCAACCGAGTCTCGCGTCGCTGTGCCTCCTCTGCAAAGCCTCCAAAACCGGGACCTCCAACAGGGAATCTGTTGATTCCTGCGTCACGATCGGCTGGTCTCGGGACGCGATTTTCCGCCGACAGATGCTGCATCGCCACGACGACTGAAACACGACTTCTCTTCGATATTTCATTCTTCCGAATATGATTATTACTGTCATTCAACGAAAGAGAAAGAGAAAGTCTTACCGGATCATCGGCATTCGTTGTCGTTGAATAGCTTGCGCAATCGTCGCAAACTTTTTGTTGACACTCGCAACAAATTCTCGAGTTTTCTTCGGGTGCGAAGGACTTGCGGCATACCCGGCATTCGTCTCCGGTTTTCGACTTTCTGGAATGTTCGAGTTCAAGTTGGCTCAACCTTGATCTTACAGTTTTTTACAATATCAAAAGAATATTTCTTTGTTGTAAACGTTTTCAAACACTTGCGTTTTCGTCGCCTCCGTGGACGCTTCTTCTTTGGGCTGGGTTTCTTCGGCAGGTATCACCTTGGCGGGACCAAATTTTGTCACTAGAACGAGAAAGAGGGGAAACAGTTTTGCCGATACAGTCGACGTTACGAATGGGTCAACGAATAGGCGACTTACCGTCTCGTATCACCTCGCCACCCAGCTGCCTCCACTTCCTGAAGGTGTTGCTGCCTTCGTCCGGCACAACCGATCCGGTTGTGCCGGAATCGGGTTGTGTCGCAGCGTTCGGCATTATCTAAATAATAAACAAACGAACCATAGATCATTTCGTAAACGCACAGATCGTTACCGAGTTAACAAACTCGGCACAGCTCTCCACCTACTCTACCCGATGTAAATGTAGATGTATAATTTTTCGTACATGCGCATATCCGCGGCCACTCGACGTAAACAAACGTGACCGTGAAAACGAGTTACCTTTTTAACGAAGGATACCACGTTGTCGCGCAACATTTTGAACTGGAAGTTGAAGTTGAAGTTGGAGTTGAAGTTGAAGTTGAAGTTAAAGCTGAGATTGAGTTTGACGTTGAAATGAAAGTTGAGAAAAAGAAAAGTACTCGTGGATTCCTGTAGCACCTCGTCCGGCGTTCTGCTCACCGATCTAGGCAATCGGCATAAACTTGTTTTCAGAATCGGATCGGAACAGACGTCGATACCGTTCGGATACTCGACGACAAGATGGCAATGGTATTCTCGATGCACCGAAAACCAGCGAGTTTCCGAATGAATCGGCTCAACGCCAACGCACAGGAGGAGCCGCTCGGCTCACCCTTTCGCCAGAAACCCATTTGCATTCTCATCAACTTTGAATTTCTTCTCTGCGTATTCGCGTAACATCGAAACTCTGTTACTTGGAAAAATTCTACGGTGGAGAGAGACCTGGAACATTATTAATAATCTCGTGTATCGTACGTTGTACAAACTAATTCTGAATGTACCGAAATGTTTCATGAAACGTAGGGATATTTCGGAATTTCACGTTTCAAAGTTGAAACGAAGAGCAACGTGGACGACGACGACGACGACGACTATCGTTTGAACGAAGAAAGGGGAGGGGGTATCGGTGTGGTCTTATCGTTAAACGATTTATTGTTCAACGATTTTGAATTCACCGATCCGCAAAAGTAATCGCGAGTGACAGCTTGCTCCTGTGTCGAGGTCATTCGGAAGAAATTCCTTGGAGCAGCAGACCCGGCAATGCAGCGAAGGAATGGAGTGGACCAGGAGGGGAGTGTCTTCCGCTTCGTTGGCATCATTACGAGATAAACTAATATGTGCCAAGACCATTATGAGACTCGCGCTTCAAATTCCGTGTCTCCCGCGCGTCGTATGCACGTCGTGTATCCCGGTATATTCTGCTGCTTTCTTCGTCTGGAAAATGCCATGTCTTATCTTCGCATTTTATTCGCCTACATTTAAATCTACGGCGCACTGCATCGTCCCCGATTCACACATTATTAATTCTTCGTTCCACGTATTGCCAAAATACGTGTTACCCCTTGAATCAATGTATTCGTAATCGTAGGTTCAACTTATTTATCACAGAATATGTGCAAAACACATAACACAGAACATGTGAAACTACATTATTTTCAACACGCACCGGGACAATTTGTCGGTCACCGATTTCACAGAATAACAGGAAATACACGGATCGATTCTTGATTAGAACGACTCGAGTCACGTATAATGGGTACCAGCTAAACACAATAAACCTAGGAATACCCTATCGTACGGGTGTATTTATTTTTTCAATTGTCGAATACACACCAGCCACACGAAACGTGTTACGTCTTACGTTGTTCAGCAGATATTCGGCAACGCTTCCTTCCTTCCTTCCTTCCTTTCTTCCTTCGAAACATCATCGTGTTTCGAAACTACCATTGGCGGCTGACCAAACGCGAACTTGTACTACAACTTGTTGCGACCGCGCACCTACCGTGCTACCGTACTGCTACATTGTATGTATCTGTTGCTATTCCTCTGTTTTTTCAAAAGAGCAAAAGAACCCAGTGCTTTCTTTTGTTATTTTCTATTATTGCATCTGGGAAACTGGGAAACTAATCGAGATATAATCTGTTTGCTCCGTAACGAATTCTCTGACCTGAATATAGTGTAGGGCTATATACGTAATGGATTATTAGTCGTTCCATTGGCCATACTTGTTTGGAAAATGTTGAGCAAACGTGCCTATGTAGGTGTGCGCGTGTACGCGCACGCGCACGCGTATTCGTTCTACCGGAAATATTCGTTTCAGTGGAAAGGATTCGTTCCAGTGACCCGCTGGCTGCTCTAGTTAACCCAAGGAAAGATATGGATCGCGATATATGGCGATTATAGATCAATATGTCATACCGGCGTCATATCGGGGTTACGACTCGCCGACTCGTAACGACTCGTACGAGTCTGCTCAGACAGGAAAAAGGTTCTTCGAGGTCCATGTTCGCAGAGCAATAATACATTCGGCTGGTGTGCATACGTATGCGTGTACATGCACACGACCAACAGAAGTAGATGATAGCAGTGATTTTAAGATCGAGGGGAAATATAGAAAGCAACAAATATATATTCAAGTTCTAGCTGACAATGAGATTTCGAAGCGAAACGGCAATTTCATACCGATACAATGCATCGAAATAAAACCTAAATGGAACAAGCACCGACCAATAAAATACGATACATACAATCTAAATAGGAGTGTATGACAATGACCTAAATGCGCAAGCAGATTCTCATAAATGCAGCAATCTAAATTGGCAAACGCAAAGGACGTTGTATTAATATTTAACAGCGAAAAAATTTCCGATAATTGAAATGAATAATGCATATCGCGTCCCTCCACCGATTCGTATAATTATGGTAATACGGCCCGTTCGCGTTCTATGAATCGCCTCAAGTTCGAATGTAAAAATATGAATTCTTCTAATTGAAGATACGAGTAAAAATCTGGTTTCTTGTTCGGAATCGCTCGAATACGATCAGAGCGAATTCGAGTTCCGATAGACCCATAGATCCATGGATCCACGGTTCGACAGGATTCAAACCTGCCAACTCGAACTTTGCTAATTTCGCGTGATAATCGGTAATAGAGTCCCTTTGGAATCACCGTATCTCTATCTCTCGAGGAACTCTTCCGTTTCTGTCTCGGTTCGTGGAAGGATCGATCAAAACGAAATCAAAGACCAAGTGAAAATGAAATTTCCATCGAGAAAAATAGGGAGCTACGAATAAAGCCTTTCCAGGTCCGACAAAGGCTGGGAAAGCGAGAACAGCGAGGATAACGGAACGAAAAGAAAAAGGAACAAATGATGGAGTTAAAGGGAAACGGAGTGTTATGGTGGGAGGGTGGAAGCAGGCAGCCGTTGGCTAGGAAATGGCTGCCACCTGTAGCTATTGATCGGTAGGGCGACGCCGAGTGCGTGTAGTCAAGTTTCCCGTCATCCCCTTTCTATCTGGGCAGAGCTTCGCCAGAAAAACGTTGTAAGCTTACATCCGTTACGAGCCGTTGTCCGCGTTTATTTATTTCCTTCGGGTTTACCCTTTGATCGATCAATTAGTATCTTCCATATCGTCCCGTGATTCATTGAAATTGGATTCGCCTTCTAGCCGATTCTAGTAGCTTACATGGATTAGGGACTAACGATCCAGCTTGACAACAAAACCGCGATTCTCGCGAGAAAATAATCGCATGGCCGCGTTTACGATCCGAACGTAGATCCGATATATCAAATAACAACGATCGAACGCCAACGAACGAGAAAACGTTTCGTCCGATAAAGGTGTTCCATCCACTTTTTAAATCGATTATCAACGTCTAAGAACGCGCGATGCTCCGTAGTTTGGAATTTTCAATTTGTCGATGGATTCGTATAAGCGAAGCGCGTAGCTCCCAAGAAGCGATAAATTATTCATAGGTCGGGACGATCGTCAGGGGACGTTTTATGTAATGTAAAATTATTGAAATAATTCTTTCTGCGCGTAACAGTTAGAATGGTTATTTAAGAGAGATTTCGAAGAAATCAATATTTCAAAGGGAAAACGTGTTTGTTGGATTGAAATCCAACGGTACCCTAGAATATATGCTGCCCGTTACTCTATAAATACATACGTTCCCGAATGAATCGGCCACGCGTTCGTAACACTTTAGAAACTGAATCGGTCAAAGAACGAAATAATCGGATCGGTGGCGAGTTCAAAAGAAAAAGAAAAAACAAGACAAAAAGAGAAAAAAGCTTGAAAGACTTTTTCAGGCTTTCCATCGATAATTCAGACGGTCGGTCGAGCGAGTATATCACCGGTGAGATGGAACACGAATACAGCGACGGACTCTTGGGGTTAGATTCGCGATCGGTCGCAGACCTTGGGCGCGTAACGTGTAACGAGTAACAAGACTAACAAGACAACCGTGTTCAACAATTACCGGCACTGTTCAAGACGACGACAAGACGGTTCCGCGATAAATTATGAACTATGTAACACTGGTATGCGCATATACGGTGACGTATCGAAGTACAAATACCGTATCGAAGAAATCGTACGGCAATTCGATACGCAAAGGACGGAGAAACGAGAACAAAGACAAGATAAAGTCATGAAAAAAGATAGAAAAGATCCGATCAAATCCGACCGGAACCGAACCGAACCGAACCGAACTCCAATCTGGGTTAGGTACGAACGAAAGCATTTAATAAGGGTCGAAGGTCCGATTCGTGTTTGATAAGCTAGAGCCAGTACAGGTCAATTCACGTGCTTGCTGAGCGGTCGTGAGTTGCGAGGACTCGTGACTCGTCGGTGATTTTTGGTCAACTCATTGAAAAGTTATGGTCGCGAAAGGTGTCCCTTTCGCAGGCCTTTTTGTCGAGGTCGAAGCAATCTCGCGTGACTCTCACGCTGCTCGCGTTAACGTTGCGAGTCTCGATAACATCTCGAAAATTAAACGAACCGTAGACTTGCAACTCGCGTCCCCAAACACTTTCGCTTTTACTTCCTATTATGATATTACCTTTTACTACAGACATAAATGAACTACTACAATATTATGGCTACGTATAATGTATTCTGAACTATTGTACTTAGACCCGAAAGCTGATCTGGTCATTATCCATATAGAACGTATCTACCATCCCCACTGCTACCATTTCTTGGTTCGATGGAACAATTCGATGGCACTGACTCGATACATACCCTAAATAGTCTAAACCAAGCTATCGATATCGATTTAGTAGCTACATTCTGTGCGTGTTGTTTCGAAAATCAAAGAAAAACGAGGAAAACCAAGAGTTGGAAGGACAGGAAAGAAAAGAAAAAAGAAACGTAGATTTTGCGTGTACAAAGAGCCCATCGGCGCGGCGCGTCGCGGCGCAAGGGATACAACTATCCAGCGGATTAGAGGCTCTGGACAAGAGCGATACTGTTTGCGCGGACTGGCCGAAGCTATAGAGAACCCAATCGGCCACGGTAATGAAAAGGAGGGAGTATCGAAACTGGACGGCCACCGGGAATTAGACGTCTGGGAGGCTTAGCAGAGTGGTGGAAGACCTCGGGTCAAGGTCTCTCCGAGACAGGATAAATCAAGGTGCAGCTATTTGTAAACTAACCCAGTATGTAACGTACGTATTGTTTCAGAAACTAATCTTTTATTTCCGTTTATTTTCGATTGTTTCGGTTTCGGTTTCGGTTTCGGATCGTATACGTACTCGTCGAGGTGGTAGGTGGTAGCTAATAGTTGATAGCTAATAGGTAGACTAGGTAGTAGCTACTTGTACGGTACGCTTAGAAATAATATTGTTACGGGAAAGAAAGAAAGAGGATAGTCTTCTTGATGGTAAAGTAATCTCGATGAACGAAAGAATCGATATGTTTCTGCAATGCGATACAGCATCGATAACGAGAGAACGCGCAACAAGCCGGATATCATTACCAAAATTACGAAACTCGTTACGCGATAAACATCGATCGAAACGCTATTCCACCGACAGCCTGAATAATTATCGGTGACAGCAAAGGTAGCATAAATTTCTTCTCGAGTCGATCTATCGTGGATGCAGAGGTAAAAGCAACGGTAATAATGTACGAAGCATGTTCGAGAAGAGAAGATCGGGCACAGAATGGAACGTTCCTGGGAATCAAGGAAATAAGGACGGAAATTGGTCGATTAAAACGGTATCGAATCCATCTCGAAATCACGTTGCATGCGTGGCTCGATTTCCACGGCAAACCACATTCCACAGAATATAATGCGATCGTTTCGAAGATGTCTGTGCACTCCTGATCCATCAAACTCGAAACTTCGATGTTCCGGATAGTGCCGACAAAACACGAAAATAATTCGATACTTGCATGTAGATTTTATCTTTACGATAGGCTATTTGTTCGTTATCGCGATTCGTTGTCGCTCTATACAGTTTCGAAAAGAAAGAAACAAGCTGTATCCTGATAAATGTGTCTCGCGATCGGTATCAGCGGAGGTCGAGACAGTCGAGACGACCGATTCGATAGGTCGGTAGGAAGCGCGCGAAAGCAGATGTAACTTACATACGAAGAGAGAACAAGTCCGAATGACCAACCTGTTACTTGAACGCTGCTGCGAAGGCACTCGTCGAGCGGGCAAGTGCGTACGTTTTTCCCGACTCTCGTGCTCTCGTGCTCTCGTGCTGTCGCGCGTTCCTATTCAGCTGCTTCCTCGAATTGATATACACGTGCTTGTATTTCTGCGAACGTACGCAGCGATACACCCACGTATCCAGCGAGAATTTATTTATTTTCGGTTTTCTGTTTTACGACGACAAAGTCCGTGTCTAAACACATATGTTTCGCGAGGCGATGACGCTCGTACGTTCATGTATGTAGTTGTTACGTTTTTACGTGGAATATATGCCCGTACGCGTCTTTGCGTGGCTGAAAAACAAAAACATACGCATATAAACTAAATGAAAAGTAACGCTCAAAGGAAAATTCGCCACGAACGAGCAATTTTAACGGAGATCGCGACACCCGAAACGACGATATCGTCAGGCAGGTTGCCCGACTTGCACTGCCCGGGTCTCCTGTTTCTCCCACCGAGCAAGCCACCCGCCACCACCCCCCGACACCCATTTCTCCCGGCTCTCCTGTCTCTCCCGGTTCTCCCCGGTTCTCCCCGGCTCTCCCCGGCTCACCCTGATTCTCTATCTCGCTCTCTCGCTCTCTCGCTCTCTCGCTCACTCGCTCTCTCACCGGTTCTCCCTGGCGCTCCTTATATCACCCCCTCCCCACCACCCCCATGCACCACCATTTCCCTATCACAGCCGAAAAGCTCGCCTACTTTGCCCTACCATGCCTATCGCCCCTATCTTCGTCCTACTTCGTCCTCGCTGCTGTGCCCTATTGTTAATATCGTGGTTTTCGCTCCTTCGACGATTCAACCTTTTCCACCGTTCCTCGGTCGCTCCCAATCGAGACGTCACGGGTCGCTTCGACGCGACACCGAACTCAAAGTCAAAGTCGAGGAGATGCGACGTCTTCTCGGCTCTTTCCTTTGCTCCGCGCCTATCCTTTTCGTTCGCAAGCGAAGCGACTCAAGGCGCAAGCCCGTTCTCCGTTTCGAGCGAGGACAAGGATAAAAGAGTAAAAGCGTAAAAGGGTAAGAGGATAAAAGAGTATAAAGGTAAGAGGAAGAGGGCTAGAAGATCGTCCACCAAACAACAAAAGTATCCTTGGAAACCTGTCTCGTGGCACCTTGTTCGCGTCTTTCGCGATTTTGACGCACGTGCGGCGCAAACGACACGAGTAGTCCCAATTTCGAATCGAACCGGGGAACCGATGAACGAGGAACGCGGTAGCTACGAGAGCTACCCAAAAACAGTTTGAAATTCAAATAGAGATTCGCAAATGAAAATTTCAGGCACTTCCTTCGTTGTCAAATTGAGAAATTGTAATTAATCGAAGCTTCGATATGTTCAACCTGTTTGTGGACCGAACCTTGTGATACCGTTTGCTGTATACTATGTATTTATACAAGGTCCTCTTCGGAATCCTTCGAAAGAGAGGACCTCGACAGCCTTGATAGACCCCGGTCGTCAGATCCTTCCGTTCCCACTCTTCCGTTGTCTAGTTGGCTTGGTTGGTGGCTTTCCCTTTTCAATCTTGGTTTTTACCTTACAATTAGTTCTTACCGCTCACGGTTTACGATAAATCAGTTGCGTCGCGCCGCGCGCCACGCGCTGCGCCATCGCTACGGGTACACAGAAATTGTAGAGAGTTTGGCGCTAGTGTCGCCATTCCATTCCCCTAGGCCGCTGCTAGGCCCTAGGCAGATTCTCCCGCAAGATGTAAGTGGCGCCACCCGGAGGAGGAATCCTGAACCTTTTAGCTAAGGCTAAAAGATGATGCAGGTTCTGGTCCAGGCTAAAAATTAGAGTACCGGGGAAACTAAAATCCCGGGCGTGAGCACCAGCGAGCACTCTCGTTTCCTCTCTGGTTTCACCCTTCACCGCGTTACCAACCGTTACACGAGGCGTACCTCTCGCTCGAGAGAGTTGCTCTCAGCTTTCCGAGTCGTTGCGTCCGTGTCTTTCGGTCGTACGAGTCCGTACGAGTCCATACGAGTCGATACGAGTCCGAGTGACCACAAGTGACCGACTGGAATAGTACAACCTGTACAACGTACACGTACAGATGCAACCAAGTTGTCGCATCTCGCACGAAGACAGTCGACATAAGAATCCACGACTATGTCGCAAAAGGTAATTCTTGTTCTACATTAAGAACATATATCATTTTGATAGATCGTTGCAGTTGATAGCAATTAGTTGATCGGTCGAGGGAAGACTCGATATTTTACGAGGAAATAAAGCTAATCTCGTGAAACGGACAATGCTTTTTCTCAGATAACAGTCGAAATCGTTCGACCGAACAAACATCGGTGATTGAATGAAAATCAAGTTCGACAGTTGAAACGTTCGAGCAATATCCCGCGTTAATGTTGAAGCAAAACAATTTTTCTACATGCGGTATCGATATGACGCGGTGGAAAACGTTTGTTCGAGAATCCCGTGAGGTTCCGAACATATTGCCAGAAAAGAAACATTACCGATTATTATTCGAAGGGACCGAGGCAAGAAAAGCTTACGAAGAAATTATAAATGAAGCAAGCGATTCGATACAACCGACGGAAGAGCAGAAGAACCGTAAACAGAAGAGAGGTGTCGTCCAAGAGAATAAAGTGGTAAACGCAGTCATTTCCGATGAAAACATTAAAAAATATCTCTGTCCGGAGGAACCGGTGTCGATCAACGCTATACTGAAAGCGATAGAACAAAAGGACTTGCGGTTCTTGTCGAAACACGTAACGCGAGAAAATGTTAATTCCACGGACGATTTTGGTTGGACACCTTTAATGTCGGCTGCTTATTGCGGACACTCTGAGATCATAGAATTATTATTAAATTTGGGAGCTAGTAGAGAAGCGAGAGAAAAATCTGGTCTTACCGCTGCGCAACTAGCATTGAAAAAAAATTATTTAACTATAGTTGCTTTACTAAAGAAGAAAACAGAGTGCAGAGCTAGTAAAATTTCTCCAAAGATACAAACCGGTAATCCGAGAATAAGTATCGACGCTTCGTCGCGCGCAAGATTCGACTCGAAGGAACAGTCTTTAACGAATCGCAAGGATACGACGCTCGACGTTAGAGATAATATAAATGTTCGATCGGAAGACGATTCAGGGTTTTATTGTGAAATTTGCAAAGTAAATTTTCATTGTACCACTTGGGAAAAACACGAAACATCTGTGCTTCACGTATTCAATACCAAACCAAAATTACCAAACGCCGTGTACGGTATATCGAAACGAAACAAAGGTTATCGAATGCTTCTAAACACCGGATGGGACGAACAAGTTGGTCTCGGCCCGTTCGGAAAGGGAATAAAGTATCCTATTAAAACTTGTCTAAAAAACGATAGAAAGGGATTAGGTCAAACGAGCGATAAAGAATACAGAGTAACTCACTTCAAACCCGGAGATCCTGCGGCGGTAAACGATACTAAATCTTCCAAACAGAAATGTTTCAAGAAGAAAGATAGGGAAAAATTATTGAATAGAGAAGTTAGAAAGGAAAGAGTATTGCGTATCGCTTTATCTTAAAATAACTTCTAGGACTTTTACAATTACAAATTAATATTTCGTTCCGCTCTAAAGACTGAATAAAGTGTGATTTTTATATTTGCTATCGCTGTAAAATGTGTAAGTGAACTATACTTATTTACCGCTTTTCCTTTTCTCTAGAGAAACGTTCTTGTCGAGATGACGCTATTCTCAAGGAAACACTGTTTTTGTTGCAGATCAACTTTGACCATGACAAAGCGTTAAAGCACCTAGAGCTGGTAGAAGAAAAAGCGGGTGAAATTCTCACGGATCGGCAAGAAATAATTGCTTTGGACGTAAGACGAAACGACGATAGAGTTGGAACGAGAGCACTGCAAAAGCAAAAATCTACGAAAACTTGGGTAACCCTAGGACCGTTGTTGTTTAAAATGCCATCCAAAACTGCGGAGGAATTACTTGCAAAAGGTTGCCGCTTCTTCGCTTTCTATTTATATTTCCATCGAATGAATAGTATATCGAACTTTCTATTTCTAACGTGCGTATTTCAGATCGGAACGAATGCGACGTCGAAATTAACAAGTTGAGAAGCAATCTCAAAATAAAAGTAAACGAATTACGAGACTTGGAACTGGATCCACCTGTTGCAGGCTTAACGTTACAGCCTATGTCTCCTAAAGAAATGTCTGCGATAAAACAAATCTATGGTGAAAACTGTTAGAACTATTCGAGTCGTTCCAATTAGAAACTTTGCTTCTAATCCAACGATAAGTCGGATTCGTATTGTACGTACAGGTACGGTATTCTCCCGTGTTAGCCTGTCGAGATACAGGTTGAATATAAGATGTAAATTACGGCATTCAATTTTATTGTCACCCGTTTGTTGTTTTATAAACTGAAATTATTCGTATTATTTGTGTTTATTTTTATTTCGAAACAAACGTGAAAACTTAAAACTCTCCGCAGTGTCGTTTCGCTGCGTCGATGTACCAGAAATGTAAAAATGTGTATTCCAAGTCTGTAGTAGGTTTTAATTCATCGACTTTGATGGTTTGTCTTTCTGGCTGGTACGTGAATTTATAAATGCATTCACTGTAATTACGCACAACGGTTGCCTTCATACGTTCTAGAAATGCGGTGAGAAAACTCGAACACGTTTCAAAGTCCCAACAATTCTGTAACGGCAACAAAACTATTTCATTTTAAAGTACACGTCCGGTCGAAGACCGGAAATAGATGACACAGTTCGATTACCTTAAAACCCTCTTCCAATCGAGTCAGTTTATATTCGCGTATCTCTGTGACGACGCCGTTATCGTTTCTACAGCCGCATACGATTCTTGGTATACCCACCAAATAACTTTGGAGCCACCATTTCAGCATCGAGTCGGCTCTGTTATATTTTATATAACCGTGGCGAGTAATAGCTCTCAGACTTATAGTTTTCAATTCTACAAGCTCAATGTCTTTTCCTATCGACGTATCTGTTATCCGATCGGACGAACGAATACCATCTATTTCGGCGCCGTATAGGAGAGCCGTACCACCGAACGCAGATTTAAACGTACAGCAAAAGAAACCGCGTCCGTCTGGAGGAATAGATAAATCTGGGTCCTCGATAGGTGAATCTAACGGAACGAACAGCTTAATGATTCTCAATTGTTTTGCAACGAATAAACATTTCAATAAAAACATTTCGTTTTCTTGTTTGTTTGTTTACGCACCTGCTAACGTGTACTGTTCAAATTTACGACCCCAAGAGCAACATTTCTTTTGATAACTAGTTTCTCTGGATACTCGTAGTTTTTTCGCATCAGAATCGAAACCACATAAATATATTGTACCTTTAAATTTTGATGCGCACACGATCCATCCTTCCGTATCGTACGGTGTGGAAAGCAAAGTAGTTAATAGACCGCGATAGCAAACAATCTCTGGTTCTAGCCTACCAACAGAACAGTATATTCTCGACTAAATGGTTGAATGATCTTTCTCGCGAATCTAGTTCATTTCGACAAAGTAGCAAACCATCTCTCGGTTAGATTACTCGAATGATGCGGTTTAAGCTGATCAAAATTTTCTGACATCCATCGTAACAAAAAATCCAATTTCTCATTTCCCAATCCCGAGTCTGTAGTCGTCGGGGGATTGTCATCGAGGTTAAAGTAAACGTTTTTCGGTTCCTTGTAATATTTTAGTTGCGATAAATCACTGCGATAGTCTTTGTCACCGTCGATACTGTAACTACCAACGATTTGCGGTTTGGTAAATCGATTCGCGGGTCCTTTTAAACTATTCACATCGAGAAACATTATTTCAGTAAATAAACGCAAAGCATAGGAGCGATTCGCATCGCAAAGAAAGGGAACATATAAACGAGCCCCGGAACAGTCGATAAAATAGGGAAGATTGAGGAGCAACGGATTCGAAAGTGGCGCTATCGTTGGAGAATCATTGATATATATATATATATAATGCAATCGTGGTTCTACGTTGTAGGTTGTAGTCTATGTCTCGTATAGATCGTCATCGTCCTGGTCGGCCGTGCCGTGCCGTGTGCGTGCGTGTGACAGTTGGTCCGAGAGCGGGGGTCGACCGATCACCCGCTCAAGATTCTCAAGATTTGCAATATTTTGCGATACCGATTGCCGCGGGATGGGTGACTCCTTGGACGGCTCCGGGGAACCATCCCCGGAGTCTCAAATCGTTATAGTGGTAGGATATTGGGACTTTGCTAATTATTTAAAGAAAGTAATAATGGTCCTGCTACCCGACGAAGATGTCCTACCACCCGCGTTCAACTCTGCTTTCGAAGATAAGAACAACCAAGAGTGTATTAGAAAATTCTTAAGCGATTCTCAGGTGTGGGCGCTTTACATACAAAGAAGTTCCAGCAAAGGTAAGCGTAACAGGCGATACGCGATACACGAGAAATCGTTAACCGCCTCGCCGTTGGAAATTTTGCACTCTGCCCTCTCGCGATATCCTCCATTGCGGTCTTTCGATACAACGGTACATCAAACCGCGACAACGGAAACGTACACTGAAAACTAATGTGCTATTCGCCACTTGTCCGATTCATTTACATCTACCTTCGATATGACTCATTCTTTAATATAGCCGGGGACGTCCAACGATCGAATCGCATCCTTTTCTTTTCCGAATCTATTCTCCTTTTCTATATATGTGCTTGCATACATACATCGCGATGCAACTTGTGAAAATTCTGCCGGTGCGCAATATTACGCATCGACGTTTCTTCGTTTGCGACAAAATATTTCACAGAGAAGTTGTGAAAATAAAACCGAGGCGCGTCACGCATATCGATTTCCATCGATATCTAGTACATTTTAATAGACGATAGATATTAGTTTTTCAAGGGGATGTTTGCTCTTGCATAGTTTGCGTAACAACGAGATTTGGTTAGATTATGTTGCTTCGTACTTATTTAGTAACTTATTCTATTTACAGTGAATTCTCGATTTATGTCAACAACACGAGTCCAAGAGACATACCCGAGCCCTGTTATGTTTACATTTTCCTCGATGTCCGAGGCCTCTCGAGCTTCCCGGCCCCTCACGGGATATTCCCCCGGGGTAGTGGGGATAATTCCGCGACATTTATCATCCAGGCTTTGGCGACATATATAGAGAAATCACTGTACTCGCACCGGATATATTATATTATATTCGATCTAATCCGATATTTTCTTTTAGAAGAAGACAGCAACGAAGGCGATGAAGAGAAAGAGAATTCCGTTTTGTATATATCGAACGAGATACATTTCACCAACACTAAAATGGCCTCCTTAGTTTTAACAAAACGGGGAACGATAGTCGAAGCCGACAAGTCCATTCATTCTCAATTACGTTTAGTTACCTTTTCGGATGGGCCACCTTACGAAACGTTGCACGCTATAAGTAAAACTATAGCGCCGTACTTCAAAAGTTACGTCAAAGAGACTGGTCGTGCCGATAGAGACGGCGATAAAATGGCACCGACGGTTGAAAAGAAAATAGCAGAATTGGAGATGGGATTGTTGCATTTACAGCAAAATATAGATATTCCAGAAATTTCGTTACAAATTCATCCGGTTGTGGCACAAGTGATTAAACAATGCGTCGAAGAAAATCGTAAGCCAAAAGTGGCAGATTTTGGCGATAAAGTCGAAGACTCTACATTTTTGAACCAACTGCAAAACGGCGTTAACAGATGGATCAAAGAAATCCAAAAGGTAAGTAATCGGTAGTTTGATACGTGTTGCGTTACGCGCGAGCATACAGGTCGTGTATATATATATGTCGTCAATCTGTTGGTTCTAGGTCACTAAATTGAATCGCGACCCAGAATCGGGCACTGCTCTTCAGGAGATTTCGTTTTGGTTGAATTTGGAAAGAGCGTTACATCGAATACAGGAGAAACGAGAGAGTATCGAAATTTCCTTAACATTGGATATACTGAAGCATGGAAAAAGATTTCACGCGACCGTTAGTTTCGACACGGACACTGGCCTGCAACAAGCGTTGGCAACCGTCAACGATTACAATCCTTTGATGAAAGATTTTCCCATCAACGATCTATTGTCTGCCACCGAACTCGAAAGAATACAGACAAGCGTTCAGCAAATCTTCATTCACTTTCGAAAAATTCGAAGCACAAAATATCCTATTCAAAGAGCATTGAGATTGATGGAAGCCATCTCGAGGGATCTAGGACAGCAGCTTCTGAAAGTGTTGGGCACAAGGAGATTGATGCACATTCCATTCGACGAGTTCGAAAAAGTAATGGGACAATGTTTCGAAGTGTTCAACACCTGGGACGAGGAGTACGAAAAGTTGACTGGATTGTTGAGAGATCTTGTTAAAAAGAAACGCGATGAACATATAAAAATGTTGTGGAGGGTTTCGCCGACTCATAAAAAGTTGGAAAATAGAATGGAACATATGCGTCATTTCCGTCTGCAACACGAACAGCTCAGAACTGTGATCGTTCGCGTGCTTAGACCTACTGTCCAAAGTAACAACAACGCAACAATGGAAACTCCCGATACCGACAACGTAAAAGTCGAATACGCTTTCGATGCCGCGGATGCGAACGCGATCAGCGAAGTCAATCTAGCATACGAAAATGTGAAAGAAATCGACTGTCTCGACATTAGCAAAGAGGGTCAAGAATCTTGGAAAGCTGCTGTTCATAGATACGAGGAGCGCATAGAAAGGGTCGAGGCGAGGATCACAGCACATCTGAGGGATCAGTTGGGCGCCGCGAAAAATGCGAACGAGATGTTTCGAATTTTTTCACGTTTCAACGCGCTTTTCGTGAGGCCGCACATACGCGGCGCTATCAGAGAATATCAAACGCAACTGATACAAAGAGTGAAAGATGATATCGAAGCTTTACACGAAAAGTTCAAGGTACAACGAAACAACTGTTATCTACTACTTTTCGATTGTTGTTGTCGTCATTATTATCATTATTGTTATCGTTATTATTCGACTACTACTACAACTACTACTACTTCTACTTCTACTTCTACTTCTACTTTTACTGTAATCGTTAGGTCCAATACGCACAAAGCAAATGCTGTAAAATGAGTACGGTCAGAGATCTACCACCGGTCGCGGGCTCCATTATTTGGGTGAAGCAAATAGATTACCAGCTTACGATGTACTTGAAACGAGTCGAAGACGTATTAGGTGCGTATTTGTATATACGTGAAACTCGTGTTGTTCGTATATACGTATCTCGGAAAATGTTCTCTCGTTTCTTTTTGTAGGAAAGGGATGGGAGAGTCACATCGAAGGACAAAAATTGAAAGCGGACGGGGATAGTTTTCGTATGAAATTGTCGACCAGGGAAATTTTCAACGATTGGGCACGAAAAGTGCAACAGAGAAGTCTGGGTGTTACCGGAAGAATTTTCGCGATAGAAAATGTACGATCGCGCACGGGTCGTGGGAACGTATTGAAGTTGAAAGTGAATTTTCTCCCAGAGATTATCACGTTGTCCAAGGAAGTACGAAATCTGCGAAATCTTGGTTTTCGCGTACCTCTGCCCATCGTAAACAAAGCGCACCAAGCTAATCAGCTGTACCCATTCGCGATCAGCCTGATCGACAGCATCAGAACTTACGAGAGGACGCTCGAAAAGGTAACGTGTCGTGTTTGTTCTGTGCATTCGTATATTCGTATATTCGTATATTCGTATATTCGGTGAAAACAGTTCTAAACCGAAAGTTCGTGTAAACTTTTAAACAGAGTCCGTCGCTCCGTAGAAACTAATTTTTCTATTTCTCTATGTTTCTGCATCAGGATTCTGATTTTATTATTGTGACCTACTCTCTATCAAAAGAGTCATTCGAATCTAACTAAATAGAAAATATTAGGGAATAGTGCCAGTTTAAGGGTATACATTGTTATAGTTATATCGATATTTCTAATTTCTTGGATCTCCAACATGTTTAGCTTACCAATCGGAGTTCCCACTGCCCCGCACTGAAGGTAGTCATGTATGATGCTTTCAGGAATTATGCATCTTGCCTACTTATGCGAATTAATGTAATGCCTGCTTAGCTCTCGTAGAACAACCTGTACTGCAACATGATTTTGTTTTAGTACAATAAATAACCGGGAGAGTAACTAGCTTAAATTTGTTCTAAATCGAAGAATTAGTAGGTATCTTGCGCGGTTACCTACAGGAAGAAGGAAGAAGAGAAACAAAACGAAACGAGATCGATTATTTTCCAACAATTTTTTGTCATTATTTGGTTTGATTTTCAAACGAGATATCCGGTGTTTTTCAAGGCTTACAGATTTCTAATTTGACGATCGCTCGTCCATCGCTAAACACTTGTCAAGTCCCCGCCAATATCATTTTCCGCTCCAGTTTGAATTCCGTTACGATTCTTCAGTTGCAAATTGCGTTTGAAAAGTTAGTCCATATTACGCATATTCCGAGAGTTGCTTGTAATCGATATGGTGACATATTGTATTTCTCTGTTTTCGTAACGTAACGTAACGTAAACGACTCGACTCAACGTATTTCCAGTTTTTTTTTGTTTAGGATTTGCTATGAACATGTGAAACTTTTGTTTGCATCTTTTGTATGTACATCATTGAATGGTAAATTGTAATTTACGTTGTACAAACAGTATTGGTATTCTTACTGCCGTCAGTAAGTAATTTCGAAGCGATCGTGTCCGATAACGTTTCATGTTTCTATTTAGATCGAGGATAAGGCCAGCATCGTACCGCTGGTTGCTGGAATGCGCAACGACGTGTTATCGCTTTTTTGCGAGGTAAGATTCGATTGGTTGCAACTGCGCAACCAACTCTTCTACCGCGTCCGAACCGCTCGTAACCGTGTGTAATTTGAAAATATTTGGCTGTTTCGTTAACAGGGAATCGGCCTAATTTGGGAAAGTTACAAACTAGATCCGTACGTGCAACGTTTGTCCGATGCCGTCGTTTCGTTCCAAGAGAAAGTGGAGGACCTCGTGGTGGTCGAAGAGCAACTAGACGTCGACGTTCGTTCCCTCGAAACCTGTCCGTACTCGGCGAACACGTTCGCCGATATACTCTCGAAGATCCAGAAAGCCGTGGACGAGCTGTCCCTGAAGAACTATTCAAACTTGAACATCTGGGTGTCGAGGCTCGACGAGGAGGTGGAGAAGAACTTGGCGGCCCGATTGGAGGCCGGGATCAAAGCATGGACCGACGCGCTCACCGGCCAGAAGAAGGAAGTCGACCTGAGCATGGATACGGACGCTCCGTCTCAACCTACGCACAAGCCCGGCGGCGATCCAAAAATTCAGAATCAGATTCACGAGGTTCGCATCACGAATCAAACGATGTATCTGTATCCGAGCATCGAGGACGCGAGGTTCCAGATAATGCAGCAACTGTTCGCCTGGCAAGCGATAGTCACGTCTCAGGTTCGTCTCCAGAGTTCGAGGTACCAAGTCGGCTTGGAAAAACCCGAGTCGGCCACGTACCGGAATCTACTGACGAAACTGCCCGCCGGCAAGCAACCGTTGGAAGCGGCCTACGAAGCGGTCGAGTCCAAGATGAAGGACGTCGCCGATTACGTGGACCAGTGGTTGCGGTACCAGGCGCTCTGGGACCTGCAGCCGGACAATTTGTACGGGAAACTCGGAGAGAATATCAACTTGTGGATGAAATGTCTGAACGACATCAAGAAAAGCAGGACCACGTTCGACACTTCGGACACCAGACGCGAGTTTGGCCCTGTGATAATCGATTACGCGAAGGTGCAGAGCAAAGTGTCGTTGAAATACGACTCGTGGCACAAGGAGACGCTCGGCAAGTTCGGCACTCTCCTCGGCAACGAGATGGCGAGCTTCCACTCGCAGGTGTCCAAGTCGAGAAGCGATCTGGAGCAACAGTCGATCGAAGCTGCCAGCACGTCCGACGCGGTCGGGCTGATCACGTACGTCCAGTCGTTGAAACGTAAAATGAAAGCTTGGGAGAAACAGGTCGACGTGTATCGCGAGGGTCAGAGGATACTCGAGCGGCAAAGGTTCCAGTTCCCGTCCTCTTGGCTGCACGTCGACAACATCGAGGGCGAATGGGGGGCGTTCAACGAGATACTCAAGAGGAAGGACACCAGCATACAAACGCAGGTGGCGTCGCTGCAGATGAAGATCGTCGCCGAGGACAAGGCCGTCGAGATAAGAACCACCGATTTCTTGACCGACTGGGAAAGAGGGAAGCCGGTCGAGGGTCACTTGCGGCCGGACGACGCGCTTCAACAGCTACAGCTGTTCGAGAGCAAGTTCGCCCGGTTGAAGGAGGAGAGGGACAACGTGGCGAAGGCCAAGGAGGCGCTCGAGCTGCAAGAACCGGGAGGCGTTTCCACCAGCGAGGACAGGATGCAGGTCGTCTTCGAGGAGCTTCAGGACTTGAGGGGCGTCTGGTCGGAACTGTCCAAGATATGGGCTCAGATCGACGAGACCAGAGAGAAACCGTGGCTCTCGGTGCAACCGAGAAAACTGCGGCAACAGTTGGACACGATGATGGCGCAACTGAAAGAGTTGCCGGCCAGGCTCAGGCAGTATTCCTCCTACGAGTACGTGAAGAAGATGCTGCAGAGTTACACGAAGGTCAACATGCTGATCGTCGAGCTGAAATCGGACGCGCTCAAGGAGAGACACTGGAAACAGCTGACGAAACAGCTCCGGGTGAACTGGGTGTTGAGCGAGCTCACCCTCGGCCAAGTTTGGGACGTGAATCTTCAGAAGAACGAGAGCATAGTCAAAGACATTATCCTGGTGGCGCAGGGCGAAATGGCGCTCGAAGAGTTCTTGAAGCAAGTCCGCGAGTCCTGGCAGACCTACGAATTGGACTTGATCAATTATCAGAACAAATGCAAGTTGATACGCGGCTGGGACGATCTTTTCAACAAGGTCAAGGAGCACATCAACTCTGTCGCTGCGATGAAGCTGTCGCCCTACTACAAAGTCTTCGAGGAGGAAGCGTTGACCTGGGAAGAGAAGTTGAACAGGATCAACGCGTTGTTCGACGTCTGGATAGACGTGCAGAGACGCTGGGTTTACCTGGAGGGCATCTTCTCGGGCAGCGCCGACATCAAAACTCTGCTGCCGGTCGAAACTTCGCGGTTCCACAGCATCAGTTCCGAGTTTCTCGGCTTGATGAAGAAGGTATCGAAATCCCCGATGGTGATGGACGTTCTGAACATTCCTGGCGTGCAGAGGGCTCTCGAGCGTTTGGCCGATCTGCTCGGAAAGATTCAGAAAGCTTTGGGCGAGTACCTCGAGAGGGAACGCACCTCGTTCCCCCGATTCTACTTTGTCGGCGACGAGGATCTCCTCGAGATCATCGGCAACAGCAAGAACATAGCCAGACTGCAGAAACACTTTAAGAAGATGTTTGCCGGTGTGGCGGCTATTCTCCTCAACGAAGACAACACCGTCATCACCGGCATAGCCTCGAGGGAAGGGGAGGAGGTGCTGTTCCAGAGTCCGGTGTCCACCGTCGACCACCCGAAGATCAACGAATGGTTGACTCTCGTCGAGAAAGAGATGAGGGTCACGCTGGCGTCGAGTCTCGCGCGGGCCGTCCAAGACATCAAACAATTCAAGGACGGCAACATGAATCCGCAAGCGTTCATGACCTGGTGCGACAACTACCAGGCCCAAATCATAGTGTTGGCTGCGCAAATCTTGTGGTCGGAGGACGTCGAGGCGGCTCTGCACGAAGCGCAAACCGACCCGACCAAAGTCCCTCTGGAGAGAGTCTTGACGCAGGTCGAGGGTACCCTGAACGTGTTGGCGGACTCGGTCTTGCAAGAGCAGCCTCCCCTCAGGCGGAAGAAGCTCGAACACTTGATCAACGAGTTTGTGCACAAACGTACCGTAACGAGGAGGTTGATCGCGAACACGGTCTCGAATCCGAAAGCGTTCGAGTGGCTCTGCGAGATGAGATTCTACTTCGACCCCAGGCAGACGGAGGTGTTGCAACAGCTGACTATACACATGGCGAACGCGAAATTCTTCTACGGCTTCGAGTACTTGGGAGTACAGGACAGATTGGTACAGACTCCTCTGACGGACAGATGCTACTTGACCATGACTCAGGCTCTGGAAGCACGACTCGGAGGCTCGCCGTTCGGACCGGCCGGAACAGGTAAAACCGAGTCGGTCAAGGCTCTGGGCCATCAGCTGGGAAGATTCGTGCTGGTCTTCAACTGCGACGAGACTTTCGACTTTCAGGTAACATCCCGTAACAACCCGTATCGTGGACGAGTATATTCTTCCGAAGCAACTTTTCCTTTGTTTCCTTGTTCTTTCTCGCGTGTCTACGCGTTCGTTGATTTTCTTTTTTCACCCTTCTAGGCGATGGGCCGCATCTTTGTCGGTCTCTGCCAAGTCGGTGCGTGGGGTTGCTTCGACGAGTTCAATCGTCTGGAGGAGCGTATGCTCTCGGCTGTCTCTCAACAAGTGCAAACCATTCAGGAAGCGTTGAAGAGTCAAATGGAAGGAAAGAAAGAAGGAACCCTTTGCGTGGAGCTGGTCGGCAAACAGGTCAAAGTATCGACGGACATGGCGATCTTCATCACGATGAATCCCGGCTATGCCGGACGGTCGAATCTTCCCGACAATCTCAAGAAATTATTCAGATCTTTGGCCATGACTACTCCGGACAGACAGTTGATCGCCGAAGTGATGCTCTTCAGTCAAGGTTTCAGATCGGCCGAAAAATTGGCATGCAAGATCGTGCCGTTCTTCAAGTAAGCCAAGCCCCGTTCTTTATGATTTCAATCGTGACTTATTCAAATATTATATCTCGCTGAAATACTTACTAAAATATGTCGCGTTCGAAATAGACTGTGCGACGAACAACTTTCGGATCAGTCCCACTACGATTTCGGTCTTCGAGCATTAAAGTCGGTGCTGATCTCCGCCGGTAATGTGAAACGCGATCGCATACAGAAGATCAAGGAAGGCATGCATAACCGTGGTGAAACGAACATCGACGAGGCGTCGATCGCTGAAAATCTGCCGGAACAAGAAATCCTTATTCAGTCCGTCTGCGAGACAATGGTGCCAAAGTTGGTCGCCGAGGATATCCCTTTGCTGTTCAGTCTATTGAACGACGTGTTCCCGAATGTGAATTACACTCGAGCCGAGATGAAAGGTAATCTCGTATAGCGTGTTCGTACCTTGAAAATCTCGTCGAGTCGGAATAACCATCTGGTCCATGTTTTTTGCTCACGAATCGAACGCACCGTTTCAGGATTGAAAGATCAAATCAGGAAGGTGTGTATGGAGGAGTATCTCGTTTGCGGCGAAGGCGACGAACAAGGTGGCGCATGGCAAGAGAAGGTAATTGTCGTTGCTCGTAGCGACATACGTTTTTCGATCAGTTTACGATAATAGAATCATTGTACCAGCACCAAATTCGCCTCCATCAAATCGGATACAATTGCACGAAATCAATCGGTAGAAACGAAAACGAAAACGAAAACGAAAGTAATTTTGTGATAATTGTATTTTCGTTCCTTTGCCACCGCTACTACACCACCACCGCCGCTCACTTCCTGTCCCACTTTTCTTTTTCTCTTTTTCTTTGGTACAAAATTATAAGGAACATGTGATTGATCTTAACGAATAAACTATATTTATTGTACGCACTCTCTCGCTCTCAGGATGTAGTCGGCGGGACCTGGCTAGGAAAGGTGAGGAAAAAAGGAAACTGTGATTAGGTGATTAGGTGTCGCATACATACATACATACACACATACGTACGTACATATGTACGTGTATATCCAGTCTCGTAAATTCACACGATTCTCATTGTTGTTTGCACGGCGTCCTTGTCACGGTGTTCCCCGCGACAGATAGCATGCTAACGATAGTTTCGTTTAGGTGCTCCAACTGTATCAAATCTGCAACCTTAATCACGGGCTGATGATGGTCGGACCGAGCGGTTCCGGTAAAACGATGGCATGGAAGGTACTCTTGAAAGCTTTGGAGCGATTCGAAGGGGTGGAAGGAGTCGCGCACGTGATCGATCCCAAGGCGATCAGCAAAGAGACTTTGTACGGCGTATTGGATCCGAACACGCGCGAATGGACCGACGGTCTGTTCACGCACATTCTCCGAAAGATTATCGATAACGTTAGAGGAGAGATAAACAAACGGCAATGGATCATATTCGACGGCGACGTCGATCCGGAATGGGTGGAAAACTTGAACTCCGTGCTGGACGACAATAAACTGTTAACCCTGCCGAACGGCGAGCGACTCAGTTTGCCGCCAAACGTCAGGGTGATGTTCGAGGTACAAGATTTGAAGTACGCAACGTTGGCCACCGTGTCTCGTTGCGGTATGGTTTGGTTCTCCGAAGACGTGCTCTCCACAGAAATGATATTCGAGAACTACATGTTGCGGCTAAGAAACATTCCGCTGGAGGACGGCGAGGAGGACAACTTGAACAAGAAGGCGACGGACAAAGAGGACTCTGTGTCTCCGGCACTCTCGGTGCAGAGGGAAGTGGCCAGCATCTTGCAGAGCTACTTTGCTCCGGACGGCATGGTCGTCAGATGCTTGGAGTACGCCATGAAGCAAGAGCACATAATGGATTTCACGCGTCTGCGAGCGTTGAGCTCTCTGTTTTCCATGTTGAACCAATCGGTGCGTAACGTGTTGCAATATAATCACGCGCACACAGATTTTCCATTGCCGAGCGAACAACTGGAACGTTACATGCCGAAATGTTTGATATACGCTTTGCTCTGGAGTTTCGCCGGAGACGCCAAGCTCAAAGTTCGATCCGACTCTGGAGACTTTGTTCGGTCCATCACGACCGTACCTCTGCCGTCGCAGCACAACATCCCGATCATAGACTTTGAAGTAAGTATTCACGGCGAATGGTTGCCGTGGAGCAACAAGGTTCCCCAGATCGAAGTCGAGACGCACAAAGTCGCCAGTCCGGACATCGTTGTGCCGACTCTGGATACGGTCAGGCACGAGAGTCTGCTGTACACGTGGTTGGCGGAACACAAACCAATCGGTAATACGTCGATCCAACGAATATATTTATACGCTTGAAACTATCGAAACCGGAAACAGACTATACACGGGTGTACATTTTCGTTTCTAGTGCTTTGCGGACCACCGGGATCCGGTAAAACGATGACTCTTTTCTCCGCGTTGCGAGCACTACCCGACATGGAAGTGGTTGGACTAAACTTTTCGTCGGCCACCACTCCGGAACTGCTGCTGAAGACGTTCGATCATTACTGCGAGTATCGAAAGACTCCAAACGGCGTGGTTCTTTCTCCGGTACAACTGGGCAAATGGCTGGTTCTGTTCTGCGACGAGATCAATCTACCCGATATGGATAATTACGGGACGCAGCGCGTAATCTCGTTCCTGAGACAACTCGTGGAGCACAGAGGCTTTTACCGAACCAGCGATCAGGCTTGGGTCACTTTGGAAAGAATTCAATTTGTCGGTGCTTGCAACCCTCCCACAGATCCGGGCAGAAAACCTCTGAGTCACCGATTCCTGCGACACGTTCCGGTGATTTACGTCGACTATCCTGGCGAGACATCTCTGAAACAGATCTATGGCACGTTCACGCGTGCCATGCTTCGGTAAGGGCAACTCTTCCCGACTCGACACGAAAAAACTAATAAAATTAACGCTCGTTTAACGTTCCAGACTAACGCCGTCGTTGAGGGGCTACGCGGAGCCTTTGACGAACGCGATGGTAGAATTCTATCTAGCTTCGCAAGAGAGATTTACTCAAGACATGCAACCGCATTACGTTTATTCTCCCCGCGAAATGACCAGATGGGTGCGCGGAATTTGCGAAGCGATCAGACCTCTCGACAATTTGTCGGTCGAAGGTCTGGTACGATTGTGGGCTCACGAGGCTCTTCGCCTCTTCCAAGACAGGCTGGTCGAAGACTCCGAAAGAGCCTGGACGAACAAAAACATAGATACGGTCGCGATGAAACACTTTATGAGCGTCGATCGAGAGAAAGCGTTGGCCAGACCCATCTTGTACAGCAACTGGTTGTCCAAGGATTACGTGCCGGTTAACCGACAAGAGCTACGCGACTATGTCAGGGCAAGACTAAAAGTCTTTTACGAAGAAGAATTGGACGTGCCGTTGGTACTGTTCGACGAAGTTCTCGAACACGTTCTACGGATCGACAGAATCTTCCGACAGCCTCAGGGACATTTACTGTTGATCGGTGTCTCTGGCGCTGGAAAAACGACTCTGTCTAGATTCGTAGCGTGGATGAACGGTTTGTCGATATTCCAAATCAAGGTATGGGCTCAAACTCGAGCAATCTGTTCGAAGCTGTTAACGCTTTCGGTAAAACGAATGCAAGTCGAATGAATGAATGAATGAATGAATGAATATGCTGGCTTCGTTCCGACAGGTGCACAACAAGTACACCGGCGAAGACTTTGACGAGGATTTGCGGCAGGTGTTGAGACGTTCTGGTTGCAAAGATGAGAAAATAGCGTTCATACTGGACGAGTCGAACGTGTTGGATTCCGGGTTTCTCGAGCGTATGAACACGTTGCTGGCGAACGGCGAGGTGCCTGGACTGTTCGAGGGTGACGAGTATACAACGCTGATGACGCAGTGCAAAGAAGGAGCGCAGCGGGAAGGATTAATGTTGGATTCGAACGAGGAGCTGTACAAGTGGTTCACCGGTCAAGTGATGAAGAACTTGCACGTGGTTTTCACGATGAATCCGAGCACGGACGGACTGAAAGATCGGGCCGCCACGTCTCCGGCCCTCTTCAACAGATGCGTGTTGAACTGGTTCGGCGATTGGTCCGACAACGCGCTCTTCCAAGTAGGCAAAGAGTTTACCAGTCGCGTCGATTTGGAGAGGCCTGTGTGGAAATGCCCCGACTTCTTCCCGTCCGTCTGCTCGTTGATACCGGCTCAGCCGTCCCACAGAGACGCCGTGATCAACGCGTGCGTCTACGTGCATCAAACCTTGCACAAGGCTAACGCCAGACTCGCTAAACGGGGCAGCAGGACAATGGCGATCACGCCGCGTCATTATCTCGACTTTATCAACCATTTCGTGAAATTGTATCAGGAGAAGAGGAGCGATCTGGAGGAGCAACAGTTGCATCTAAACGTTGGCCTAAGTAAAATTGCAGAGACCGTGGAACAAGTCGAGGAGATGCAAAAGAGCTTGGCCATCAAGTCTCAGGTAAAAAAATCTTGATCCCCTCGTCGACGCTCTCGATCGGCGGGTCTATTTATCGATCCGTAACCAGATTCGTTCTCTCACCGATCGAGGTTTCTTCGTTTGTAGGAGTTGCACGCCAAGAACGAAGCAGCCAACGCGAAATTGAAACAAATGATCATGGATCAGCAAGAGGCAGAGATGAAGAAACTACAGAGTCAGGAGATTCAACAACAATTGGCGTTACAAACGATCGCCATTAATCAAAAGACGGACGACGTGATGGCCGATCTGGCGCAAGTCGAGCCGGCCGTTATCGACGCGCAAAACGGTAGGTATAGCGTGTCGAGGCCGTCGCACGTTTTTCTTTTTTTCCTCTCTTTTACGGTTCTCGGTTATGGCGACCATCGCAGAAAGTCGCAGCGTCGAGCATTTCTGCGATCGTTGTCCGTTCTTTCGTTCGTTAGATTATAAAAGATATATATATATTACAATACTACGCGTACGACTACACGTGTACGTTGAGAAACGCGCGTGCTACGTTGCGCTGAAACATTTCCAATGAGTGTAGCTGTCAAGGGGATTAAGCGGCAGTATCTAGTCGAAATTCGCTCGATGGCAAATCCGCCCAGCATCGTAAAGGTGGCTTTAGAATCTATATGCCTGTTGCTCGAGGAAAATGCGACCGATTGGAAACAGATTCGCGCCGTCATTATGAAGGATAGTTTCATACCGACCATCGTCAACTTTAACACGGAGGCCATCACGTAAGGAAATAATTCTGTAGGATCTGCTGAATGTCCGATACTCGGAATTATATGGGAACTTGTCTCGAGGCAGAAACCAGTTGAATAACCGCTTCGCATACATGTGTCTATCTTTTGCCTGTGTAAAAATGTAAACCAACCTACACGTGTTTATACTCTAGTAACAGCGAAGACCATTTGAATCGACCATTTCGCTGTAAATATCTGTACAATATTATTTTGTAAATAACATTCTAGGTCCTCGTCGTACATACCGATGCGCAGCCCTCGACGAAGCTTGTCTCTTGTAACTTGTAACTTGTAACTTGTTGTAACTTATCTCTAATTGCACCATGCCCGCACTCGTTATTTCCCACTGTAAATCACATCTAAACAATTCGTTTCGTTTGTCCGTATAGCGGTGAAATCGATAAAGAAACAACATTTAGTCGAAGTTCGATCCATGGCGAATCCGCCGGCTATCGTGAAGGTCGCGCTGGAATCTATCTGCTTGTTGCTCGGTGAAAATGCCAGTGACTGGAAATCTATCCGCGCTGTCATCATGAGGGACAATTTTATCAATACTATCGTCTCTAATTTCAGTACAGAGGATATTACGTAAGCATGCATTCAATGTGTCATCTATTTCGTTGACGAACGATCGAATCGCGTGACCTTGATCGGGAAGGATCGGCGATTCGCGATTCGCGATTCATGTTTCCCGAATGCTTGGCTCGATCCGTACGACGATTCTACGTTCTACGTACGCCGCGAGCTAACTCGTCTACCACTAATACTTGTTTTTACACGAATGTACTGACAAACTAATTTCTAATCTATGTGCTTTTGCCGATTTCGAGTCTAGAGATCGAAACATCCACGAAACAATAATTCGTTCGAAAGAATTCGCAAAGCACAATAATTACCACTCGGAGCATGATGCAAACGACAAACGTTACTATCCTGTCACTAACCCGAAAAAGTTACGTGTGCAATTGCCATAGCAATTAAACTGCGACTGAAAATTCGGGGTGTTCGTTCGTTAACCAAGTGTACCTATAATTCCGTGATAAGGTTTTTAGGCTAAGGATCATTAAATGGCGCTTGCTCTGATCTATATTTTTCTATATAGGGACGAGGTGAGAGAGAAGATGAAGAGTCGCTACTTGAGCAATCCTGACTATAACTTTGAAAAAGTGAACCGAGCCAGTCTGGCTTGCGGACCCCTCGTCAAATGGGCTACCGCACAGGTAACGCGCGTCCCAGAGTTTTCGACTATACATTTCCCTCTCTGTTCTTTTATAATTTACAGATAGATTTTCGATTATACCCATAGAAATACTAATTTGAACCGGACCGAATTTCAGATCGAATACGCGGACATGTTGAAGCGCGTCGAGCCACTCAGAGACGAGCTCTATTCTCTGGAGAGACAGGCCGAGACCAACAAACAAAAGGGCGAAGAAGTGAAAAATTTGATCGCTCAAATGGAACAAAGTATAGCCTCGTACAAAGAGGAATATGCTCAGTTGATTTCTCAAGCACAGGCCATCAAAGCCGATTTGGAAAGTGTGCAAGCAAAGGTGGACCGTTCTATAGCGTTGCTGAAATCGTTGGTGATCGAAAGGGAACGTTGGGAGGCGACCAGCGAGACCTTCAAGAGCCAAATGTCCACCATTATCGGAGACGTTCTATTGTCGTCCGCTTTTCTGGCTTATGCTGGATATTTCGATCAGCACGTAAGCATGCGTAACGCAAAGATAACGATACCAACGACGATGAAGACAGGACCTCGAGATTACCGCGTTCTCACGACCTGTTCCGTTCTGTTTTCAGTACCGACAAAATCTGTTCAGCACTTGGTGCCAACATTTGCAACTAGCCAACCTGCAATTCCGACCGGACATCGCGAGAACCGAGTATCTATCGAACCCCGACGAGCGGCTCAGGTGGCAGGCAAACGCTCTGCCGACGGACGATCTTTGCACCGAGAATGCCATCATGTTGAAGAGATTCAATAGGTACCCGTTGATCATAGACCCGTCCGGACAGGCGACCGAGTTCATAATGAACGAATTCAAGGATCGAAAAATTACGAAAACAAGCTTTTTGGACGACTCGTTCAGGAAGAATCTCGAGAGCGCGTTGCGCTTCGGTAATCCTCTGCTGGTGCAAGACGTCGAAAACTATGATCCTATATTGAATCCCGTTCTAAACAGAGAACTGAGGAGAACAGGCGGACGCGTGTTGATCACCCTCGGCGACCAGGACATCGATCTCTCGCCGTCGTTCGTCATCTTTTTGTCGACCAGAGATCCAACCGTCGAGTTCCCACCGGATATTTGCTCGCGCGTCACCTTTGTCAACTTCACCGTGACTAGAAGCTCGCTGCAGAGCCAGTGTTTGAACCAGGTGCTGAAGGCCGAACGACCAGACATCGACGAGAAGAGATCGGACCTGCTCAAGTTGCAGGGCGAGTTCCATTTGCGACTCCGACAGCTCGAGAAATCGTTGCTGCAGGCGCTGAACGACGCGAAAGGAAAGATCCTCGACGACGATTCCGTGATAACTACCCTGGAAACGTTGAAGCAAGAGGCAGCCGACATCAGCAAGAAAGTCGAGGAGACGGACAAGGTGATCGCGGAGATAGAAACGGTTTCTCAACAGTACATGCCGTTGTCGCAAGCCTGCTCGAACATGTACTTTACCATGGACAGTTTGAACCAAGTGCACTTCCTCTATCAGTACTCGTTGAAGATGTTCTTGGACGTTTTCACGTCCGTGTTGAGCCAAAACCCGAGACTGTCGAATCTATCGGACTACACGCAAAGGCTGTCGGTGATCACGAGCAACTTGTTCTCGGCCTGTTACGAGCGGATCGCGCGCGGAATGCTGCACATCGATAGGCTAACTTTCGCGTTGTTGCTCTGTCGAATACATCTGAAGGGAATCGCCGCCGAGTCGACGTACGACAGCGAATTCACGTTTTTCTTGCGCGGTAAGGAGGGCGTACTGAACGTTCGCGGACCCCATCTGTCGAACCTGAGCTCCGAACAGCAAGAGGCGATGCTGCGGTTGAGCCTGAGGCTGCCCGCTTTCAAGAAACTCGCCGAGAAGATCCAGGAGAACGAGGAGTTCAACGCGTGGATGCAATCGCCGACTCCGGAGACCTGCGTCCCGAAACTCTGGGACGAGGAGAAGCCGCTGACGCCGACGGGAACGGCTATGCACCAGCTGTTGGCGATCCAAGCGTTCCGACCGGACCGCGTGATAGCCGCGGCGTCCTTGGTCATCACGTCCGCGTTGGGCGAAACGTTCATGGCCGCCGCCGAAGCGGAACTCGACTTTGCCTCCGTTGTCGAGAACGAGCTGAAGGCCACCGTGCCCGCGTTGCTTTGCTCGGTGCCTGGATTCGACGCTTCCGGTCGGGTCGACGATCTGGCCGCGGAGTCGGGCAAACAGATAGCCAGCATCGCGATCGGCTCCACCGAGGGGTTCAATCAGGCCGACCGAGCGATAAACATGGCCGTCAAGGCCGGCCGATGGGTCTTGCTCAAGAATGTCCATCTGGCGCCGCAGTGGCTGGTGCAGCTCGAGAAGAAGCTGCACAGTTTGCAGCCGCACGCCAGCTTCAGATTATTCCTGACCATGGAGATCAGCCCGAAGGTACCGGTGAACCTTCTCCGAGCAGGCCGAATATTCGTGTTCGAGCCACCGCCAGGCATCAGAGCGAACCTCCTCAGAACGTTCAGCACCGTGCCGGCCTCGAGAATGATGAGGGCGCCGAACGAGAGAGCCCGGCTCTACTTTTTGCTCGCGTGGTTCCACGCCATCGTTCAGGAACGTCTGCGGTACGCGCCCCTCGGTTGGGCCAAGCACTACGAGTTCAACGAGAGCGATCTGCGAGTCGCCTGCGACACTCTCGACACCTGGATCGAGACCACCGCGATGGGCAGGACCAACTTGCCCCCGGAAAAGGTACCTTGGGACGCGTTGGTCACGCTGCTCTCTCAATGCATATACGGCGGCAAGATCGACAACGACTACGACCAACGATTGTTGGCGTCTTTCCTTCGGAAACTGTTCACGCCGCGGTCCTTCGAGACCGACTTTGCGCTGGTCGCCAACATCGACGGTTTACAGAGCAACCAGAGACACATCACGATGCCCGACGGCACCAGGAGGGACCATTTTCTCAAATGGATCGAGTCCTTGTCCGACAGGCAGACACCCTCTTGGCTCGGGTTGCCGAACAACGCGGAGAAAGTGCTGCTCACCACCAGAGGAACGGATTTGGTGTCCAAGTTGTTGAAGATGCAGCAGCTGGAAGACGAAGACGAATTGGCCTATTCGAACGAGGAGTCTTTGGACACGCCTAGGGAGGCAGAGGCGGACGGCCGACCCTCGTGGATGAGGACGTTGCACAATTCGGCCTCGACGTGGTTACAGCTGCTTCCGAAGAATCTGCCGACTCTGAGGAGAACCGTGGAGAACATCAAGGACCCGCTCTACAGATATTTCGAGAGGGAAGTGAACAGCGGCGCCAAGTTGCTGCAAGACGTGATACACGATTTGGAAGACGTTGTTCTAATTTGTCAGGTATTCGCCGTTTCTATTCCATTCTGCTGTTTATCGATGGACTCTGTAGTTGATCATGCCCGTTCTCTTCTCCGTTTGCGCGCGCGTAGGGTAAGAAGAAACAGACCAATTATCATAGAACCATGTTATCGGAACTGGTAAAAGGAATTTTACCGGGTGGCTGGAGGCGGTATACCGTGCCGAGAGGATGCACAGTGATACAATGGATCACGGACTTTAGTCACAGGGTGTCGCAACTGCAAGAAGTTTCACGGCTAGTCTCTCAAGGTGGAGCCAAGGAGATCAAGGTTCGAGAGATTTTCTTTTTCTTTTTCTTTTTTTTTCTTTGTTTGTTTACGATTACCCGTTGCCGATTCTCAGGATTACCACCCCATTATTATGGAATTGCTCGTCACGATCCTACAATTATTTTCAGAGTTTCCCCGTATGGCTCGGAGGGCTATTGAACCCGGAGGCATACATAACGGCGACGAGACAGTGCATAGCGCAGGCAAACAGTTGGTCCCTGGAGGAGCTTCAATTGGACGTGACTATAGGGGATGGCGACAACATCGCAACCGACGACTGTTCGTTCGCTGTGACCGGCTTGAAGCTGCAAGGAGCACAGTGCAAGGATAACCAGCTGTACTTGACTTCGACGATCATGACCGATTTACCAGTTACCATGTTGAGGTGGATACGATCCTCCACCGACGAG
This sequence comes from Halictus ligatus, assembly GCA_028454255.1. Lineage (NCBI taxonomy): Eukaryota > Metazoa > Arthropoda > Insecta > Hymenoptera > Halictidae > Halictus > Halictus ligatus. The sequence goes on along the minus strand of CM052144.1, from coordinate 8,458,227 downwards.
GTTCGCATAGGAAAGCTATCCTTGCCGGTTTATCTGAACAGCACGCGTACAGAGTTGCTCTTTACCGTCGACTTAAACATTGCTCCTAGTCAAGATCCTCACAGTTTTTACGAGAGGGGAGTCGCCGTTCTCACATCCACCGCTTTGAATTAACCAACTTACCTTTTCGATCGTTATAGTTTATATTCTTTCGAGAGCAGCGAGCCTTTCGAGATTTTGCGAACGTTTCGAGTAATCGGCTATCGGAACCAAATATCCAACGACTAACCAACCGATATACCGTTTTCACGTTTATTTCCAACAATTTCAACTTGTCGAGTAGACCTCGGGAATGGGCAAACTTCTCGTTTCCTTCGATGCTAATTCCTGTCCGACACATACCGTAAGATATACCATAAAGATATTTATTTATATCTGTCCGTTTATCATTATTTATGAGCTCTAACAAGTTTAACAACTACGCCGCTAATTATCTCATTTTAATTATAATATAACAGTACTAGATGTTTGTATAACTTGGCATTCGATTGCTGGCGGACAAACGTTTGCCCATTACACCCAATGTAACAAATAAATATATATATATATATACATAGGAGTACATGGTGAAGAAATTTATTTAACGCATCGCAAGATTGTTTTTCTGCACATCATGCAACGTGCAATTGGAAGAATCGCCGCTCTATTCGACGATTAGCATAATAGAGAGAGGGAGAGAGAGAGAGAGGGAGAGAGAGAGAGAGAGAGAGAAAGAGAGAGAGAGAGAGAGTCATTTCAAGAGGTTGTAACATACATAGTTTATTTAGTTTTGTATACGTTCGAAATTTAAAGGCTTTCTATAATAAAGTTACGTTACGTTTGCTTCGGTGTAAGTACTAAAGTACTCTAGAATTTGTATTATTTCAATGGCATCTAATAAAGAACTTACTGTGCTACACGAGCATTATTCTAGAAAAAGAAAACTCCTTGGTACGTAATCACACGGCACCTCGATACTGAAATAGATGACAATGATGTGTCAAATTTTGATTCGTATCGGGTGTAATCGAATGAAAATATCGAGAATTATAAAAGAACATAAAAACTTTATTATGGTCCATAATATCAGGTATAGCAGTTACATGTATGAGATTTAGTTAAAATATTTGCGGTACTCTATACAACTACTTAATGGTCTACACATATATAATAATAATAATAATAAAGATAATAATACAATTTTTACATTATTCTCTTTCTGGCCGGACTTGGATTCTAGTCGTTTTAATTGTATTGCTGGCTACGCTTAAACGTATGTACATAGTTTACCCTAAAACACGTACTCGCGTTAAATATTTGAAGGGGTGATTCTACAATACTGATTCTTCCATAAGATGGAAAAATATTACCGTTTTCGCTGTAATTGTAACCGTAACTATGTAACTGTAACGGCTTCGTCTAGAGGGCAAACAGTGACGTATCGTATCACAGAAAGAGAAACTGTCAGACACAGAGAATTGGTTCACATTGTTGGTTGACTTTGATCGTTGATAGTTTCGGAACGAAGCCATTACAGGAAAATCAGCCCTTACAAGATTTGACGCGCGTAATCGAACATATTGTGTATACGTTTGATTTGTTAATATCCGACAAAAAAAAAAGTAAACATCGCGATATTTGTACGCGCATCGACCGAAGATATGGTAATATTCGATGAGCGCTGGACGGACTGTACAGTCGCAACACAAACCAGTCGTTAGCGCCGCTGCTAACGAACGACGTTTAACGCTGAACAAGCAAATTTTTCTTCGGATACTTGGATTAAACGCTATTATATACAATACCACGATAAAATTATCAGGAGACGATAGCAGTAAATGTGAAAAATCATTGTAAAGTACACTGGTTCGAAACGAGTCGAAGATTAACGCATCTCGGATACGCGCAAATATGAAAACTTGAAAGTTACAGCCAGAAACCTCGAAGCGCGACGTAACCCAGACCACGTTGCGCGTTTGTCGCTATCCGATTCTCGCTGTTGCATAGCAAAATCATTGTACGATATATAGAGCAACGAATAACGAAATAACGATATAACGAGAAAAAGGAATACTGTGTTCAGTCTAAGATAAAGTGAATCGCCAGTTCAAATCGAAGCGACAATCCGACGGTGCTCGTCGTGGCACAACTTGACTCGTCTAGTCTGCGCTAATTAGCGGATTAGCGGATTAGCGGATCAGCGGATCAGCCGATCAGCAGATTGGCGAAACACAAACGAGACGCGATATCGTTGAAACGAGATAAGGGAGAGATAAACCGATAGATACTTGGATACAAATCCGATATGAAATCAAGGATAAAGAACGCAACTTTGCGTACTGTTTTCTCGCAGTGTTCCGCTTGGAAAAACTTGCCCTAAATACGTAGATAGTCTATAGACCACAAAAACAGTTTATATCACAGAAACGGAGTCGTCCGTTTCCACGGCAGTCTTTTTATCGTTGCTATCGACGGTAGCCTGCTGAACGGAGGAGACTAGAGACACGTCCTTCGGGAGGACCAAGGATTCTTCGCCGATAGGCGCAGCGGCCTCGACTAGATTTTCGACGGAGGCCGCAGTCGTTGGTTCGTCGTGGCAAAAGCTTCTACGCAGGGACTGTTGGGTTCGCGCGGTCCCTCTCCTGATGCTGCTTCGAAGTAAATTCGCGACGTCGACCGCGGTTAAGTTCGAACTGCCCGACGATCCGATGGTGGACGGTCTGGTTCGTGTCCTTTCGAGCGTCGAGTGCATCCGCTCGACGGAGCACCCGACCACCGATGCGGTACGACTACCGATCCTCGTCGTCCTGTCTATCGTGTTGGGCCTGTGTCTATCGAGGAGGTTGCCATAATTCCTAGCGATCGTAACGCTGTCGTTGCCGTTGTCGTTGTCGTTGCCGCTGCCGTTGCAGTTGCCGTTGTCATCGTCGCCATCGCCTCCTTCGCCTTCGTCGCCGCCTTCGCCACCGCCGCATCCACCGCCGCCGCCGCCGCCGCCACCACCGTCACCGTCAACGTTCTCGACCCGTCCTTCGGTCACGTGAATCGCCACGTCTTGACGCTGTCTTCCCTGATTCATTTCGACGAGGACCGTCGCGTAATCCGGAGGTGGAGGTTGTAACGCGGGCCTTTGTCTTGGAACACTGCTCTCCCCTAACACGTTCGCTATCCGCCTAACGCTCCTCCGGAAACTCTGTCGCAACATCTTCGCGATTCTTGCTCCCGTCGCGGTGGTATAGCTAGGCGGAGGTGTGTATTTCGGGGGCGGATCCTCGAACGGTACCTCCGTAGTTGCCGACACGATACCGTTACCGTGGATGCTGGTGCTGGTTTCGGTTCCAATCTGTGTTTGGCCATCCTGCGGATCGTCCGTCTCCAAAGAAGGCCGATACAACAGCTGAATTCTCTGCAACACGACGTCACCTTAATTTATTCTGCGAGACTGTCGTCAACGATGGAGAAATTGCGCGTGTTTGTTAGCGTTTCGTTAGAGGAGCAACACCACTTACACCGTTACACTGCTCGCAGTGATTTACGTTCGCTTCCGCTTGATTGGTCTGTGTGTTGGTTGGCACAAACAGAGGAAAGATTCGATTTGATTCGAGTAAATTGTTAGCAAGATGTTAAACATATTTGGGAACAGGAGAGAGAGAGAGAGAGAGAGAGAGAGAGAGAGAGAGAGAG